>OW203770.1:2857210-3236353 GCA_934045905.1 Leuctra nigra
CATCACGCGGTTATTATTTGACTAGATGACGTATGAGGTGGATTACATGAATCTGGCGGTCGTTTTCGGGAAGATATGCGCATTCAAGTGTGACATGTCATGACGTCACTGCAGGTCAAAACCCATATCATCTGTCCGTGGTGTCCTTAAAGGCATAGAAACTTCATTTTCATAGCGTGGTTATTATTTGACTAGATGGTGTATGAAGTGGATTGCATGAATCTGGCGGTCGTTTTCGGGAAGATATGCGCATTCAAGTGTGACATGTCATGACGTCATTGCAGGTCAAAACCCATATCATCTGTCCGTGGTGTCCTTAAAGGCATAGAAACTTCATTTTCATAGCGTGGTTATTATTTGACTAGATGGTGTATGAAGTGGATTGCATGAATCTGGCGGTCGTTTTCGGGAAGATATGCGCATTCAAGTGTGACATGTTATGACGTCATTGCAGGTCAAAACCCATATCATCTGTCCGTGGGTGTCCTTAAAGGCATAGAAACTTCATTTTCAAAGCGTGGTTATTATTTGACTAGATGGAGTATGAAGTGATTACATGAATCTGGCGGTCGTTTTCGGGAAGATATGCGCATTGAAGTGTGACATGTTATGTATTGTGACGTCATTGCAGGTCAAAACCCATATCATCTGTCCGTGGTGTCCTTAAAGGCATAGAAACTTCGTTTTCATCGCGCGGTTATTATTTGACTAGATGGAGTATGAAGTGGATTGCATGAATCTGGCGGTCGTTTTCGTGAAGATATGCGCATTCAAGTGTGACATGTTAGGACGTCATTGCAGGTCAAAACCCATATCATCTGTCCGTGGTGTCCTTAAAGGCATAGAAACTTCGTTTTCATCGCGCGGTTATTATTTGACTAGATACGTATGAAGTGGATTGCATGAATCTGGCGGTCGTTTTCGGGAAGAGATGCGCATTCAAGTGTGACATGTTAGGACGTCATTGCAGGTCAAAACCCATATCATCTGTCCGCGGTGTCCTTAAAGGCATAGAAACTTCATTTTCAAAGCGTGGTTATTATTTGACTAGATGGAGTATGAAGTGGATTGCATGAATCTGGCGGTCGTTTTCGGGAAGATATGCGCATTCAAGTGTGACATGTCATGACGTCACTGCAGGTCAAAACCCATATCATCTGTCCGTGGGTGTCCTTAAAGGCATAGAAACTTCAATTTCAAAGCGTGGTTATTATTTGACTAGATGGAGTATGAAGTGATTACATGAATCTGGCGGTCGTTTTCGGGAAGATATGCGCATTGAAGTGTGACATGTTATGTATTGTGACGTCATTGCAGGTCAAAACCCATATCATCTGTCCGCGGTGTCCTTAAAGGCATAGAAACTTCATTTTTAAAGCGTGGTTATTATTTGACTAGATGGAGTATGAAGTGGATTGCATGAATCTGGCGGTCGTTTTCGGGAAGATATGCGCATTCAAGTGTGACATGTCATGACGTCACTGCAGGTCAAAACCCATATCATCTGTCCGTGGGTGTCCTTAAAGGCATAGAAACTTCATTTTCAAAGCGTGGTTATTATTTGACTAGATGGAGTATGAAGTGATTACATGAATCTGGCGGTCGTTTTCGGGAAGATATGCGCATTGAAGTGTGACATGTTATGTATTGTGACGTCATTGCAGGTCAAAACCCATATCATCTGTCCGTGGTGTCCTTAAAGGCATAGAAACTTCGTTTTCATCGCGCGGTTATTATTTGACTAGATGACGTATGAAGTGGATTGCATGAATCTGGCGGTCGTTTTCGGGAAGATATGCGCATTGAAGTGTGACATGTTATGTATTGTGACGTCATTGCAGGTCAAAACCCATATCATCTGTCCGTGGTGTCCTTAAAGGCATAGAAACTTCGTTTTCATCGCGCGGTTATTATTTGACTAGATGACGTATGAAGTGGATTGCATGAATCTGGCGGTCGTTTTCGGGAAGAGATGCGCATTCAAGTGTGACATGTAATGACGTCACTGCAGGTCAAAACCCATATCATCTGTCCGTGGGTGTCCTTAAAGGCATAGAAACTTCATTTCAAAGCGTGGTTATTATTTGACTAGATGGAGTATGAAGTGATTACATGAATCTGGCGGTCGTTTTCGGGAAGATATGCGCATTGAAGTGTGACATGTAATGACGTCATTGCAGGTCAAAACCCATATCAACTGTCCGTGGTGTCCTTAAAGGCATAGAAAATTCGTTTTCATCGCGCGGTTATTATTTGACTAGATGACGTATGAAGTGGATTGCATGAATCTGGCGGTCGTTTTCGGGAAGAGATGCGCATTCAAGTGTGACATGTAATGACGTCACTGCAGGTCAAAACCCATATCATCTGTCCACGGTGTCCTTAAAGGCATAGAAACTTCATTTTCATCACGCGGTTATTATTTGACTAGATGACGTATGAGGTGGATTACATGAATCTGGCGGTCGTTTTCGGGAAGATATGCGCATTCAAGTGTGACATGTCATGACGTCACTGCAGGTCAAAACCCATATCATCTGTCCGTGGTGTCCTTAAAGGCATAGAAACTTCATTTTCATAGCGTGGTTATTATTTGACTAGATGGTGTATGAAGTGGATTGCATGAATCTGGCGGTCGTTTTCGGGAAGATATGCGCATTCAAGTGTGACATGTCATGACGTCATTGCAGGTCAAAACCCATATCATCTGTCCGTGGTGTCCTTAAAGGCATAGAAACTTCATTTTCATAGCGTGGTTATTATTTGACTAGATGGTGTATGAAGTGGATTGCATGAATCTGGCGGTCGTTTTCGGGAAGATATGCGCATTCAAGTGTGACATGTTATGACGTCATTGCAGGTCAAAACCCATATCATCTGTCCGTGGGTGTCCTTAAAGGCATAGAAACTTCATTTTCAAAGCGTGGTTATTATTTGACTAGATGGAGTATGAAGTGATTACATGAATCTGGCGGTCGTTTTCGGGAAGATATGCGCATTGAAGTGTGACATGTTATGTATTGTGACGTCATTGCAGGTCAAAACCCATATCATCTGTCCGTGGTGTCCTTAAAGGCATAGAAACTTCGTTTTCATCGCGCGGTTATTATTTGACTAGATGGAGTATGAAGTGGATTGCATGAATCTGGCGGTCGTTTTCGTGAAGATATGCGCATTCAAGTGTGACATGTTAGGACGTCATTGCAGGTCAAAACCCATATCATCTGTCCGTGGTGTCCTTAAAGGCATAGAAACTTCGTTTTCATCGCGCGGTTATTATTTGACTAGATACGTATGAAGTGGATTGCATGAATCTGGCGGTCGTTTTCGGGAAGAGATGCGCATTCAAGTGTGACATGTTAGGACGTCATTGCAGGTCAAAACCCATATCATCTGTCCGCGGTGTCCTTAAAGGCATAGAAACTTCATTTTCAAAGCGTGGTTATTATTTGACTAGATGGAGTATGAAGTGGATTGCATGAATCTGGCGGTCGTTTTCGGGAAGATATGCGCATTCAAGTGTGACATGTCATGACGTCACTGCAGGTCAAAACCCATATCATCTGTCCGTGGGTGTCCTTAAAGGCATAGAAACTTCAATTTCAAAGCGTGGTTATTATTTGACTAGATGGAGTATGAAGTGATTACATGAATCTGGCGGTCGTTTTCGGGAAGATATGCGCATTGAAGTGTGACATGTTATGTATTGTGACGTCATTGCAGGTCAAAACCCATATCATCTGTCCGTGGTGTCCTTAAAGGCATAGAAACTTCGTTTTCATCGCGCGGTTATTATTTGACTAGATGACGTATGAAGTGGATTGCATGAATCTGGCGGTCGTTTTCGGGAAGATATGCGCATTGAAGTGTGACATGTTATGTATTGTGACGTCATTGCAGGTCAAAACCCATATCATCTGTCCGTGGTGTCCTTAAAGGCATAGAAACTTCGTTTTCATCGCGCGGTTATTATTTGACTAGATGACGTATGAAGTGGATTGCATGAATCTGGCGGTCGTTTTCGGGAAGAGATGCGCATTCAAGTGTGACATGTAATGACGTCACTGCAGGTCAAAACCCATATCATCTGTCCGTGGGTGTCCTTAAAGGCATAGAAACTTCATTTCAAAGCGTGGTTATTATTTGACTAGATTGAGTATGAAGTGATTACATGAATCTGGCGGTCGTTTTCGGGAAGATATGCGCATTGAAGTGTGACATGTAATGACGTCATTGCAGGTCAAAACCCATATCATCTGTCCGTGGTGTCCTTAAAGGCATAGAAACTTCGTTTTCATCGCGCGGTTATTATTTGACTAGATGACGTATGAAGTGGATTGCATGAATCTGGCGGTCGTTTTCGGGAAGAGATGCGCATTCAAGTGTGACATGTAATGACGTCACTGCAGGTCAAAACCCATATCATCTGTCCACGGTGTCCTTAAAGGCATAGAAACTTCATTTTCATCACGCGGTTATTATTTGACTAGATGACGTATGAGGTGGATTACATGAATCTGGCGGTCGTTTTCGGGAAGATATGCGCATTCAAGTGTGACATGTCATGACGTCACTGCAGGTCAAAACCCATATCATCTGTCCGTGGTGTCCTTAAAGGCATAGAAACTTCATTTTCATAGCGTGGTTATTATTTGACTAGATGGTGTATGAAGTGGATTGCATGAATCTGGCGGTCGTTTTCGGGAAGATATGCGCATTCAAGTGTGACATGTAATGACGTCATTGCAAGTCAAAACCCATATCATCTGTCCGTGGTGTCCTTAAAGGCATAGAAACTTCATTTTTATAGCGTGGTTATTATTTGACTAGATGGTGTATGAAGTGGATTGCATGAATCTGGCGGTCGTTTTCGGGAAGATATGCGCATTCAAGTGTGACATGTTATGTATTGTGACGTCATTGCAGGTCAAAACCCATATCATCTGTCCGTGGTGTCCTTAAAGGCATAGAAACTTCGTTTTCATCGCGCGGTTATTATTTGACTAGATGGAGTATGAAGTGGATTGCATGAATCTGGCGGTCGTTTTCGGGAAGATATGCGCATTCAAGTGTGACATGTCATGACGTCACTGCAGGTCAAAACCCATATCATCTGTCCGTGGTGTCCTTAAAGGCATAGAAACTTCATTTTCATAGCGTGGTTATTATTTGACTAGATGGTGTATGAAGTGGATTGCATGAATCTGGCGGTCGTTTTCGGGAAGATATGCGCATTCAAGTGTGACATGTAATGTATTGTGACGTCATTGCAGGTCAAAACCCATATCATCTGTCCGTGGTGTCCTTAAAGGCATAGAAACTTCGTTTTCATCGCGCGGTTATTATTTGACTAGATGGAGTATGAAGTGGATTGCATGAATCTGGCGGTCGTTTTCGGGAAGATATGCGCATTCAAGTGTGACATGTCATGACGTCACTGCAGGTCAAAACCCATATCATCTGTCCGTGGTGTCCTTAAAGGCATAGAAACTTCATTTTCATAGCGTGGTTATTATTTGACTAGATGGTGTATGAAGTGGATTGCATGAATCTGGCGGTCGTTTTCGGGAAGATATGCGCATTCAAGTGTGACATGTAATGTATTGTGACGTCATTGCAGGTCAAAACCCATATCATCTGTCCGTGGTGTCCTTAAAGGCATAGAAACTTCATTTTCATAGCGTGGTTATTATTTGACTAGATGGTGTATGAAGTGGATTGCATGAATCTGGCGGTCGTTTTCGGGAAGATATGCGCATTCAAGTGTGACATGTCATGACGTCATTGCAAGTCAAAACCCATATCATCTGTCCGTGGTGTCCTTAAAGGCATAGAAACTTCATTTTCATAGCGTGGTTATTATTTGACTAGATGGTGTATGAAGTGGATTGCATGAATCTGGCGGTCGTTTTCGGGAAGATATGCGCATTCAAGTGTGACATGTTATGTATTGTGACGTCATTGCAGGTCAAAACCCATATCATCTGTCCGTGGTGTCCTTAAAGGCATAGAAACTTCGTTTTCATCGCGCGGTTATTATTTGACTAGATGGAGTATGAAGTGGATTGCATGAATCTGGCGGTCGTTTTCGGGAAGATATGCGCATTCAAGTGTGACATGTCATGACGTCACTGCAGGTCAAAACCCATATCATCTGTCCGTGGTGTCCTTAAAGGCATAGAAACTTCATTTTCATAGCGTGGTTATTATTTGACTAGATGGTGTATGAAGTGGATTGCATGAATCTGGCGGTCGTTTTCGGGAAGATATGCGCATTCAAGTGTGACATGTAATGTATTGTGACGTCATTGCAGGTCAAAACCCATATCATCTGTCCGTGGTGTCCTTAAAGGCATAGAAACTTCGTTTTCATCGCGCGGTTATTATTTGACTAGATGGAGTATGAAGTGGATTGCATGAATCTGGCGGTCGTTTTCGGGAAGATATGCGCATTCAAGTGTGACATGTCATGACGTCACTGCAGGTCAAAACCCATATCATCTGTCCGTGGTGTCCTTAAAGGCATAGAAACTTCATTTTCAAAGCGTGGTTATTATTTGACTAGATGGAGTATGAAGTGATTACATGAATCTGGCGGTCGTTTTCGGGAAGATATGCGCATTGAAGTGTGACATGTTATGTATTGTGACGTCATTGCAGGTCAAAACCCATATCATCTGTCCGTGGTGTCCTTAAAGGCATAGAAACTTCGTTTTCATCGCGCGGTTATTATTTGACTAGATGACGTATGAAGTGGATTGCATGAATCTGGCGGTCGTTTTCGGGAAGATATGCGCATTCAAGTGTGACATGTTATGACGTCATTGCAGGTCAAAACCCATATCATCTGTCCGTGGGTGTCCTTAAAGGCATAGAAACTTCATTTTCAAAGCGTGGTTATTATTTGACTAGATGGAGTATGAAGTGATTACATGAATCTGGCGGTCGTTTTCGGGAAGATATGCGCATTGAAGTGTGACATGTTATGTATTGTGACGTCATTGCAGGTCAAAACCCATATCATCTGTCCGTGGTGTCCTTAAAGGCATAGAAACTTCGTTTTCATCGCGCGGTTATTATTTGACTAGATGACGTATGAAGTGGATTGCATGAATCTGGCGGTCGTTTTCGTGAAGATATGCGCATTGAAGTGTGACATGTTATGTATTGTGACGTCATTGCAGGTCAAAACCCATATCATCTGTCCGTGGTGTCCTTAAAGGCATAGAAACTTCGTTTTCATCGCGCGGTTATTATTTGACTAGATGACGTATGAGGTGGATTGCATGAATCTGGCCGGAAGATATGCGTATCTATATCTACAGAAATCTTTGGATTTCAACAGGTCCACATCCTGCAGGACCTCTCCACATCCTCCTGACACCACGAGATTGATGTGGACCATCGTGTCGAGAAGCAAGGTGCCTGCTAATGGCGCCATCTATCTTCTGATCCTGTGCTGGTCAGACGAGTTGCAACGGCATTTGCATTCGCAAGACCCAAACATGTATACAAGATCACTGATCACCAGATCAGACTCGATTAGTGGCTTAAAACTCGGTACCAGGATGTTGTACGCGACGACACGATAATTGTTACTGTCCTAAGAATTCTACGCGTTTGTAGCAATAAAGAGTTAATTGTTTCTGATGAAATGTGTAAAATAAGGCGAGATTTTTTTATATTGTACGAATTATATGCATATCGATGGATCGCGCGATGCAATAATTGATCAGTTATATTGTTGTGATCGTCCAAAGAAAAGACATGACACACTCAAAACTAATATACCTAACTTAAGAGTCCTGAGGACCGCTATGGAAACTGACGGATTGTGTCAAATTTTCCCAAAATACCTAAGTCTCCCCAAGGCGCATTGTTTACTCCACTGTTATGCAACTTTGGGAGGTAGTTTTGATACCCATTTTCTCGTAATACTATTGAGAAATTTTAAGAAATACTTGAAACAAAAAGAGTTTTTTTTCATATTTATTCATGAAATATGTGCAAAATAAAACTTTTTTTCTTTAAACATTTTTTAAATTTTATCAAAAGCATTGCGAGAAAATGGGTATCAAAACTACCTCCCGAAGTTGCATAACAGTGGAGTAAATAATGAGCTTTGGGGAGACTTGGGTATTTTGGGAAAACTTAACACAATCCGTCAGTTTCCATAGCGGTCCTCAGGACTCAGAACGAAGTACCTATCACGTATTAAAAACCGCCAAGCTCTTATTTCAACAAAATTAAATAAAATCCCCAACTGAATATTTTCTAGCTTGTAGCACGGGACCCAAGGACTTGATGACCATTTAATTTCCTCGCAAAGAGTGAATGGTACTCTCGGATTTTCGTAAAAGTTCTTGTGATTTGTCCGACCTCTACTGTCCTATGCCGCGAGTGTCCCTATCCGTGCTCCACTCTCCTCCAGCACGAGTGTACCCGTCTGACCCTTGCTCCAGTATTTAACCGCTGCTCCGCGCTCTGGGGTCGACCAGTGCCGGGGTGTGGTCATCGTCGTGCCCCCCCCCCCCCCCCCTGCCCCCCTGCCCCGGACACAACAGGTGGACGCCGGCGGCGCGGGCAGGTCGTGATACAGATACGATGTCCTCGAGGTCACGTCACGTGGTACAACTCGGATGACGGACTCGGACGGTACTACAGTAGTTTTCTATGCCGGCGTATTCGAACAAATAAGCGATACGTGATGGAGCCACTTCTGACAGGAAACTAGTGTGACTTTAGGCCGAAATGGGTTACCTATCAGAAACGACTTTAATATTAGATTGTAACTTCGTAGTGCTTCAGATTAAGGAAATTATCACTCCCCTTGCTAAAACCATGTTCGGGTAATCATTTAAAAATAACTCATTGCTGGATAAAACTCCAAAACGTCTTAATACAAGGTAAATTCATACTCAGACTCATCAGCTGTCAAAGTCTGCATTCTAGCAACTTATGACCGCATTTAACCTGTTCTATGAATTGATAAGTATGTATTTATATATATTAGCAGTTTATAAACATTACATTGTTGATTTAAAACAAGGAGAAACATTTTAGATCAGAAAATAAAACTAAAACTGAGCCGCTTGGTAACCCATCTCGGGTAAACGTAGTTTCCACAGGAAACTTTTTTAATCCGTCGTTGGGCCTAGATAGGTAACAAAATGACGTCATTTCCGGCTTTGATTTCCGGTACAAATAATTACAGCACAGAGTGTTTACATTATTAAAAATTACCCAAAAATTATAAAAAAAAAAAAAAAAAAAAAAAAAACATAGTACAAAGATGTAGTCTGAAGTCGTCTCTTGTTTTCATATGAAAACTATTTATTGGGCAGAGATTAGAACGCGGCAAGATGACGAAAATTTGAAAAAATGGAAAACACATAAACACATAAACACATATTACTCAAACCGTAACTCTTCAAGTTCAAACAAAATATGTTTTTATTAAATTTTTAACCTATTTCATGTCGAATCAACAAATGCATTTTTATATGTCCTTCCCATTTGGCTAAGACTTTAGAAAATCTTTCGCCATCATAAAACACAGTGGCTCTTTCGCAGCATGTATCTCTAAAACATAGAATTTGGGAGCTCCCTCCCTCCCTCCCTCCCTCCCTCCCTCACTCCCTCCCTCCCTCCCTCCCTCCCTCCCTCCCTCGCCATAAAACATTAAACTAACTTCGAAGTCAAATTTGACTGGACTTTGCTATATTCGAACAAATAAGCGATACGTGATGGAGCCACTTCTGACAGGAAACTTTTTAGATGCACTTTTTTATTTTGAAGTTCGTGTTTCCATAGGGCAGTGAAAAAGGAGAAACAATTGAAATTTTGATTTAGTTACAAGTTTACTTTTTCAGCCATAACAAACAACTTAAAGCAAATATAATTTAATTTATTTATATAAATAAACCCTTTATATCCTCCATTATACACCCTCACATATTCTGGGAAGGCTTCTTACTAATAGGCCACGATCGCCTCCTTCACATCGATTCGTCATCATCATTCACATGTCGCCTTCGCCTAGTTGTAGCAAAGTGCAACGCTAAAAGTATACTTGCGGCATGGTCCAGTTTGTCAGCGACTCCATAAAATAATTCAAATTAACAAATTATAAAACGTCTGACCTTTCACCAAAAGACTCATAAAAAAATCATGGAATTAAAATAAAATCAAGTCCGGTGGTAGTAAAATGTTGAAGACGCTCTCTTTCCATCAGTTTCAATATCAACTACTTTCTAAGCGGCTGACTTATTGGCGACCTCCAGGCAAGATGGCGGCTGATTGATCGACTGAGCCACCGCGGCCGCGTCCGTCTCCGAACTACTTTCCCGACCGAGCTACCCCCGCGTGTACCGACCGAGCCCACGGCGCCCACAGCAGTCACGTGACCATGTGGCTTCTGCGCACTTCGCTGTGAGGATTATAATAAGCTGTCCAGATTAAGTTTTCTAGTTTTAGGATGACGGTTCTCGACATTTCTGTCGGAGGAAAGCAATTTTATCAATTTTGCATTGCACTTTTTCGGAATGTAATCAAGGTCTACAATTGTAATTTGACTGATGTCAAAAAATACAGTTATATTGAAGTATTCTCTTACACAATGACTCATGTCACCATTACAAATATGATTGGATGAAGACAGAATACTTGTTTTAGAACTCATCTCAAAAATCATTGAAATAGACTTACGCCATTCTACCTCTGAGGTACAGATTTTTTTAACCAAAAACGTATTTCTTCAGTAGATAAAGCTAGGAAAACCATTTTTTCTTTTACTTATTTTAACGTGTTATTGAACGTCGCACTGTTCTGCAGCGAGGCTAATGGCGACAGATGAATGGTTATGATGATGATTGGGAGATGATGGTGAAGAGTAGGTAAGGATGGACCTTGGGAAGGAGGCGGTCGTGGCCTATTAGTAGGGTACCTTCCCAGCATTTGTCTCTCGACTGAATAAAAAAGCACTATACACACCTCAGTCAGAATTAGGGGCCCTATTTTAAAACTTTAAAATTCCCAAGAGGCAAAGAAGAGAACGGGAATCGCACGGTTCGTCAGAACGTCATTTTAAATTTCTTCCCACTAAATAATTTAAAAAAAAACAGATAGTAACGACCCATAACAGCCTAATAGACTAAATAATGCCGCACACTGGAGTTCATTATGACCTCTGGTGCGACCTCAAAGTGTTAAATACGATTAGTAAAATAATCGTATTTAACACTTTGAGGTCGCATCAGAGGTCATAAAGTACTCCAGTGTGCGGCATTATTTAGTCTATTAGGTTGTAATGGGTCGTTACTATCTGATTTTTAAAAATTATTTTGTGGGAAGACAAAATTTAAGAAAATCACTTTGAAGAACAGCGCGTTTTCCGATGGCCGTGAGCCGGATTCCATCGGAATGGAAATGGGAAACCCCAGGAAGAACCGCCTCGGCCTTCTGCGTGTGCGCCTGCGCCATCTGCGCACGCACTTGTGACGCGCGTGACTGGCGTGACAACGCGTGACCTTGCGTGGTGACATATCTGCCATTGTTCGCCGGCCATTTGCATACAATCCTCGCGGAGTAGTTAGTATGCCGCACGGCCGCCAGCGGGCGACACTTCCTGTGCGCAATATGGCGCGTCCACTTCGCACATTTGTCACGTGGGTGATGCATGGGTCGCATCGGCCGTCTCAACAGTTCAATTCCAACACTTACATCAACTATGAACTGTAAATACGCGTTGGCATGAAAGTTGCTGCTCTTTAATAGATCTTGGAAATAGAACGGTATAACAAACAATGTATCAAAATGTCTCAAAACGAGTACATCGTGATAACTACTTTGAAATGTCTCTGAATTCTTTAGCAATTTTCCGTGAAGTTATTTACGAATTTGGATGAAAACTGTCAAAAACGTGTGTCCCAATGACCGTGCAAAATTCGGTCAAAATGGTTCCAAAAAATTAACAAACTGATATTAATTAATATTGATAATATACCTACGTAATATAATATGTATGGATTAAAATATCCATTTATTAAAACCATTACATGATCTTAATAGAAAACTAGACAAGTGACCGCTCAAAACAATATAGAAAAAGTGGTTGTCTCTAAAACAGTCGAGGACATCAAACAAGCCACTCGAACCAACTTATTGTCAACACCAGAAGAATAAACACCAACTCTTAATTCTAAACATGATCACCGCAGTTCGAATTCCCCGAAACAAGCCTTCACCTTTCCCACATTCGAAATTCCCAAGAATCACATTCAAAACAACCGCCGTCCATGAACCGATCCAAATCAAGGTTCAATTCAAATAATAAAACGTTCCATTCCGCTTTCAATACGAATCCGCCATGTTGTTCGTAACAAATCAACCCAGAACTCTTTTGAATCCCAACATTCGATTTCAAAAAGGTTCTTATTTATAATTCAACTGGTCAAGATCGTGTTTTCTTCTCTATTGATGAGACTTGGGTGAGAAACGAAGAGCATCCATTATGCCGTGGATTTGTCAAGGTAGAGAGAGGTTACGCTCTAGGAGTCGGCATCGGCACGGCATGGTCTATATAGCCGCCCTGTCATTAGCCGCGCCGTGCCGAGCCGCACCAATTAGACGGTGTAATTGGAGTGGTGTCGCGCAGTGAATATAGAGGGCGGTGATTGCCTGACGGTGTCGTGGTGTAATCACGTTACAGACCAAGTTGGCTCAGTGAGATCCCGGGTTCGTTTCAAACCACCGATCATAATCTTTGACTTTATTGTGGGCTCTTTAGTAGCCAAAACAGGGTGAATCAAAATCAGCTCCAGTGTATTTTAGGCCGCTTGTTCCTGAAACAGCCCACAAAATGTGGGCCAAATGGCTTCATGAAAATAATAGCCATTTTGGCTCCAAATTTAGGGTCTGTTTAAGGAAAAAGGACCTAGATACACTGAAGTTCTTTATGATTCACCCTGTTTTTGCTACTTGTTTTTATAAAAGGGGATTCTCTACTAATAGGCCACGACCGTCTAATTTATTAACCAATCATCATCATAATCATTCATGGCGCCATTAGCCTATAGTTGCAGAACAGTGCGTCGTTAACACCGTTTCGAGAAAAAGTTTCAAGTATTCCTGAGGAATTTTCATAAATTATAAAATGAAGAACACAAATTTGAAAATTATTTTTTGAATCAAATGAACACAGATTTAAAGGGAAATGATTTTCTAGAGGCAAATGATGGAAAGGTTCCGTGCTATAGACCACGACTCCCTCCTTCCCACCGCCCATACTACCACACACTTATCGATTATATATAGAGTGATATTAATACTTTTCAATGAACCAGTCACCAAAAGTTGTCTTTAGCAGTATAAAAGTGCATCTGTAATTCATGTTTAAATTACAGTTCGATAGAAACGGTCTGCATTTATGACTCGAATTTCTTCAAAGACGCGCTTTACAATTAAAATAATTTTACATTTCGTTCGCGCACGTTCTGCACTCTCGTCTAAAGCCAAAGCAAAACTACGTCCAGAGAGAAAATCCCCGATTACCGCCGCCACGCTGTAAGGGTCATTATCCCGCCGCGCAGCATTAGAACTTCGCTCTTAGGGTAATTGCCTGCGCGAGCATTGTCCACCGCACGATCGCGGACTGTCGGATGGAACTAATCTATCTGGAGCGGTCACGTGACACTCTGGACACGTGACCGTGTGGCGAGGTCAGGTGAAGCGTGACGTCATCATTGTCATGGCAACCAGATGAGAGATGAAAGATGAGAGTCACAAAATACACAGGTAAAGAACGCTAAAGTAAATTTTTTTGAAAAATGAGTTTAAGACGGCTGGGTAGTGAGATATTGATTTTTATCAATATCTTTTAACAATGTAATTGTTAACGAAACAAGGCTTTGTACGAGTATTCAGAACAGTTCAATGAAAATAATTTTATAGATTGTAATGGTTTATTAGATTAACTTTGTCCTACAGACGTTTAGTGCCCGAAAATTAATAAAATTATGGCACTAAACATCTGTAGAACAAAATAAAACTAATAACTTATTCCAAACTAAGAAATTATTTTGATTAAACTGTCCTGAATACTCGTACAAAGCCCTATTTTGTTAACAATTACATTGGTAAAAGATATTGACACAAATCGATTAGAAAACTCTTCAAGGCCACGCTCACTACTCAGCCCTCTTAAGGTTAGTCTACACTACGCAAAACTCCTTTGCATTAGCACCTTCACATCTTGACAAATATTGCTCTGTCATCTAAAGATCAGCGTGGTCCACACAGAGCCTCGGCGCTAGAAGGGCGTAAGTCCATCATATGAACTCAAGAACTGGTCAGTAATTCCGCATTAGACACTTCCACGTGACAAACCGTCCCAGCCCTGTGACATCGGATAATCACCCTCTGATTGGTCAAGCTCGGCACGTGACTGCCAGGCGACACCTCATTGGCCGGACACATCATGGGTGATTACCTAGATGAGATGCGAAATGGACCGTGAACTGAGTCGTGGTTATGTTGAGGGAATTACATTTGGTGACATGGGTGGGACGGTGATCATTAATCTTCTCTTGGAACTGTGAAGCTATTGGAGACGTGACGAGTTGCAAGATGGCGGAGTCATTGTGTCTGTATTTCAGAGGTAGAAGGGCGGAAGTCATTTTACTCGTTTTTTAAATGATGTAATCAAGTCCATCTTGCTCTATCTTGATCTATCTTGCACACATACTCTTATCATTCTAACTTTATCGTGTAAAGTTTTTGAGAGCTGCCCTACTATTGGTTCAAAAATGAAAATATCTCCCGATTGGTCGAAAATCAATATGTTCCGATAAAGTTCAAATTGTGAATGGACATTAAGACTACCATTTTCTCTTATTTTACAAGCTTTCAGCCCAATCGGTAGAGAATACTTATTGATATTTAAAAATAGAATGGCAGAAGAAATTTGATCAACATTTAATTTCCATTTTTTCGAGCGACTCCTTTTGACTCTTTTTTGACACATACCCTTTTTTGGCTGCTAGCAATAGAAGTTGCACCGTTTCACTGATCGATCTGAAATTTTGCACACATGTAAATACAACCTTTTCTGTTTCCATTTCTTGGTTAAAATTTAAATAAGCATCTCCTGATATGCTGAAAAATGAAAATGATCTAAGATAAATCTGATCAAACTCATATTTTGCATTATCATTAAGACCAACATTGTCTCTTATTTTACAAATTTTCAACTCAATCAGTTAAGAACGTATGAACTTATTGAAATTTTTAATAGCTGTCAGAAATGAAGTATCGAAATGAATGTTTTCCAGTGCCAATTGAATTGAATCCGTTTAGCTTTATATGTACCAGGGTGCTTAGATGCTATTTTCAAGTTTCGATGAAAAGCTATACTTTTATGTTGATTGATTGAGTGGCTCATATTTCAATTCAATATGGATGTATACGTTTTCTGTGCGTTGTGTACGCATTTCCGGTTCGAGCATTTACACGTACCCGTGCTCGCTCATCAACGCGTTACACTGAGCGTTTTCCTAGTTTTATTTTGATCGAGTGGATCGTATTTCAATTCACTATGGATGTAAATTATGTTTCCTGTGCGTTACGATATTCCGGCTGGAGATGTTGCGCGTTTTCAGAGCGTTTTCCTAGTATACATTATGAATAGACCAAAACAGAAATGACTAGTGCCATCTATATCCGGTTTGGAACTACTTACCATTCCGTGTGTTCCGGTGGTGACATAAAATATCAATTTAGTTTCAATTCACACTTTTAAATAAATGGAATTCAAAGTTCACCTATCCATAATTAAATAATAGTATTCTTGATATCAATACATTATATATAAAATATTCTTTGTTAAAATAATTTTATAACAGCCAAAGACAAATTTTAAAAAACAAAAAAGAACAATCAAAAATTAATAAGGCAGCCTTCTTATTGCATTATAATTTTCGTATGCAGAAGTCAGTGATTTAGAGATGTCACACGGGTCATGGTGTAAAATTGTCAACTTCACGCATGCGCATGGAATTTCTGTTTAGGTCTATTGAAATGATCTACTTGTCGATGCACTGGCCGGCAGATGTGTGCCGTGATATCTACTCTTGACCCCTGTGGACCAACAGCCTCCCATCTCGCTCGCATCAGTGGAGCGAGATGTATTGAATCCGATCAATTGATTGGCTCCTTCACGCTCAATTGGTTCGCATTCACCAGGGGTCACGTGTACTGTTACTTCGACCAATCAGCCGCGAGCACTGATATCAGATCCAATATCAACAGTAGAGCATAATAGCCCTTACTGCATGAGGCCGTAAGGGTGAAATTACTATTCTTAGACATGGGAAAATGACACTTAATGCGATGGGACATAAGGCTGACATTAGCACTGATATCAGATCCAATACCATAGCATAGCATTATAACCCTTAGTGCGGGGCCGTAAGGGTGAAATTACTATTCTTAGACATGGTAAAATGACACTTAATGCAAATGACATAAGGGTGACATTAGCACTGATATCAGATCCAATACCATAACCTTAGACTTGCATTATAACCCTTAGTGCGGGTCCGTAAGGGTAAAATTACTATTCTACGACATGGGAAAATGACACTTAATGCGAAATGACCATACTATCAGGACACTGCAGTGACACTACCTTACTCCATACCATATCTATTATCTACCAACTAAGATCATATCAGTTCTTACGATTATTCCAATACAAAGCTCACAATCAATATAGAATTATCACCCTTACTGCACGATACCATAAGGGTGAAATTACTATACTTAGACATTGGAAAATGACATTTAGAGAATAATGGTCATAAGGGTGACATTCTATCAGGATACATTGCTGTGATTGTAAAAAGCTCATCGTCAGAATGCACCCAAATAGAAGAGTGGCCAAACAACATGCACAAGGCGGTGTATTTCTTAAGGTGCTGCAAGCGCGAGCGATTTTGCTGCTTTTTGTAGACACTTTTTGCGATACGATTGGAGACGAAATGGGTAGACCAAATTATTTGAAATTTTAATCGTGATTAGATAAAATACAAACTTAGGGTTATCCCTGGGTACATTTTTAATTTTTGGTTTCGTTAATTAGTAATAATTAGTTGATTTTTGGTGAAAAACTAGCTATTTTCTCGTCTCCCTGGGCGCCGTATAAAATTAAATTTCAAAAATGTGCTAAAGGATAACCCTAAGTTTGTATCATGATTAAAATTTGAGATCAATTGGTTTACGGGTTTGGTCTCCAATCGTATCGCAAATTTCATAGTTTTGCGCGGTTTTGTTGAATAACAGGCGCCTAATTAACGATGCCATAAGCAAAAATTAAAAAGGGCTACTAATATACAATCAGACTGATCATGTGAACATCCTGTAAAAGTTACACTCACTTATGAAACAATTTTTCTCTCTCAATTTTCTAAAACGGCCGAGCGCTAGTATCACCTCCGTGACCGTTACGACCATTGTGCTCTAAGGGTCATTCTCATGTGTTTTACTATAGAAACTTCGCCCTTACGGCATGATGTAATAAAGGTTGAAATGCTCATGTAACGCGAATATGAGCTATGGTCGCGGCTCGGGATCACGAAGTCACGTGACTCGTATTAATCCGTGTGTTTGTTCTGAGTGTTTGTCTTTGCGCAGGTGCAGAGAACATTACGAAATAATTGCCTCGCAAACACAGACCAACAGAGTAGAAGACAGCCATTACAAATCTAATTGAGCGAGCGACTCCTTTTGGCTTCATTTGGCACGGACGTCTGTTTTTTATTATTATTTTTTTTCTGCTATTAACCGATACACAGGTCGCACCGTTTCACCGATCGATCTGAAATTTTGCACACATGTAAATACAACCTTCTCTGTTTGCAGACCCTAATAAAATTTAAATAAATATCTCCTGATAGGCTGAAAAATGAAAATGGTGGAAAATGAAAAATAATACCATCATTGTATCTTATTTTACAAATATTCATCCCAATGAACTTAATTACATTTTTAATAGCTTTCAGTCATGAAGTATCGAAATGAATGTTTTCCAGTGCCAATTGAATTGAATCTGATTTGCTATGCACCAGGGATGCTTAGAATCATATTTCAATTCAATATGGATGTATATGTTTTCTGTGCGTGCAATGTCGTTCCGTTCAGTCCACTTTATAAGCTGATCTCTACCATCACTTATAAATTAAATGCGCATCTTTCGTAAAAATATATCTCAGTTTATTTTTTTATGATTCATCACTTTCCCAGTAAAAAATCTTGTGCTCAGCTCATTTTGAAACGAATCGATTAAGTGACCAATCCGATATAAGTAGGTATTAAATGATATAATTCATCCTACATACAAATTATTTGTACCTAAAAGTATTAGTGAACTCTTCTCTTGCCAGGGGTAAGGGAAATGCCCCCCCACCCTCATGTCAGCGACAAGATATAGAAATATTGAAATTAGTACTTCCTCCTTCACCGGAGATGGTCCATCAAACCCATTAGACTCGAAATCATTCTTCGGGACGCTAATCCAGTCTCGTTTTGCTAATTACCCGTCCCGAGACACCCGATCGAGCGCATAAGTAACCTGCACGCGCGGGTGTCCCGCCGAATGTCACCCGCCGACTGGGCGTGTATAGATCAACTGACCCTTCTAATTACCTGCCCCGAGACACCCGGTCGAGCGCATAAGTAACCCGCACGACCGGATGTCCCGCCGCATGTCACCCGCCGACTGGGCGTGTATAGATCAACTGACCCTTGAGCAGATACAACGGCACTTTCGTAGCCTTCAGACGTCTTTTTGCATCTTTTTAAAAGTAAACTCGTAAAAAAATGTGAACTTTCAATCTGGATCATGATTTTGTGAACTTGTTTTCAGTATTTAACTGGTTCTTAATACATGACTTGTGGTGTTTTTTACGCGGAATTTGGGTGCAGTTTTTCTGAGCTAACTTACTTATACTCTCCCCGTGATATTTAATTTGACGCTCAGTGTCATACGCTCTAATAGTCCAGTCAAATGAGAGATTTACCCAAAACAAATTGCTACATTTGGCATTTTGGTGTCATTCTCTTCAGAAAAATGCCCTCTACAACATATCCAAATCCGCCAAAATCCGCGCACCGGAAGTACTTTTTAATCACTGTTTAATTTAATTTCCCATGTCAATTTCATCTTCCAAAAAAAACTTTTTTTCATGTAACTCCGATTTTGACGAAACTTGGCAGAATTGTTCACCATCCTAAATGAAACAAATAACTCTCTGATCGTTTTTCTCTAAATTTTATCGTTTGGGAAATATGGCCCATCGAAAAGTCATATTTTAGTCAGTTTTCGACAATTTCGGCCACTTTGAGTGTAATTTGACGTTTTGCGAGGTCCATATTTCCCAAACGATGAGATTTAGAGGAAAACGCTCAGAGAGCTATTTTTTTCATTTAGGATGGTGAACAATTCTGCCAAGTTTCGTCAAAATCGGATTTACATGATAAATGTTTTTTTTTGCAAGATGGAATTAGCATGGGAAATTAACTTAAAAAGTGATTAAAAAGAACTTCCGGTGCGCGGATTTTGGCGGATTTTGGATATGTTGTAGAGGGCATTTTTCTGAAGAGAATGACACCAAAAAACCAAATGTTGCAATTTGTTTTGGGTTTGGACATTTTAAAGCTTGATTTGACTGGACTATAAGTGTGTTTATCCAGTGTATAAGCATACTAAATTCACCCTTAGAACTAGACGCACTAAGGGTCACTTCACTCCATGGGTGATTTTCTATTTATCTTCGAATATGCTTTCAAATCATTTTGATAAGACATTTCGTTGTGTTCTCTGAAAAATGCTGTACCTCAAAGGAAGAAGAAAAATCCATTTTCTCAATTTTAGGTTGCACATAATTATAATGATGCAATTGTCATTGGACTGATGTCAACAAATGCAGTTATATTGAAGTATTCTCTTACACAATGACTCTTGTCACATTACAAATATGACTGGATGAAAGCAGAATTACTGACTTTTGAGCTCAACTCAGAATCATTGATCCTTATAAATTATTTACATTCTTTGTCAACGAAGTGATCGTAAAGATTATAATTTAGTTAGCAGCGACATTCTTCAGATCAAAAACATTCTAAATATTTTTACTTATGAAAATATGCATAAAAGTGAATAATATTAAAATAAATCTAACAATCTGCTCGCAAAGCCAAGACTTTATGGATCAATGGGGGAAGTGAAGTGAAGTTTAGATTTTAGAATAATAAATATTTTATGAAAGTTGAGATGTTGTTGAAGACAGATGTGGTATTATTTTTGTTGTGTGATGAATAGTTTTCAAGGAACGAATTTACAAAGTTTGGTAGATTGTAGCTGTCCATGAAACACAATTTGACGTCACACGCCGAGTCGGGCCGTATTGTATAGATAATGTTAGCCAGAGCCAGTTCTATGCATCCCGTAACACAGGGAACACGGCGTGTGACGTACAGCTTGTTTTTGCAGAGGAGTGAAATGTCGAAAACTAATAAATTAATTATGGGAAATATGTGAATTAAAAAAATATTATAAAATTTCACATAACTCGTTGAGCTATTATGTATATAAAAAATATAATCTCAACATTCACCTATTTCCAGGAATTGGCATTTGGATCTGATGTCTCTATAAGACATCTGGTTTACAATAAATCCGCTCGAGTTCCAAGCGTTGAGATTGGAACACGAGTTGAAATCATAACCCGGTATTTATTGGTGTTATATTCAATCTAATGCAGGTGCTCGGCCGGCCGGGTTCATAAAGTAACAGGTTGCGAGGTGAGGTTAAGAGCGTTGGATACACCCTCACTTTTATAACATCTCGGAAACGGAGAAGAATGGTTATCAACATTCAGTTCGTAAGTTTGGATTAATGTTAAAAATCAATTATTTTAACTGATCAACAAACTTGAATGGTTTTTAAATAAATAAATACAATATTTCGTTTGTTTCACTAAACTTATTCAGGTAATGACATTTCTTATAAAAGATGAAAAAAAATTATAAAAGATCATAAAAGATTATGTATATATAAAATAAAAAACCATCAATGTTTGTTGATAAGTTAAAATAATTGAACACTTTTATTTTACAGATACGCGAATTAGAATCCACATAAAATGGCTCCATTTCGTGAGATATTTAGACGATAATATAAATAAATTTCAGTAATTGATCTAATATTTAGAAAACGAAATGATGATTTGTCATTAATCCTGCAAATTGTTGCAAATTATGAGTATCAAAAATATTGATAAAACAGAGATTTAATAATATATTTGAGCCTGTACTATACTAGAGGGGATGAACAAAATCTATATAAATAATTTAAATTTATTGAGGTATAATACATGGAAATTAACAGATTATAGCAAACATCTATCTTAAATTCAAATTCTATATTTTATATTCTATAAATATATTATATTCTAAATATATTCTAAATATATAAAAATATATCTAAAAATATATTCTAAATTCTATATTTCTTTCCTGCTTTGATACTAAAGAATTACAAGTAAGAAAAAACGAAAGAAAAAAACCTTCGTATCCAGTTTTTATGAAAAATTAATAAAAATATTTCATTGCAGCATTATAATCTACTTATTTACTATACTTTCTACAGTGTAATTTCTCTCCAGTAAGATTGAATGATCAATACATCTTGAACCTGAAGCTGAGCTCCAGTGGTCTTAATCTCCATGGAAGTCCCAAGCCCGATGTTCAAGACACATTTTACATCGCTGCAGAGTTTATAGATCCGAAAGAAATTGATTCGACGGAAGAAATTAATAGCAATAAATTAATAAACGTGCCAATAAGAAGTTATATTGAAAAATTACAGCTTTCACGTCCATGATATTTATATCAGACATGTAAAAATATTTTGACGTTAACGGAAGAAATTTAAATATTTAGGCATGTTTAAAACATGCTATCTGTCTAAGCTAAATAAAAACGCATGCATTTTTTTGTATATGCGATAAATATGTTGGCACATAAAAAAAATATACAAATTACCTAGCTTATCAGATTTAAAAAAATATGAAACATGCATTAATTTCCCATCAACACGATAACTGAAAATTCGAAAACAAATTTAATATCTACACAAACTAAACTAATAGCCCAATATTTTAGAGTGTAGGGAAAATGTTTCCAAATTCATCGTTCCATTTATATTGTGCGCTCGTCAAATCAAAAATATTAAAAACACAATATTTCTCAAATTAGATGTGAATAATTACAAAGTCGGCTCATATTTCATACAATCAATTCACTTGGAGCTCCATATAAGACGGCTGGGTAGTGAGTCTGACCTTGGAGAGTTTTTTAATCGATTTCTATCAATATCTTTTACCAATGTAATTGTTAACAAAATAAGGCTTTGTACGAGTATTCAGAATAGTTCCATGAAAATAATGCCATAGCTTGTAATGGTTTATTAGATTTACTTTGTCCTACAGATGTTTAGTGCCCAAAAATTAGTAAAATTATGGCACTAAACATCTGTTGGACAAAATTAAACTAATAACTTATTCCAAGCTATGAAATTATTTTCATTAAACTGTTCTGAATACTCGTACAAAGCCTTATTTTGTTAACAATTACATTGGTAAAAGATATTGATAAAAATCGATCAAAAAACTCTTCAAGGCCACGCTCACTGCCCAGCTGTCTTAAATGATGTTCTACACATTCTAATATATTCATTTAGCAAGCGTAGATCTAGTTCTGCTCGGTGTCGTGTTATCTAAATGAGCTGCAATGATCGCCTACACGAAGCTAATAACGCTATTAGCAGTACAGCAATATGAATCAATGTTAATGACGCTCAAGTGTGTAGAAGTCGGCCACTAGAACGCAAAACTCGGGTAGATAGCCTCTCGACATTGTACCGCGTTGATGAGCGAGCACGGGTACGTGTAAATTCTCGAACCGGAAATGCGTACACAACGCAAAGAAAACATTGAATTGAATTATGATTCACTTAATCAACATAAAAGTATACTTGATTTTCATTGAAACGTGAAAATAGCATCTAAAGACTCTGGTACCTAAAGCAAATCAGATTCATGTTGCAGTGGAAAAACATACATTTAGATACCTACCTCATTTCTGACAGATATTAAAAATGTCAAAAGTGCATACGTTCTTAACTTTTTGGGATGAAAATGTGTAAAATAAGAGACAATTGGTCTTATCGACCATGAGTTTGATCAGATTTATCGAAGACCATTTTCATTTTTCAGCCTATCAGGGATATATATTTAAAAATTGTAACCAATAAACGGATAAAAAAATTATGGTCTGCAAACCGAAAAGGTGGTCATAACATGTGTGCAAAATTTCAGATCGATCGGTGTAACGGTGCGACCTGTGTATCGGAGTAGCAGAAAATAATACAAACAAAATAACACAAAAAAATCCGGGACGTTTTCAAATGTGTAAAATGCACGTTACTCTAGACATCTCATAGACAAACCCGTTTATCTGAATGACACGAAACTTGCAGAAAATATTCATTAGATATCTAGTTATGGACTGACGGCCCCCTTTTTCTAATTTTTTGTTTCAATTTTTACAAAAAAAAATATACAACGTACCGGATTTTAGATTAAAATATTACTGATTTAGTAGAAGCTATAGTCAAAGTAGGAATGAAGTTATCGAAATTTGGGGGCCGTCATGACATCCGCCCAATCTTTGTGAACAAAATGAGCCCTCGTGGAAGTCTGTAGTGTGTAGGGCCTGTGGCGTGGCGAAAGTATATATGTTTATTTTCAAAAATAAAAAAGGCAACATTTTACGGTACAAAAAAATGTGTCAAAAAAGATTCAGTGAGTTGTAGAATCACTTACTGAATGAGAAAAATGCCCTCCCGACTCTTTGAGTGCAGTAGTTTCGCCAATAATGTGATTTATATTTTTAGTCACGTGGTATCGCTCGAATCGCGTTACAGCCATTTATCACGAGCGAGTCTATTGTAGCGGCTGTTCTCTACACTATCAGGCGTGATTGTTTGCACAACATCTCGCGCCGCAGATGTCGCTAGCGTCACAGATGCTCGGTCAAGTCGTCAGTCACGACGCACGACAACAGAAGCACGGAGTTCGACCACCGGTCATCGCGACAGCCGCGTCTTGGTCGTGCGAATTAAACACTCCGAGACAATTAATTTCATTCGTAGCTGTGCTTTTTGACTGAACTCTTTCTTGGTTTCCCTCGGTCAAGGCAAATGATGGAAAGGTTCGCCGCACCATCCATCCTTAAGAGTCGACAGTACTCGCAGAAAATTTCGATTCCGATGTAAAAAAAAAATCCTAGAAATGCATGCAAATGCTTTAGCTCTGGGTTGTACGTGACATTTGTGACATTTAATCGTGTGTTGAATGTTGCATATACTGCTGTGAAGTAAGTTATTTTAATTCAAATATTGAAAACCACAAAAAAAAACATTAAAAGGCGGCCCCTGCTTTTTTCTTGAGGTTGCATGAAGGGATGAGATTTTAAAACCCAAAAGTGACTGAAATTTGGACTTTCACAATTATTTGTTGTTGAACCTGAAGACTCACGGCAATATAAAATAGCTTAGTCACACCGGGCATTATCTGGCTATTTTATGATATTTAAATGAGTTCTAGCAATTTGCCCTAATTAGAATGCAGGTTGTACGAGTGAGTACACTTTAATGAAAACTTCATTCGGGCCACCTGCATAAGAAAACGGCTGAATATAAAAAATCGGTATTTTTTGTGCACATCCGGAATCATTACAATTTGTCAGTCTGCTATTTTATAATGTAATGTCATTAATATTTAATTGGGAAAAAATTAAATATTGAAATAAAATTAATTGTGATTATGTAAGTGAGGCCTCAAGATATTCAGTACTCCCCCCTCCCCCCCTAACTCAAGAGTTTCATTGTTTACAGCACGTTCCATAGTCATAAATTTCCCAGACCCTCATAAAATAAAACCTTTTTCATACAACGTTTTTGGTTATTGAATAGAAATTGACCCTCGCAATATTGAACACTTTAAGTGCCAAGACAACAATGTCAGGTAGATTGGCGGAAGGATTCGAACCCCCTTAACGGCTTGACAGAGTAAATCTGTGTCTCTAGTAATCGCAAAAAATAATAAAAACTGTTTTTACTCGTTTTAAGGAAGAGCTAACATGGGCAATATATAAGTCTTTTTGGCACCTCTGCCCTGAAATGACTCAACAAAAGATAAAACTTTGAAGTCACTAGAAACACAGATCTATTCTTTACCTATAACCTGTGAAAATTTGAATACAATCGGTAAAGCCGTTTAGAAAAAAGCAGGGGCCGCCTTTTTGTGCTTCATAAAACATGGATTTCATAAAATATTGTAGACTCTTGTAGAGTATTGAAAGACCGGGCCTTAGGGCCAGTCTTTTAATACTCTGCTAACTTTTAAATGGTTGATTAAGACTGTATATTGTCATGGCAACAACCAATGAGATTCCTAGAATGACTGTGTTAACTTATAATTACTGGTTTTAACAGAGTAGGTATTGAAATCTGGATCTAAATAACGCCACACACTAGAGGGGTACATTACGGCTTCCGGTACGACCTCAAAGTGTTAAATACGATTATTTCGATTATTTTCGATTATTTTTTTAAAAATATCGTATTTAACACTTTGAGGTCGTACCAGAGGTCATAATGAACTCCAGTTTGCGCCATTATTTAGTATATTAGGCTGTTATGGGTCGTTACTATCTGATTTTTTAAAATTATTAAGTGGGAAGACACAATTTCAAAAAAACGCTCTGACGAACCATGCGATTCCCGTTCGCTTCCGTTTGCCTCTTAGGTATTTTGGGAAAATTTGACACAATGCGTCAGTTTTCATAGCGGTCCCCAGGACTCTAAAAGTCCTCATCCGCGAGACATCCAGCTGTCGAGCCGCTCGCCTCCTGTTCGCTGCTAAACGAATTGACTCGTGACGTCCAAATCACGAAGCAGCACTTCAAATCCAATACTATAGACGTTTTATTGCGTCATTTAGACTTTAGAGTCAAAAGCACGCTTCGATAATTCCACAATCATTCTTCATTCGCTTCACGGGGAATTAATTCCATGTTCCAATGTAATAAATATTTTAATGACTTCTGCAAGAGTTTGTTTTGAATGACTTACCAAGTCCCCATCAGTGATCTTAGACAATAGGTAAACCATCGGAATCTTACCTGTAAAACAGAGAAAAACAATTGTTAAGTTATGTTTGAGTGGGTGGTTAACGCTCTCAGCTTGTATTCCGGAGGCCCGGGTTCGATTCCCGCGGCCGTCCTTCCTGACTGGGGTTTTTCGTGGTTTTCCCTCAGTCTTCAGGCAAATGCTGGGAAGGTACCCTACTAATAGGCCACGACCGCCTCCTTCCCACCTTCCATCCTTACCTACTCTTCACCATCATCTCCCAATCATCATCATAATCATCCATCCGTCGCCATTAGCCTCGCTGCAGAACAGTGCGACGTTAAGCCCCAGACAAAAAAAAAAAAAGTAAATGTGCTTTAGGGCCGATCTTTCAATACTCTTCTAACTTTTAAACTGTTGATTAGGACTGTATTGTCATGGCAACAACCAATGACATTCCTAGAATGAACACTAACTAACTGTTTAGAGCTAATTGAGACTTTAGAAGAATTGTTAAGTTATGTTTATTTTAGTAAGGGCCAGCCTTTCAATGCATTGCTAACTTTTATACAGTCAATTAGGACTATATTGCCATGGCAGCAACCAATGACAATCCTAGAATGACCACTAACTAACTATTAAGAGCTAATTGAGACTTTATAGCAGAGTATTGAAAGACCGGGCCTTAGGGCCGGTATGCCTTGCTAGCTTTTAAACAGTCGATTAGGACTATATTGCCATGGCAACAACCAATGACAATCCTCGAATGACCGATTAAAACTTAACTACTGGTTCTAACTTTCTAACTTTAAAACAGTTGATGAGGACTTTATTGTGATGATGACAAAAACAATGTAATTCCTAGAATGACTGTGTTAACTTAATTACTGGTTTTAGCAGAGTATTGAAAAACTGGACCATAGTCTTTGTCTTCGTTACAGTGTCCAAAGTAACTTTATCTTTGACGTCAGTCTTTTTGCAAATTAGGTGCCAACGTTCCATCGATGGGAGGGGCAAGTGCTTATCATCACCAATCAGGAGCCTAGGTTCCTTCGCTAGCCCCTCCCAAACGGGAGAATATCGGCTTGTGATTGGCCACAGCAGCCATTAAAGTGGTGGTGACGTGAATAACGAATGTGTCTCAAAGCAAATATGAACTTGGAATGTAGGAAGGCAAATGTTACAGACTGTTGGTTGGCAGATGAGAGGTTCGAGTCTATTTTTATAATTGTTTCCAAGTATATCGGGCCGCAAACCATGAGAAATCACAAGCTTCCTTGCTGGATCAGCGCCGCCTTGCATTTGCAGTCAAACAATAGATTCATTGAGCACACAACCAGAAATAATCCACCACACATTGTTACACCAAGATATAAATGAAAACCTTGCAGGATGCTGTGAGCGGAACTTTAAAATCGCGTAGTAATGCACCAAATTGATGTCTGAAATTCAAAAACAATCCGGGGCTGTGCGCACCGGACCAACATTTTTTGGGGGGGCCCTCCCCCCAGACCCCCCATTGTCTTCGTAGGCACTAGTATTTCCAGCTCAAGTTCTTTTACAATATTATCCCCCCCTTGCAAATTTAGTTCCTACGCGCCTGTTCAGTGAGTGATTCGAAATCATTGCGTTCCTAATTGTTCTAGAACTCTTGACTTGTACTCTGGGCCCTTATTCTATAACGAAAACGAAATCATGTCGATCAATGTTATCCTTATGGCCGTGAAATGACATTTTTAGTTATAGAATAGGGGTCCCGACCTATTGACAAATTGGGCCAGTTAAATTGTTACAATTTTTAGAGCAGTCTTTCGAGGTATGACATTGTAGCCATGGCAATATAGTCTAAATCAACTGTTAAATTAAACAATTTGCTTGTAAGGGCCGGTCTTTCAATACTCTGCTAAAGTCTCAATTAGCTGTTAACAGTTAGTTAGTACAAAACTCTGTCATTCAATTGGTTGTTGCCACAGAAAACAGAAGGTTGTTATTGACTCGAGTTCGTCATCAACTCAACTAGTAACTTCGGGTGTACCTCAAGGGTCAATTTTGGGTCCCCTGTTTTTCACCTTGTTCGTCAATGACATCCCTAATAACATGGCATCTCAGTGTCTCATGTACGCGGACGATCTGAAAATATTCAGGTCTGTCAATAACGTAAGAAACTGCATCAAACTTCAAAACGATGTAAGTGTTTTGCTTGCATGGTGCAAGTTGTGGATGCTGAGTCTGAATTTCTCTAAATGTAGCATTATCACTTTCACAAATAAAAGAAAGAACGTTGTACATTTCAACTATGAACTAGAAAATAAGAATATTGCTCGTGTTAAGTTTATAAGGGATTTAGGAGTGACGATGGCTCATGATTTTACTTATAGCAAGCACTTTGAAACTATTAAGCCTAAAGCATATAAGATGTTGGGACTTTTAAGACGAAACTGTTTCAGACATTTTAATCGAACAACCAACAGGCTACTCTATATCTCCTTGGTCAGGCCACAGGTGGAATATGGCAGTGTTATTTGGAGTCCTCACCAAATAACTAAAATTAGAAGTCTTGAGCGGGTGCAAAGTAGGTTCATGAGCCTGACAAGTCAACTGTCTACTGAAGAGTTTAGACAAACTGATTATTCGGTGCATTGTAATTTATTTAAGTTGCCTAGTCTGAGTGATAGAAGACAGGTTGCAGATATGATGTTTTTATTCAAAATAGTGAACAGTCTGATCAATAGTGAGTTTTTATTAGCACAACTTCAATTCCATGTACCGTCCCGAGTGGCGAGAAGTCACAATCACTTCAGACCTCATTCTAGTCGACTTAATATTTTTAATAACATGTGTATTGTCCGGATACAGGAATGTTTCAATAGGATGGTCAAAATTAACTGTCATCTGGATTTTAATTTTAATACCATAACTGTGTTCAAATTGAATGTAATTAAAACACTGTAATTTGTCTCTGTCCATTGTTGACTGATGTGTTATTTAATATTATCTTGTTAAATGTTCTGTTTTTATTCTTATCTAACGAACCTGTTTCAGGGAAATCTGTTTTGTCTGCTATATGTTTTTATTATATTTGCACATTGTGGAATTTGGTTTCTGTTGCAAATAAAGATATAATAATAATAATGACAATACAGTACTTATCAAGCGTATAAAAGTTAGCAGAGTATTGAAAGACATTTATAAATAAATGAGTGTGTCTTTTTAGATTGATCGGACTGATTGAGACACTTTTCTTTCTCCAATAAATCCAATAAATGATATTGAATATCAATAAGGTATAAGAAAGGATGAATGAGTGAGTGCACTGTCTTGAGCAGTCCAAGT
This sequence comes from Leuctra nigra, assembly GCA_934045905.1. Lineage (NCBI taxonomy): Eukaryota > Metazoa > Arthropoda > Insecta > Plecoptera > Leuctridae > Leuctra > Leuctra nigra. Next base: position 2,886,792 of record OW203770.1, read on the forward strand.
GCAGTTCTGATTGGTCGGTTGTGTTCTGTGCGTCATTAACTCCGCGCTATGAATGATGCAGAAGCTTGTTATAAACTTGCCACTTATTTCACCGCCTTATTAACATATAGATCTAATAGACGCACAGTCCGTGCATGTGTAACAGTACACTCGTAGCTCATCGATTCCCTCCTTCCTGACTGAGTTAATTCCCTCAGTCGGGGTTCACTACTAATAGGCCACGACCAGCCGTACTCACATATTCTTCGTCATCTCCCAATCATCCTATAGCTGCAGAAAAATGCGACGTTAAACATCATTAAAACAGATCAATCTACGAACCTAAAAATACATCTGTATACCTCAGAGGTAGAAGGGTGGAAATCCATTTCAATGATTATTGAAGTGAGCTCATAAACCAGTAGTTCTGTCTTCATCCAATCATATTTGTAATGGTGACATGAGTCATTGTGTAAGAGAATACGTCAATATAACCGTATTTGTTGACATCAGTCAAATGGCAATTTTGATAGTGCTTGATTACATACCAAAAGTGTATCGCAAAATCTAGCAAATGGACTTCCACCCTTCTACCTCTGCTGAGGTACGGATATTTAAGAGGGCTGAGTAGTGAGCGTGGCCTTGAAGAGTTTTTACATCGATTTTTATCAATATCTTTTATCAATGTAGTTGTTAACAAAATAGGGCTTTGTACGAGTATTCAGAACAGTTCAAAGAAAATAATGTCATAGTTTGGAATACGTTATCAACTTTGTATTTTGTCCAACAGATGTTTAGTGTCATAATTTTACTAATTTTCGGGCACTAAACGTTTGTAGGACAAAGTAAATCTAATAAACCATTACAATAGAATTTTTTTCTGTTCTGAAGACTCGTACAAAGCCTTATTTTATTAACAATTACATTGGTAAAAGATATTGATAAAAATCGATTAAAAAACTCTTCAATGTCAAACTCACTACCCAGCCGCCTTAAAGTCAATTTTTGTATTGGTTATGCATAATATTTTGAAAATCGATAACGTTTTTTTTGTCTAATATTCCAATATGTTCGTATTGGCTTCCAATAGGCTGCTGCTAAGAAGCGAAAGAGTCGAGTGTTTTTGCCGGCTCTGTTTCCCACACTGTGGGGCTGTACGTGTGTGCTAACCACTGAGCTCCCGACCGCAGCGCAGTCATGCCACACTGCGCAGGCGTACATGTGCAACACTCAGAGGTAGAAGGCCCGAAGTGCGTGCCACACGATTCTGTGTCTAAATAACAGACAGTAGAATGGAATGAAAACGTGAAAAATGTACAAAATATATAACTCTAGGATGTACACCTAGAGTTATTGTGGGATGAATCGTTTTCAAGTAGGTAATTGATACAGAAAATTGATAGAGATCTCAGAATGTTAAAATTATTTGACCTTGTTTTAAAACAGAATTGACGTAATAGGGCTCAGCATTGCCATGGCAACAAAGTATTCACCATGGTAACACATTGTTGTGGACTTGGAAATTACATCGCTGGGCTCACATACGTCACACATGATTTTCCCGCTAAAATGTCACATGAAATTTCGATTTGATACATTTTTATGAATGGAAATGTTAATTTTTTCGGGGAAAAGTGTATTGTCATTATTTTTGTGTTGATATTTACAAAATTACAATACAATTTTTTAAGGATACTTCCCTATTCTCTCTATTTGTTGGTTCAAAATCTTATATATAGGTACTGAACGTTCCACTTAAGGGGATTCTAGGGGGGTATGAGATTTTAATTTCAGGGCAAATATTATAGGAAGATGTTAGTAGAGATCGATATTTAGCGAAATCAACCCATTTTGGGAAGTCAAAAAAATATCCGGGACGATTAAAACTGGTCAAAGAAGATTCACAGAAAAAGTCTTAACTAAATAACCGTTGAACACAGCAAGCTGAAACTTGGCATGAATAATCCTATAGGAAGTACTTAAGTCCTTTTTCGGTATTTTATTGCAATTTTTCTAAAATTAAGTCGGTAGGTACCGGAATTGACGGCTAAAAGACCGTATTTATTGGTGCCTGTGGCCAGGTTAGATATCAAGTTATTAAAAAAATAAACTTAGTGCCCTCTTCGCATATTCATAATGAAAACAATGAATTCCCAAGTCGGTACTGAATTTTTTTAATGCAACAGCAATATTTCGTCAAAAAAATTTCGGGACCAAAATATTGGAGGCGAAAAAGGTCAAGTGGGTTGTAGAATCACTTATAGAATGAGGATAATACATTATCTACCTCTTATGTGCAATAGTTAAGCCAATTTCGTGTTTTATAAGTTTAGTCACGTGGTACCACTCAATCCAGCACATCCCCTTTTGCCCAAAAACATCTCGCTAAACACCCATTACACGTCTTATATAGATCACAACTCCAGTTAACTTTAACTCCGGTCATTACACGTATTAACTGCAGTTAGCCAACCGCGGGCAGCAGCAATATCGTCTGACCAACCACCTGGTAAACATCCGATTCCAATCCATAACAACACACATTACAAGACAATACAAGCGTGGACACCCGCGCTACATGGACACACTGGTGTGCCGAGTGCTACATCACGCCTGGCGGCTACTGTAGGTGATAACATCTTGTACTGTGCATTGAACACTACTTGCAGTTGCAGATCAAGATTATACCTTGCTAGAGCAAGTCGTCAGTACATAGGGCTGAATCTAGGGGTCGAACCAGATGAAACATGATGATAATGACTTCAAATAGTTCATATGAGTTTGTATTCGACACTAAAAGTTACAATACGCCACCTAGCGTAAAAAATTTACAACTCCCCAACGAGTATTTCTGCAAATGCGCACAGAGCGCGTGCAGGCAATTGTCACTTATATCAATCGATAACGAGTTCGGTACAGAAATTGATGCTTACCTCAGTGTCAACGATCAAAATAATACAATCGGCATATTTCATTAGCAGCACACATTCATTCAAATTCTTGTGAAAACGAGATGTCTATTCACTAAAAATCACCATTTGACAGATGAAAATTGTTTTTCTCACGGCCTTCTGAATACACATTTTTTTCGACGCCTCGTTCAAACAATTGCAATCTGTCAAATGCTGCTTTTGGTGAATAGACATCTCGTTTTCACAAGAATTTGAATGAATGTGTGCTGTAATAAAATATGCCAATTGTATTTGATTGTTGACACTGATGTAAGCATCAATTTCTGTTATTTCCCGATGTAATTATAACTTTTTACTGAACTCGTTACGATTGACATCTAAGTGACTTGTATGTAAGAGTACGCACGCGCTGGGATTGTACTCGCGTGAGCGTCCATCTTATATTTACTAGCGCACTTTCTAGGTACTTTTAGTGTCGAATAGGTAGTCATAAAAATTTTAAAATTGGTTTGAATCTGTGATAACGAAATTAGTGGCCAAGAATATTTTATTTTTGTTTGCTGTTAGGTAAGTCCTGCTAAAGTTTTATAAAGATCTGTAACTTTTTTCTCATTATTCAAAAATGTCTGAAAATTGCACACATTACGTTTTCACATTGTATAATAGGTGAAAGTTTCAGCCCTTATCTTTTATTTCTCTCTGAGTGACCTCTCAAACAGGGTGAACAGGGTGCGTTATCCAGTATAATAGGAGTTTTAATTAATTAATAATAATTGCGTCTTCAAAACAACAAATTGCGAATTTACCGTTGAGAAGTATTTCTATGACTTTATTTTTGCTATAATTTTATTCCAACTTCCTTTCACAAATGTCCTCAATAGTTCGATATATCGATACTTTTGATTCGACATATCGATATACTAACTCGACTTTCCCGTATTCGATATATCGCTGTAAAGAACCGAACGGAAAAGAATCGACTCGACTTGATTCAGGAGTAATGAACGAACACGATGTCCGAGTCGCGTCTAAGTTGAGACCACCGGCGCGCCAATTACACGCTGAGTGCGGAGACAATGCGCGGCCCGCCCACAAGTTAGATGCATATCTACCATGGGCATTAGCATAATGTTGTCACTGTGTGTGTTTACAGCGTTGCCACGTGTACCTGCTGATTATTCCGCGATCTTCATCGTAATCGAACTGGTGGGGGGGGGGGGGGGGATGACAGACTGACTCCCCATTCATCATACAAAATTAAGTTTAGCATCCCAGAATCACTTATAAATTGCTTAAATTCTAAAAAAAACGCCCTGCGGGGCAACAATGTTAAAGTCTAAAAAGCGCCATGCGGGGCTAATACAAGAAGGCTTCGCCCAGCCCCCAACCCCCCTACGGGGGGTCGCAATCCCCCGCCATGATGAACGTAGTTCCTACGCGTCTGATTCGAGAAACAGTGGTAAATTTACAGTCTTCACCACTGAATTTCTAATTTTAATCGTATCTAAACTGTAGACTTGATTGCTTGACTTGAAATTTGTACACTTGGCCAAAGTAAAATCGATATTTGAATGATACGGGTTGGCTGGTGGTAAGGTTCCTTGACAATCAATCCTTGTTATTATCAATGAAATCAGAGCTCACTTGCTAGAGTTAGATGACATGATAACATAGACATTATCGCATGATGCTATAAAATCGTGATCAGCCAATCCGTTTCTTTCGAAAACCGTTTTTACTTTGTCCACGTGTCCACGACTCTTCCTCCTGTATGTACAAGAGACCTCTTCCTCCTGTATGTATACCACCAGAGAAGGGGAATATATCGACAAAAATGGGGACCCCTTCTGGTGAGATTCTTCGGATTAATTTTTCAGTAGTCTGTGGGCCGCTTTGAAGCAAAATCTAACCCAATGTCGCTTGCCGCATTCCAAATTAGACTTTCGATAACTGAGAATCTGCTAGAACGTATAAATACCCTAGGTATGGAGCTCATTTATGTAGATTATATACTCCTTCGCAAGTGGTGGTACTAAAATACGAAAAACAATTTAACAAATATTTACATTATAAAAGTTTTATAAAAGTTTTGAAAGAATCAGGATTATTATAATTATTAAAAACATCTGGATTGGGATATTTTTGTAATTTTTTTTGTACATTATTGTAATTTCAAGTTATATGAATCATGCATGTAAATCTGATTTAGATGAAATTTGGCAGAAACTTTCATCATCCTATAAAGAAACACATTTTGTCAGTTCATATCATTGTTTGGGAATAAATAGCCTCACAAACAAATAAAATAATACTCAAACCAACTTGACTATAAATTGACTAAAACTTTACTTTTCAAAAGGCCATAATTCCCAAACGATGAGATTTAGAGATCGCTCAAAGAGCAATGTGTTTATTTACGAAGATGAACAATTCTGCTCGGTTTCGTCAAAATCGGATTTACACGATATTTTTTGTGTAACATGGACTACCGAATTAATTTGAACTTTTTATTGACAAGTACTCGCTGTGCACGGATTTTAGCGGATTTTGGATGATGTCTAAAGCGTATTATTCTGTGAGAGCAAAGTTGGAGTGTGTACTATAGGGATGGAGCGAACTTGGATTTTGATATCGACTATCAACATCATTTATACATCGATATATTGAAATATTGAAAAATCGAAATATCGATATATTGCGAAATATCGATTTATTGAAATAGATACATGGAAATAATAATATATTTAGGCCCGGTCTTTCAATACTCTGCTAAAGTCTCAATTAGCTCTTAACAGTTAGTTAGTGGTCATTCTAGGAATGTCATTGGTTGTTGCCATGGCAATATAGTCCTAATTGACTGTATAAACGTTAGCAAGGTATTGAAAAACCAACCCATAGAATGTATAGGTATGGAAATATTGATATATCGTATGAATGTATTAAATTGCTCCTAAAACTGCTAGGAATTTCAAAAGAAAATGTAAAAAGAAATAACACAGCCGTTCCAAGATATAGGGTCCCCAGCCAGATAAGAAAGAAAATGTGAATATTCTGAGAAATTGTCTATAAATCTGGAAAACGCTGCACTGCAAATATGAATTATTTTGCCACAGTAGGTATAAACTTCAATTAAGAATATAATAATTTGTATCATTCGGTATATCGATATATCGATATTTCAATATTTCGATATTTTTTTGATATCGATATACATCGCTATACCAAAATTCATAAAAGTGTTGTAACTTGCAACAAACATTTAACATTATTCTCCCCAATAATCTAAAAAAATGATAAAAGACCTTAAATAGCAAGAAAAAGACTGAAATCATAAAAAAAAAATGAAAAAAAGGAATTTTCAGGCAAAATGAAACACACATTTTTGAAATATGGAACACATGAAACATGTATATCATTTTTAGACGCGTCTGAACAAAACCTAACAAAGGATATGTCCTAAACATCCTCGCCCTATTGATGATGGAGCGGTCTGGTTGACTGGACGAGAGCTACGGTCCACGGACTGAGGTATGTACACCGCCCCAGGTACAAGACTTGACCGTCTCGCTGACCTCATGGAGTTCATCTGGCGCACTTGATCCAGTTCTCCCCTCCACTCGATCTTGCTCATGGACAGAGATGCTGGGCTGGACCAGTTGCGATGCATGTCGTCCGAACAGGCGAAGCGAGCGATAAGGGCGATGTTACAGTAATACAAAAAAAATCTTGAAATTACAAGTTCAGAAAACGTTTTCCTACATTTCAACTATATTTAAGTATAAATGAATCATAAAATGTCAATTAACTTGCAACCCCTGTCTTATAGCGAGGTTTCAATTTATTGCCTTCCGAGAATGAACAAAACTGTAACACAGGAGGTATAGGGAAATCATTTAGTTTTTGCTTGATAACTTTTAAAATAGCACACGTTGGTATTGTTTTCAATTTTTTTCTTATAGAATGTCCAACTATCTATCTAGAAATCAGTTTTTTGAAAAAAACTTGAACCTCAGTAAAATTCAAAACTCAAAAATAGCATGGAAATCGTCATGATTTTAATGGCCCCCATAAGACTACATGTTAAAAATAGGAATTTATAACTACAATATCTCAAAATCTAGACACGAGAAGTTGTTCATATTTCACAGTATCGTGTAAATAGTGATTATTGATACCTCTGCCAAAAATAGGCTTATTTGGAAGATATGAGATATCAGTTGTGCAATTGCGATAAGGATGATTGAGCGAGCGACTCGTTTTGGCTCTTATGGCACAGACCTCTTCTTTTTTCCAACCCTTTCTGTTTGCAGACCCTAATATTTTTGAAATCCGTTCATTGGTTCATTGGTTCATTGGTAAAATATCTCCTGATAGGTTGAAAAATGAAAATGGTATTCGAGAAATCTGATCAAACGCATGTTTTTACACTCACATTAAGACCAACATTGTCTCTTATTTTACACATTTTCAACCGAATCAGTCAAGAATATATGCACTTATTGACATTTTTAATATCATAAATGAAGTATCGAAATGAATGTTAATTCCACTGCAACTTAATCTGTTTGCTTTATGTACCGGAGTCTTTAGATGCTATTTTAAGTTTCAATGAAGAGCAGATATTTTACTTTTGTGTTTATTGAGTGGATCATATTTCAATTCAATATGGATGTATATGTTTGCTGTATGTGCGGAATTCCGATTCAAAAATTTGCACGTACCGGTGCTCGCTCATCAACGCGTTACACTGAGCGTTTTTTTAGTACTCTACAAAGCTTTTCAGGACTCCAATTCCGTCCCAGGAACATCTTTATTTCACTCTAAAAATTTTAAAACTGGAATTTATTTTTTTCTCTCATTTACCAATTTTTTGCCTTCAACATCCCTCCTCAAGATCAACTCAATGTAATGTCAACCTTACAGACATTAGTCAATAAGGTTGATTTTACAATAGCTTAGTATCAGAACGTCACCCTTAAGAGTCTACGATACTTGATGAAATCCATGTTTCATGAAGCACAACTTTTTTCTAAACGGCTCTACCGATTGTCTTCAAATTTTCACAGATTATAGATAAATAGTGTAGATAATACACATATAACACATATATGTTTACACATATAAACACACATATTTATATGTGTAAATAGCATAGATAAACTAGTGGGCCAAAAGTGTTATTTTTTGTTCAGTAATTTCAGGGCACAGGTGCCAAATACCCATATATTGCCCATTTTGGCACCTCCTCAACACGAGTAATAACATTTGTTATTATTTTTTTGAATCACTAGAGGCACAGATTTACTCGTTATCTCTATGCTGTAAAAATTTGGAGACAATTGGTAAAGCCATAAAGAAAAAAGTAGGGGCCGCCTTTTTATGGTTTTTTGTGGTTTTCAATGTTTGAATTAAAATAACTTACTTCACAGCAGTATATGCAACATGCAACACACGATTAAATGTCACAAATGTCACGTACAACCCATAGCTAATGCATCTTCATGCATTTTTGGATTTTTTTCATATCCGAATCGAAAATTTTTGCGAGTCCTGTCGACTCTTAAGGAGGGATGCCCAAGTAGATTTTCCGAAAATATTTTTTGTTGAAATGTACGACTTTTATTAATTTATTCAACATTTCAACTATATTTTTATGTAAAAGTTTCATTAAATGTCTTTTAACTTGCAACTCTCGAATTATATTGAGTTTTCAATATGATGTCTTCGGAAGATTAAGAAATTTTAACACAGGAGGTATAGGAAAATTATTTAGAATTTGGCGCCTAACTTTTAAAAACGTACGGCTAGGTGTATATATAAAAATCTTAATAAATACCTCTATGTCTAATACACATAATATTAGTTTTTTGGAAAAAATCTATCGGTGGAAAATAGTTTAAATCTAATATTTACTAGGAAATTTACCGTGTTTTTACGACTTACCATGTTAAAGATAGGGCTAACTCAAATGTATAAAGTGATATATCTTGGAAATTAGTTCGGCTACACTACTTTTTCTTGCGTTTATATGGTGCACAAGAAACTATCTATTAAATAAGCATATTAATTCAGATATCTATCGGAGACCTCTACTTGGGCATCCCTCCTTAACGCACAACCGCAATAAGGGTCATATTCGCGATGTCTCAACCTGGTTCTATACGAGGGTGAGAGCATCGTGGGTTGATCCGACACGTACTGCAGCAGATCGTGACGGATACTGCAGTGAAAGTGGGGCTACACAGAGTAGAGTTCGCCAGTGAGTGATCAATCACTACGTCAGTTTCACCTGTCTATTAGCTAACACTTGTACACAGATAATTACACTCTACTTTAACACGTTGCCGCGAGAAACAATATCGATTCATCAAAATCACACAGAGAAATACTTGATATGCATTGTCAAACTTATGAATTAGGGTAAATATGTTCTAATTTTAGGATGTTTGACCTTAAGAAATAGGGAAGGATTTTATTAAGGTAAATTCGTAAAACAACACAAATAATAATCACACACACTCTGTTCACTTGAGAAATAGAACATTTCATTAATAAAAATCAATTTCAAATTTCATGGGACATTTTGGCGGGAAAAACGGCATGTAATGAGAATCTGGTTTGTGATACCATTTCTAAGTCCACAACAATGTGTTACCATGGTGATATGCTTTGTTGCCATGGTAACATATGAGTTATGACGTCAATATCAATTTTTCTGTTTTAAAGTTAGAAGAAAAATTTCAAACTTTGTAAATCAATTCCGAGAGAACTATTGAACCCACAACAAAATTAATAGCATATCTGTATTCAGCAACGTCTCCCCTACCATAATAATACAAATATTTGGAAATATAATATAAAGGAGAATTCCCTATATGTTTTCACGACTAATACAAGACTTCACGTGAAAATAATAATAAAAATGTAATGCTGTTCTAGACCTATTTTCTTTAAGGCTCCTTCTACGTAATGTTAACGGACGCCTAAGGTTCCTCAAAGTGTTTATTTTGAATTGTGTCTTCACACTACCAGAATTTTAAAAAACACACATATTAATGACATATTAACGAACTGGACTAAATAATACCTCACACTGGAGTACATATGACCTCTAAGTACGACCACTAAGTGTTAAATATCAATTTCTTAACACTTTTGAGGTCGTAACAGAGGTCGATGTACTCCAGTTTGTGGCCTTATTTATTCTAGTTGCTTGAAATGGTCGTTAATATATGATTATTTTTAAATTCAGTTAGTTTAAATAAAAAATAAAAAAACACAGTATTAATATTTCAAACAATTTGATTTATTATAACTAGATAATATAGATAATCAAGATACTGTAATAACTAGAAAATCGATCTATTTTCTAGCAGAATGTACTTTGATCTTTTTGAAACGTGTTAAGGCTATTACAGAGTTCACCCAGTATTTTGCGTTCCATGCACGCCAAGGCTCGCTTACCAACGCGTTAGGCGACGTTAAAGTTTACAACCACATGAAACGGTTGACTTACGAACGTGCTCTCATGTCCCCACACTGTGATAAGGCGCTTGTTATCAATAACAGTTCGGAAGTAATACTACAAGTTACAGTTTGCAAGCACAAGGCACGAGTTAGTATAATGACTCACTGTTCTGCAGCGAGGCTAATGGCGACGGATGAAATATTATGATGATGATGATCGGGAGATGATGATGAAAAATAGGTAATGATGGAAGGTGGGAAGAAGGCGATCGTGGCCTATTAGTAGGGAACCTACACAGCATTTGCTTCTCGTTCTCGACTGAGGAAAACCACGTAAAACCTCAGTCCCGAATGTGGGAATTCAAAAAATACCGGTTTTTCGATGCTCTGCTAAATTTTAAACAGTTGATTATGCAATGACAACAACCAATAACATTCCTTGAATGGCTAATTAAAATTAACTAATGGTTTGAATTCAGATTATTGAAAAACTGTCCCGAAGGCGAGAATTTTTCTGGCAAAGACTTCGTAAATGGGACATAGATTGACTGTGACAAAAACTCTAATAACTTACTTGTTTATACAAATAGAACTATTATTTAGAAGTGTAGTATACATACTGTGTTCTGACAGCTATTACAACAGTAAAATGAAGGATATATTACCAGTAAATATGCTCTATTTCGAATTAAAAAATCGAACATTTTTTACTCTAGAGAGTTTTCACGACCCCAATTTCATCCCAGAACTATCGTGAATGACATTTGAAAACATAATCTATAAATCAACCATTGATGATTGATGGTTGATGATCTATATCAACCATTTATTTCACTTCAAAAATTTTAAAACTGGAATTTTATAAAAATAATTTTTCTCCCATTTACGAAGTCTTTGCTAGAAAAATATTCGTATCCCGAAGACAACTTGATCTTTTGAAATGCAATTCTATACAATCTTCTCACATATTCTCCTATCGATCGTCAATAAGTCAGTTATCGATTGTCAATTCAATCAGCTAGTAAATAACTCTTGCTAACTGCAGGAATGATTCCATCAAATATGACAGATTGAGAACAAAAAGCTGTTTGTATTCTGCTCAGCATCTGAACCAATAGTTCTGAATCTCATGAATCTGATGGCTTCATGAAGCATGAAGTCCCAGGTTTGATTTACAGAACAACTTCACAGTCAGCAGTGTGTAGGAGACGGCCATTACAGAAACCAAAGAAACAATCCATAAAGAATTTATATCTATTTGACTCAGTTGTTAGTTTAGATTATTCTAATATGAATATTAAACATTCCCAAAATATATATTTGTTTAATTATTACAAATTTCACTCCATTTTCGTTGACCTTCTGCATAAAACAAAGTTAAAACATAAAAACAATTACAAATCAACTCCTGGGGCTGGATTCACAAAGAAGTATTATCTCCTAATACGTACTATCTTTGGTATTATCTTTCATTTAACATGGTGTTCTTGGTTTAATTGAAATATAATACTTATTAGCAGATAATACTTTTGGTGAATCCACCCCCAGGTATCAAAGTCCAAAGATTTCAACAATAACAGAAAATATTCAAAATAAAAAGGCAAAGTATAAAAAAAACATAAATAATTCAAATATGTAGAATAAAGTTTCTCTTATCAAGATGAAATTATGCATCATGTAAATCATACGACTATATTTAGCTGGAAAATTCTCTGATTGACTGTAAACACCTGACCTATACATGCCATTTGTTTAACCAATCAAATTAAGTTCTGTGTAATTTCATAGATTTTTTAATTTGCATTCTTTTCTTCAGTTGAGGTGACATTGTTTATCTGATCAACCTGAAATTCTGAAATTGCTTGGTTTGCAGCCTACAGTTTACCTCCATCATAGATTGAAAAGTTAAAATGTTCCCTTCAAGCAGTAATTTTGCCATGTCATCAAGACCATAATTTTTTTTAAATCTTTCGTTCAAGCACTTTTAGAGTTCAAAAAACAACTCAATTTTAGATATTTCTCATTTTTCTATTAAAACAATGCACACCCAGACCACTTTAAAATTATTTGTTACAACACTCTTCAATAAATAAAATGCTAACATTGCTTCAGAGGAACCCATGTTAGTTCGTGTAGTGGCTGTACCACTACACTGTGCGGCAGTTACATACTTGTTGCTGTCAACAAGTGGTTTATTAATGTAGCTGTATTGATCGACCAAGCCCTGGTCTACACTGATCTACACTTCATACGCGTAGCTCCAGTCGTAGCCCCCCACCCCCTTCCCCTTACCATCATTTCCATGTAGCACACATTGTAAACTAAACGGTTAGGAATTGTAGCAGAGGACAAAGATTACAAGAAAACAATGAGTTTTCTGTCACAAGCCTGTTAATGTTGAAGTAGCAGAAGTAGATGCACAAGCTCTGATGTTCAATATTATATTTATAGAGGTGTTTAAGAGACTTGATGAAATCCATGTTTTATGAAGCATAAAAAATAGATCTGTTTTATTATAGATAAAGAGTAGATCTGTGTCTCTAGTGGCCCCAAAGTTTTATTTTTGTTTAGTTATTTCAGGGCAGAGGTGTCAAAAAGACTAATATATTGCCCATGTTAGCACTTCCTCAAAACGAGAAAAAACATTATATTGTTTTTTTTAATACTAGAGGCACATATTTACTCTTAATCTCTATGCTGTTAAATTTTGAAAACAATCGGTCAAGCGGTTAAGAAAAAGTACGGGCCGCCTTTTCATGTTTTTTTTTGTGGTTTTAATATTTGAATTAAAATTACTTACTTCCCAGCAGTATATGCAACATGCAACACACGATTAAATGTCACAAATGTCACGTACAACCCAGAGCTAATGCATTTTCATGCATTTCTAGGATTTTTTTTATATCGGAATCGAAATTTTCTGCGAGTCCTGTCGACTCTTAACATTGACATCCGCCACTAAGGTCGACATTACTACGCCAAGTTGCCGGAATCTCACCCTTATCGCCTGCTAGCCATAAGGGTCAAGTGAACCATGTACTATGTAAAGAGAGCTGCAATTAGACGGTCCAGGTGGTGATGGACAGATTCGGGCCATGAGATGAGATCTGTGGATGCTGGATACATCAACATCGTGACGCTGTGTGTGGAAACTGTTGCGAGAGGTTGAGACATCTGCACACGACCATCATGCTACTGTGTGTACATCTCACGGGTTGCGATGGTTACAGACAGCATGCTTGTTTAGCATGTTCGGTGGGGGACAGGGAGCCTCGTAGAAAATTTCGATTCCGATGTAATAAAAATCCTGGAAATTAGGGGTGTGCGAATATTCGAAAATTTCGAATACTTCGAAAATATTTGGTTCGAATATTCGATTTAGTATTCGAAAATCAAGTATTCGAAATTTCGAATACTTCGAAAATTCGAATATTCGAAAATTTTCGAATAGTTCATGTCTTTTAATTCAAAATTATCCCGCCATTTCTCAAATGGGTGTGTTTTTCAATGCTGCCAACTGCTGCAAAGTCTATAACTCCAACCGAAAATAGTCATGGCCGCCATTTTGAATTCGAGGGAATATTATTTGTAGGTTATTGTTCCTCTAGATAGACCTTCCTCATACTCCTTTTGTTCCTGTTAATTTAATTTTTTGTGATAATTAGTGACAACAATATGATCCTTGCATATATTATTACTTCATGGCCATCTTTCATTCTGTCATTTGAAAAGAGTTTGGTGTCCAATTATTTTTTTAAATTGATATTATGTCTTTTAATTTAGGTTCCAATTATTCGATATTCGATTCGATATTCGAAATATTTTTGTCAATTATTCGATATTCGTATTCGAAGTCAAAAATCACTATTCGCACACCCCTACTGGAAATGCATGAAAATGCATTAGCTCTGGGTTGTACGTGACATTTGTGACATTTAATCGTGTGTTGCATGTTGCATACGTAGGTACACTTGGCCAAACAAAACTTGAACGTTCAATAAATCTGATAGGCTGATTAATGTAAGATCGCACCATCAGAAGTCAGTCTAAGCGATCTCATTGTCTCACTCTAGTAGGTGACCTCACATTTCAATGATAATAACAAGCTTTGATTGGTTATGGGACATGACCAGCAGTCATTCAAATTTGGACAACGTTCAAGTTTTGTTTGGCCGAGTGTACGTTATTTTAATTAAAATATTGAAAACCATAAAAAACCATTAAAAGGCGGCCCCTACTATTTTCGTAACGGCTTGACCGATTGTTTTCAAATTTTAACAGCATAGAGATACAAAGTAAATCTGTGTCTCTAGTGATAGAAAAAAATTTAAAAATGTTTTTTCTCGTTTTGAGGAAGTGTTTTGGAAGTGAGGAAGTGTTTTGAGATTGGCACCTCTGCCCTGAAGTAACTAAACAAAAAATAAAACTTTGGGGCCACTAGAGACACAGATCAACTCTTTATCTATAACATGTGTAAATTTGAAGACAATCGGTAAAGCCGTTTAGAAAAAAGTAGGGGCCGCCTTTTTGTGCTTCAGAAACCATGGATTTCATCAAGTATCATAGACTCGATCCAAATATAAGCGTTCTGCCACGACAAGTGCAACAGTAATTCCTACCATCGATCACCAATTACATCAAAACTAGAACGAATCGACCATCAAATTTAATCAAAAGATAACCGTATTCAAATAAAAAAAAGCGATCATTGAATCCGTTTAGCACCGTCACAGATCCGTCCGAGCCGGGTTTACAAATCATTCCATCGTGCTCATCTGCTGACCCGCTTCACTTGATTGATTCGAATCTCCCGCCCACACGTCCAATTAGCCAATCAAATCGTCACGTACCGTTAATTCGCCGAGACGCGGCCGAACACTTTCTCGACGCATGCGCGCATCTCGACTGCAGGGTTATTGATGGGTTTCGCGTCGGATATCTTGAGCAACGGACCACGTACACGTACATTTATCACGTACATTTATCATGAAATAGAGCCCTTTTGTGTGCCAAGGTATGAGTCTACAATGATATCATCCCCAATGCGGATATTATGCAGTCATAATTGCGAAAACGTTAAGAGGGCTGAGTAGTGAGCGTGGCCTTGAAGAGTTTTTTCATCGATTTTTATCAATATCTTTTACCAATTTAATTGTTAACAAAATAGGGCTTTGTACGCGTATTCAGAACAGTTCAATGAAAATAATATCATAGTTTGGAATAAGTTATTAGTTTTATTTTGTCCAACAGATGTTTAGTACCATAATTTTACTAATTTTCGGGCACTAAACATCTGTAGGACAAAGTAAATCTAAAAACCATTCCAAGCTATGAAATTATTTTCATTGAACCTTTCTGAATACTCGTACAAAGCCCTCTTTTGTTAATTTACATTGGTAAAAGATATTGATAAAAATCGATTAAAAAACTCTTCAATGTCAAACTCACTACCCAGCCGCGACCGGATTCCATCCAAATGGAATGGGGAAGAATATGGACACAGCTCGACTAATGGCCCACCCCCGCACTTGCAGGCTATTTGTGAAACTGCTCGTCGGACATAACCTCACTGTAAGTAGGTTATGAATGATGTTTCCACGGCTAATGAGCAGAGCGTGATTCCAACGCAAGCAGAGCGCTGGCGGTTTCTTCTTCATTAATATGCAGCGTACGTGACGCAGCCCTGTCAGTGTTAGATCACGGTAGGTACCTTATAGCGAGGCCAGGTTAGCTAGGTAGATAGGTAGGCATTTTAGTGGAAACATGACTTTTTGTAGTTTTTACTATTCGAACAAACAAGATATACGTGATGGAGCCACTTCTGACAGGAAAATTTTTAGATGCACTTTTTTATTTAGATTTTAGTTTGTGCTTCCATAGGGCAGTGAAAAAGGAGAAACAATTGAAGTTTTGATTTAGTTACAAGTTTACTTTTTCAGCCACAACAAACAACTTAAAGCAAAAATAATATGATGTATTTATATAAATGTACCCCCCTTATACCCTCCATTTTAAACATTATCTCTATTACCAAAGAATCCACCAGAGGTCAGTCGTGTTCCTTGTTTTCTCGAATACGGAACAGGTTGGCTGAGAGGTAACGCTCTGAACTTGTATACCGGAGGCCCGGGTTCGATCCCCGCGGCCGTCCTTCCTGACTGGGGTTTTTTCGTGGTATTCCCTCAGTCGACAGGCAAATGCTGGGAAGGTAACCAACTAATAGGCCACGACCGCCTCCTTCCCACCTTCCATCCTTATAAGTTATACCTACTCTTCACCATCATCTCCCAATCATCATCATAATCATTCATCCGTCCCATTAGCCTCGCACATTTGTTGGTAAAACATACTATTTTTAATCTCAAAAGTGTCAATTTTCATTCATAAATATGAAATTAAAAATCAGTGAAAATTCTGGCGGGAAAACGCTATCACGGCGTGCGATGTCAATTTTATTGTAACCATGGCAACATAATTGTTGGTTGATATAAATTACATCACACGCCGGGATGGCGTTTTCCCGCCATAATTTATACTGCTTTTCAATTTTATATTTATGAATAAAAAGTTGCACTTTTTAGGGTGAAAATAGTGCGATTTACCAACAAATATGTTGCTATTTTGAATTATAGTATATACATATTCCATATTAAACTATAATTAGTCTATTTAGAATGACGTTTGTCCCTGCTGTGTCGCACAGTGTAAGTCGGCCTTGCGCAGTGGGCGGGTGTGTAGGGGAGAGGGGGGCAATAGCGGACCATCAAATTAGCGGTCCGCCGCGTGAGGTGAAGACGAAAGTCATCTGTTGATTTATGAAGACGGCCGCGGAATATTCGCACGGAATCTTCATTTTCCAATCGTCGAGTCATGGAGTGATTCTTTTAGAGGAGGTGAAATAATTTCAAAGAGGTCAGGACCGTACTTCAAACTATCTCGCCACATGCGAAAATGTTTAAGGTAATACCTTCATTATACATATACAAAAAAAAAAAAATCTTGAAATTACAAGTTCAGAAAACGTGTTCCTACATTTCAACTATATTTAAGTATAAATGAATCATAAAATGTCATTTAACTTGCAACCCCTGTCTTATAGCGAGGTTTCAATTTATTGCCTTCCGAGAATGAACAAAACTGTAACACAGGAGGTATAGGGAAATCATTTAGTTTTTGGTTGATAACTTTTAAAATAGCACACGTTGGTACTGTTTTCAATTTTTTCCTAATAGAATGTCCAACTATCTATCTAGAAATCAGTTTTTTTAAAAAACGTTGAACCTCAGTAAAATTCAAAACTCTAAAATAGCATGGAAATCGTCATGATTTTAATGGCCCCCATAAGACTACATGTTAAAAATAGGAATTTAAAACTACAATATCTCAAAATCTAGACACGAGAAGTTGGTCATATTTCACAGTATCGTGTAAATAGTGATTATTGATACCGCTGCCAAAAATAGGCTTATTTGGAAGATATGAGATATCAGTTGTGATACCTTAAACTTGTTTTCTCGTTTTGTATCACTCAATGATTTCTACCCGATATTTTAAATACCCGGATGTCCGGTGGACAAGTTCTTTCCACGTTTTTAAGATGTATAAATCACGAAAAGATATCAATCTGGAGACTAATTCATGATGATACACGATTTGAAACTTTTACGCTTGACAAGAGTTTGTCTCCAGATTGATATTTTTTATTAGTTTCCCTCAGTCGATGGGGCAAATGATGGGATGGTTCCATACTAATAGGCTACGACATGCTTCTTCCCACCGTCCATCCTTATGTACGTATTCTTCATCATCATTTCCTAATAATCATCTGAGAAGTGAGTTTGATTTTTTTAATCGATTTTATTCAATATCTTTTACCAATTAAATTGTTAACAAAATAGGGCTTTGTACGAGTATTCAGAACAGTTCAATGAAAATAATTTCATAGTTTGGAATAAGTTATTAGTTTTATTTTGTCCAACAGATGTTTAGTACCATAATTTTACTAATTTTTAGACACTAAATGTATGTAGGACAAAATAAAACTAATTACCTATTCCAAACTATGAAATTATTTTCATTGAACTGTTCCGAAACTGGTACAAAACCTTATTTTATTAACAAGTTTATTCGTAAAAGATATTGAAAAAATCGTTTAAAAAACTCTTCAAGGTCAAACTCACTAGTCAGCCGTCTTAATCATTCATCCGTGCCATTAGCCTAGCTGCAGAACAGTGCGTCGTTAAACACTACTCAAAAATATATAAATACAAACTGAAATACTTCTTATCTAATTAGTTAAATATTCATCTCTCTTGATCCAATCAGAGACAGAAATCTTTTCTTCGCTTTTCCCAAGCCATGTGTTAATTGCTATAATCTGGCTGGACTGTCAAATGTCAGTTAAAGATTTGACCAGCGTTAATGCTATAAGCTTATTAACAGCTGAGAAGAAACTACTCAAGCGATTGTCAAATATTATCAAGATTTCATGCTTTTTGATTAGTTGAAAAGGTTACATAGTTAACAGTTGAAGAATATTACTTAGTCGTTTTATTTTTAGCAAAACTGCAGCTAAATAACAAGTTTGTAAATAATAATGTTTGAGTGTTAATAGAAACTGGTTTTTCAAGACAGATAAAATGATGGACTTCTGGAAATTCTACGATTTAATATTATATTTTCAAAGTCAGATATCATTAATAATATTACAAGAAACCTGAAATACGAGGATCAAATTAGCAATGTTTTGCATCAAAACTCAAGAGCAATCTTCAAGGAAATGTGTAGATTCACTCTTCATTTTCTTCAAAAGATACAATGCTCTCTTAGATCCCGTTTCTGCGAATCTTCCAATGAGAAAGAGTGATTTATGAATAATGTCCAGCACCTCAGAGGTAGAAGGGCGGATGTTGCATCCTTGATTTCACGTTTTGGAATTTGGAACTTTTTGGAATGATAAGCTCTCTCAATTGCTATTTGACTGATGTCAACAAATGCAGTTATATTGAAGTATTCTCTTACACAATGACTCATGTCACCATTACAAATATGATTGAATGAAGACAGAATTACTACTTTACGAGCTCACCTCAAGAATCATTAAGATGGACATCGGGTCTCCTACATCTTAAGAACTGATTTTATGAACAAATATGAAGCCCTCGGTCGAATATTTAAAGTTCACGAGAGTTTTTACGAATGTTACCGGCGTTTAATTTAATTGGATTCAATTAAGTATATTTCATCCACAATCGAAAGTGTATGAAAACGTTTAAAATGTGTTGAAATGCTAATCTATCGATGAACCACTTTCGCTTGGGTCATGCCGTCTCGTTTCATCTCTCCAGCATCAGTCATTCATCTCGTTATCAGGGGGGGGGGGCCTTGCAAGGGGGGCAGTCGACTAAATGTTAATTTAGTGCAAATATTTATTTTGAGAGGCCTGGGAACCGCTGTAGTTACTGACGGCTGCGTCAAATATTCCCAAAATGTAGATATTTATATTTATGTAGATATGTAGATTATTGAGCGAGCGTAGCGAGCGTCACCACGGTACACTTATGGCACTTTCTCTGTATGTTTGTTTTTTTTTGTTTTTTTGTTTTTTTGTTTTTTTGTTTTTTTGTTTTTTTGTGTTCACTGCCCAGGTCAAACCGCACAACCAATCGATCTGAAATTGTGTACACATACTAACGTAATCTATGCGATCCCTGGGATCTTTTCTGAACGAGATCCTGTGATTGGTTCAAATTTTATAAAAATTATCTTTCGATTGGTTGGTTCGATCAATTTGAAATTTAGCAAAGTCATTGCAACCAACATTGTACCCAATCAAAAAAAAATTCAGCCAAATCCTCCAATTGGTTCAAATTTGAAACCATTTTTCCTGTGATTTTTGAAATTTAAACTGGAACCGATTGACCGACCAACTAAAAACTTCGCATGGTCATTTGTACCAACATTTAAGGTATTTTTGCCAATTTTCACTCTAATCTGTCGTTATTTTCAAAAGTTTTTGTCATTTTAGGGACATTTTGCGTGTTGGCTGTCAAATTCACGGCGACTTCGAATCTACAGTTCAAGGCAAGGTAGTTAGAGCAGAAAGTTTTAAACGATATGAAACTAATAATGACCGTTCAACAGATTGATCTGATATTGTGTACACACACTACATATCATATCATATGGGTGGTCCCAGGTATATTTTTTGAACGAGATCCTGTGATTTTTGAAAATTAACAAGGAACCGTTCAATCATAAAGGTTTAATCGATCAACTTAAAACTTAGCAAGGATTGGCACCAATATTTGTGGAGATTTTGGAGATTTTTATACAAGTCTGTGACGAAACTAAAGAATTGTTGGCTTTTAATGACATTCGATAGACATAATTTCGGTTCGAGGTGTTGCGTGTATCCGTGCTCGCTCATCAACGCGTTACACAGAGCGTTTTCCTAGTTTATACTCCACTTTTATGCAATTTTGATACCCATTTTCTAAGAATTCTGTAGAGAAAATTTAGGAAAAATGTAAAAGAAATGTTTTATTTTTCTATTTCATGAAAAATAAAACTTTCTAAATTGAAGTATTTCTCACATTTTCTTAAAAGAAAATGGTCATCTTAACTACTTCCCAAAGTTGCATAACAGTGGAGTAGGTAAATAATTAGCCTAGGATATATGTCCACATTTTAGAAAAAATTCACTGTTAGATTCTACATCGGTCCCCATTTTATTTGTGTTTCATGTTTTTGTATGTAAATGTGTAAAATTGAAATGATATTCAAGATGACGATGTGTCGTGATCTGTTCTAAAACTAAAACCTGCTGAAATTCCAACTCCTTCGCTTCTGGCGAGCCTCAGACTTCGACATTTCGTAGAAATATTTCAAGTGATTTTATTACTTTTGATCACGAGGACATAGATTCACATTTCACACGAAACAAATCCAGATAATGATCAAATTATCTAAATGTTCTCTGAATATATCGAGTTTTGGTGTAAAACGAGAATAAATAAGTTGCCATATTTGTGAATAACATCGAAATTAGTTTTGTACGATGATCATGTAATCACGAAAATACTACCCCAACTAGGATTCAATAACTGGGAATGAAGAGCTGGTTTTGCTGGTTTTCAAATGGCACTGCACTACAACTAGGCTACGTCGGCGGATGAATCAAAGACCGGATAAGTGGTAACGCTCTGAACTTGTATTCCGGAGGCCCGGGTTCGATTCCCGCGGCCGTCCTTCCTAACTGAGGTTTTTCGTGGTATCCCCTCAGTCGGCAGGCAAATGCTGGGAAGGTACCCGACTAATAGGCCACGACCGCCTCCTTCCCACCTTCCATCCTTACCTACTCTTCACCATCATCTCCCAATCATCATCATAATCATTCATCCGTCGCCATTAGCCTCGCTGCAGAACAGTGCGACGTTAAGCCCAAGACAAAACAAGGGATGCGGGACGCTCAAAGGGAGGCTGTTGGCATCTCATGTGACTTGAGTCGGTGTTGCATGCAAGCTAGTGTTAGGATGAGCGAGTGGCGTGTGATTGTACACACATTGCACCACCCACACACAACAAGTTACTCACATAGTGAATACATGCTACAGGGGTGGACAAAACCAATCAGCAGCCATTTTGAAAACCAAAGTGTTGCCATATCTCGGAACTAGGTTGACGGATTGGAATGAAACCTTTGCTATTCTTCATGAAATAACCAAATTGTAAATGGGATTTTTTTAAAGTATTTAGTAATTGTTCATTCGATATGTGTCACAAGGTGTAAGAATAAACTAAAAAAAGGAGTGATATCCCCATAAAAAATACTTCGTGTAAAAATAACAGTCAAGTCTCTTCAACTAAAAAAAAGATATGATATCTAAAAATTCTGCACTGAAAAGTAGTGATATCAAAAAATGAGCCAAGTCAAAACTTGATTCGAAAATCAAAAAATACTTGGCCCATCGTTTTTTTAGGGCATTATAGGTATACTATGTATATGTATATATATCTTATGGATATTTTATATCTGGCCTATACTTCCAAGCTATTTATATATACGATGCGGCAATTATTTTTTGATTTTCGAATTAAGTTTTGACTTGGCTCATTTTTTGATATCACTACTTTTCAGTGCAGAATTTTTAGATTTCATATTATTTTTTTTAGTTGAAGAGACTTGGCTGTTATTTTTACACAAAGTGTTTTTTATGGGTACATGCTACAGGGGTGGACAAAACCAATTCAGGGATGCAGTGGGGCCAGGGCGGGCTAGGGCGGCGCTCTGGACCCTTTTTTGAAGGCATGGCGCACCCTGCCATCTTTATCCCAATCCATTAAATTAATGGTTTACGATTTTATTCTTAAAAAATGCAAATAAATTGTATCTGAACTTTTGTGACAGTAGAGAATTTTAAGATCTATTTTAAAACTTGGTCCCAAATGCGTAAAATCATCAATAAAATAGTAAATTTTTAAAAAAAATCCTGCCGGTACAAAATTGGGCGGTATTGCACCCGGCGCCCTGGTACTATTTTACTATAGGACGGCGCCCTGGTACTATTTTACTATAGGACGGCGCCCTGGTACTATTTTACTATAGGACGGCACCCCTGTAAACCATTCAGCTTAGTGTTATTCCATCTCAAATCAACTTGTTAAAAACCAGGCATGGGATCTTTATGTCATTTTGAGTCGATAAACTTTTTGTTCGGCCTTGGTGTGTTAGTGTTACCAAACATTACAATTATGACTTTTTTATCGTTGGAGCTGTCGATTTAAACAGTTAAAAATAAATATTATATTCACGTATGCACCAGATATTATCGTGATTTAATTATTGACAACATCCGTGTCAAATTACGCAATAAACATAATTAAAATTATTAAAATGTTATTCAATAATTTAAAGATTTCTATTTTCCCTTTTTAAGGTACGCTTATAATAAACGGTACCTCGAAAGAAACGAATTGGCTGATAAAGGTTTGATGGCATCATCTGATGAAGTCTGTACTTGCTCGTCTACCTCTAGTAGGTGAGCTCTGATTTCATTGATAATAACAAGGATTGATTGTCAAGGAACCTGACCAGCAGTCAATCCGTTAGAAGTGTAGTTTTCATGAGCATTTAGAATATACCCTCGGTTTTTAGAAAATTTTGCCACAAAGTCTTGAAAAACAATTGAAGTATCAATACAAGTTTCAACATAAAACGTCGTTTATCTCAGTTACATCCGAATGTGACTTATAGCGTTCTTTCCCGTGCAAATAGCGTTTTTACTTGGTCCAAGCAAAGAGAGGTTCTAGTAGGCTGCCTACTAGAACCTTTTTGCAAGATTCATGGACATCATTACTACATTCATACTAGTAGAGACGGTTGTCTCACTCCTATACTGATAACATTGACCGCAGTGAAGCCTTTTTAGACCCTGTGATTGGGGAAATCTGGTAGGACTCCGTGATTTGAGCGACATCGATAGCGTGAAGAGTGAACTACTTGATGACCAATCTCTGACGATGGCTCAACCGCTAATTCATAGTTTACACTTGATGTGCCTGCTGGCACGCAGAACAGCTGTTATTTGACGGTATTTAATGGGTTTATAGTTTATTTTATAGTTTAATTGTAAATTTCTGATATAAAACAAAAGAACATCGTGCATAGCATATAAATGCAACGACGGCTCAATGGGTACATTTAGCAGTTAGTTAATATTTTTACCACTAGTGCTGATATATGCGCTAACGATGCCCGGATACTCCAACATTTCTCATGTCGAAAAGGCTTCACGTTCATTGGTGGAGTGAGAATACCTCTGCTATAGTGTAGTGTATATCTATATATATATCTGCCGTGCTCTTTGGTCCAAGTGTACCAGTGGTGTAGTCGAGGGTATACGCGGGTATACGCCGTATACCTAAAATAAATATTTTTGCTGAAGAGTGAAGATGTCAAAAATACTGAAATTTTTTTTTGATGTTTTAAATGTCTAGTTTCATTTCGTATGCAAAAAACTCAAAAAAGTTAATTTCAAAGTGTCAAAAAACCAAAAAAAAGTCCTGCGGGGCAAGGTGGTACCATGCCCTCCACCACCCCAAAGTGTCAAATAATAAAATATATTTAATATTCTAACAAAATACGCCTCATAACGTCTTAAAATTGATTTCAAAGTGTCTAAAAACCAAAAAACGCCCTGCGGGGCTGGGTGGGTGACACCCCCCACCCTGGCAGAAATCCTGCGGACGTCCATGGTAGCGTAGACTCAAAAAAATATTAGGACTACACCACTGAAGTGTACACGTGGCTAAATCATGAGTAGCTACGTGCGAATGCGGTAAGTTTCTATCTCGTAACCATGGCAACTGCATGGACCACGCGCGCTGTGCATCCCTGTGCGGAGATGAGATCTGTGAATGGGTCGCTACGAGTCCATTAGACAGACATCGCGTGGCTGCGCGCGCATCGCAACTCACTTCCACGCGTCCTCTGTCGTTGTGTGACGCGTTGATGAGCGAGCACCGGTACTGCATGCGAATTCATATGCGTTGGCAAGTCTTTGCTCTATAGGCCTTGGACAGAGGCGAAACGAAATGCATCGAAGAAGCAGTGATAAAATAGCCGACATTTTCATCAAGAATGTTGACAAAATATTTACATAAAATGTCAATTACTTTTGAAGTTCAGAGGCAAACGGAAGCGAACGGAAATCGCACGGTTCGTCATAGCGTTTTTTTGAAATTGTGTCTTCCCACTTAATAATTTTAAAAAATCAGATAGTAACGACCCATAACAGCCTAATATACTAAATAATGCCGCACACTGGAGTTCATTATGACCTCTGGTCTGACCTCAAAGTGTTAAATACGATATTTTTAATATAATAATCGAAAATAATCGTATTTAACACTTTGAGGTCGCACCAGAGGTCATAATGAACTCCAGTGTGTGGCATTATTTAGTCTATTAAGCTGTTATGGGTCGTCACTATCTAATTTTTAAAATTATTAAGTGGGAAGACAAAATTTCAAAAAAACGCTCTGACGAACCGTGCGATTCCCGCTCGCTTCCGTTTGCCTCTTAAAGAGAACACAAGCAAAGATCGTAATCATGTGACTTGAGTCCGTGTTGCACTGAACCTACGCAGGAGTCGTGCGCTGCTCATCACTGAAGAAGCGCCACCCACGCCACGAGTGCGACAGAGCGAGAGTGCATGCAGTGTGTGTGAGTGCGAGCGAGAGGGGGATACACTCATCACTGAAGCGCCACGAGTGCGACAGAGCGAGAGTGCATGCAGTGTGTGCGAGTGCGAGCGAGAGGGGGATACACTTTCACTTATATGTGTCAGGCGTGATACATGCGCCGTGCGGACGCAAGAGTATACACAGTGACCGGCAGTGGGGGGATACGTAGTGTACACATCATCAGCGGTTATTTGGGTTCATTTCGCAATTCTTAAAAAAAATGTAACATGATTTTAATATTTTTATTTTTTAATCTTAATTTTGTAATTTTTTTTTAGTACCATACGATTGTTGCCTTTCTTTGTTTGTCCCAAACCGTTAATTTTTCAATTAGGATTTTTTTATACTTCGTAATATTTTAAATGTCACATTATCTCTTTACAAGGTGCAATTTCTTGTACAACTTCTGTACCACACTTCTGTGTCACACTTCTTGAATGGAAATTAGAACATGTTTTAAGTTCTGTGACAGAAAATTGTGCCGTGTAAATACAAAATTGTATGAAAAATGGGAATGTGACACAGAAGTTGTTCAAGAAATTGCACCGTGTAAATGGGGCTTTAGTCCTGAATTTTCTTTTTTTTGCTTGTGATGGGTATTTTTATTTGTTATTTGTGGTACTTCGATAAGAAGTATTTGTAATGATGCAACATAATCATAATTTGATTTTCGATGTTTGTATATTTTTATTATAATTATTAAAAAAAATATTTCTCGATCTTTGTAATTTTGATGTTATGATTAAAGCCATATTATTTTCTTTTCTTTTTTCATTATTCAATATTCTCCATTGATATTTTGACATTTTGCTACATTTGATATGTTAAATTCACATTATCTGTGGGTATAGTCTTGAATATTATTGAGGTATTTTTATGAAAGTTATTTTTCTTTGATAATGTTAATTCAATAACAAGTAGTATTTGTATAATGTTACAAACTTACTAAGTTTAGAATGTATAGCTTGAGTGAAATTTCGCCTACGAATCTCTAATAGAAACGCATTCCTTGCATTTCAACTGCATACTCCTTACACATAAACATAACAGAGAAATGGATCAATCACTTTCGCTCTCATGTTTGTGAAATAGAGATTTGATCAACAGAAATTCAAGATATTATGATTTTGCTGCTCATTTAATTTTTTTCGTAGGTTTTTAACGTCGCACTGTTCCGCAACCAGGCTAATGGTTTAGGATGAATGATGATGATTGGGAGATGATGGTGGGAAGGAGGCGGTCGTGGCCTATTAGTAGCGAACCTTCCCAGCATGTCTTCAAATTACACTCAAAGTGGCCGAAATCGTCGAAAACTGACGAAAATATTACTTTTCGATGGGCCATATTTCCCAAACGATAAGATTTAGAGATAAACGCTCAGAGAGCTATTTGTGTTCATTTAGGATGGTGAACAATTCTGACAAGTTTCGTCAAAATCGGAGATACATGTTTTTTTTGCAAGATGGAATAACATGAGAAATTAACTTAAAAAGTGATTAAAAAGTACTTCCGGTGCGCGGATTTTGGATATGATATAGAGGGCATTTTTCTGAAGAGAATGCCAAAAAAAAACCAAATGTTGCAATTTGTTTTGGGTAAATCTCTCATTTGATTGGACTACTAGGTATACTCATACATTCATCAGAGTATATCGAGCCGAAGAAAGGTGTGATATCCTATGATTGATCACTTGGGTAGGTCCGCGGTTTCCAACTCATTCATAAAGCCCATAGAATTGGGTTGGGTCTTGCTAGCCTCGCGCGGGGGCGCAGGGACAATTAGTACGTGTCGTCATACGACGTGAAGACGGATTGTCGCGAGGCTCTGTCATGCAACAGGTGGACACACACGGAGCAGCGAACGGCGTGGCTCTCGACCACGCAACTTATATTGGCTGCGCGCGCACTCGCTTTGCTGGCCTTGATGTCTCGGAGAGTTTGGATAGGTTGTCAATCCGAGCAATTAAGATAATTGTTCATAACTTAAAAAAATATATATCATGAATAATGAATTAATTGACGTCAAACTGACGAAAACTGACCTCCAAAATGATAGAATGCGCATTGAAAACCAATCCGTTACAATATCCGATGAAACCAAAACATCAAAACAAGATAAACTGTGAGAAATAAATCATATTGGAAGAATGAGTTAGTTTCAAAAAAAATACGATGATAAAAACTAAAAGGCTGAAAAAATACCTGAAAATAAGGCGCATGCAAATTCTCCAAATTAGGAGACATAATGACGGGTGAACAAACGAGGGACGAACGAGCGATGGAGCGTTTTCGTGCCCAACAAATGCTGACCACATAGTAGGAGCAAAGTTATGACAGTAAGCGATGAAAATGTAAATAAAGGTTCAATACATGTCACCTCTGGCTTGCTATTTCGATATTCATAACGGTTTCCCAAATATGGTAATTTATATTTTTATTACGCACTAAAATCACTCAAAACCGTCCGCAAAAGTATGACCGCCCTTAAAAACAACGATTAATTTTAAGTAACAAATAAAAAAAAAATCTGAAAATTTACATGATTAAAATTACAATCGAAAGTCTACGATAAATTACATTTGTTTCGGAATGGTAAACTATATGAATGATCGTGAGTATAGACAAAGTGTTGTCCTACCTGAGCATACTCGGCGCACTCCTCGATCCCCGCCACATAGCTGCAGACATCGTCCACCGTCCACTCCTTGACGCCCGAGTGCGCACACTGGCTCGCGCATCGCGACGGGCTGGCCAGCGGACCTCGCGACCCCGCACTGCCGTTGCTCAGCGCGGGCGACGCTGCGTCTGCGCGCTTGCTCGTCTCCGCCCGCTTGCTGCGCGCCACCGGCAGGAACGCGTCGCTGAACAGAGTGTCGGTGTAGCTCTTGCGCGACTTCTTGGCGGGGGGCGCGGCGGGGCTCAGGTCCAGCGGGGAGGACTCCGAGGGGGAGGGACGCTTGATCGCACCCTTCAAGTAGGTCTCCAGTTGCGTCTGGTTGGCGGTGCGCACCATGTTCAGCAGCGCCTGCGCGGAACAAATAAAATCATTACATTATTATCCATGTTGGCGAATATTTTTTTGTCAGGGGCTTAACGTCGCACTGTTTTGCAGCGAGGCTAATGGCGACGGATGAATTATTATGATGATGATTGGGAGATGATGGTGAAGAGTAGGTACGGAGGTCGGTCGTAGGTTGCCTATCGTGGCCAATTAGTAGGGTACCTTCTCAGCATTTGCCTGTCGACTGAGGGAAAACCAGGAAAAAAACCCAGTCAGGAAGGACGGCCGCGGGAATCGAACCCGGGCCTCCGGAATACAAGTTGAGAGCGTTACCACTCAGCCAACCTGTTCCTGCGAATATTCGAGTGAGGTCGTCAGGCAGTGAAGGGGAGGAGCTAAAAATATCAAAATTGATTGAATTCAAATGTTTTTAATATTAATATGTTGGTTAATTTCAGACATAATTTAATGTCGCGTGATTTAATTTAATGTTACGAAGCCCCCAGGACATGAAAAAATTACTGTTGAAGTAAAAACTATGAAATTTGAAGTTTAAAATGCTCTAAACCGACATTTGTGAGGATAACATTCAGCATTGTGTGGAAAACATGAATAAAAAATATATTTATTTGGAATATAGGTGTATCGTCATGATCAAAAGAGAATCCAATAGTCGATTTAGCTGCCCTACTGCCTGACGACCCTATTCGACAAGCTCCTCCTTCTTTCTACTGCCAGGCGACCAAACTAGATTAGCTCCTCCCTCCTTCTATTGCCTAATGTCATTAATTAAGTAAAATTTCACACAAAAAAAAATCTTAATTTTTTTTTTTTTTACATTTCATTTGTTTAGAAAGTGAATCTTCCTTTAAGACACTGCTACGTCACTGGGGCTCACCTGAGAGCTGCTCATGTCTATGAGCGGTGGGAACATGTGACTGGCCGCTGCCGCGTAGAGCGCTTGCACCTCGCTGGCCTTGCTGCTGCCACCGCCCGCCGCCGCGACGCTGGCAGCGCTGGCGGCGGCCTGTTTGGTCGCGCTACTCGCCGCCAGGGGCGCTAGGAGGGACGCGTAGGGCGCGCCGGCCTTGAAGCTGTAGCGCGGGTCCAGGGGGTAGGTGGCGCCATTCCGCGGGGGTCCACTGAAGTAGCTGGAACACGATGATAATGTCGTTCATTACAAGCTTTCGGTTGCTTTTACTTCTCGATTTTAGTGCCTTTAACCAAACTTAAATTACGTAACATCATTCAGATCTATGTTCCATTCCTTTTTATTTCTTTGTCCGCGTTTTTGTTGAAATGTTGTATTCCGTCAAACGATTTTCTTTTATGTTATTTTCTGAGATGACAGCGAGAACAAATTAATAAAAGAAGCTAATTGATTGGTGCATCAGTTTAATATTGACTTTATCCGGCAGTATTGTTTTGGTAATAATAGCTATCGAGCGCTTTAGGTGAATTAGACCTATTCTTTTGCCGGGAACGGTAAGAGAATGGAACACAGAGAGTGCTGAAGAATTTAATGATGCCGAGGGTTGAGCAGCAACCAAAAATTAGTGTTCACTTTGGAAAAAATACAAATACAAATTCACGAAAAATAAAAAAATCTAATTTTTTTTAAAATAGTAAAAAATAGGCAATTAATTTCATAATAAAAAAAATTGAAAAAAATAGAAAAAAACTACAAAAAATCGTAAAGAAGACTCACTCGTTGGGGTTTGTGTTGTTGTACTTGGCCGCTAGCGATCTCATCATGTCGCTGTAGTTCCTGTTGGCCAGACTGGGACTGGAACCAGGACTCTGTCCAGGCGGCGTGCCGGGATAGGAGGACGGCGTCGCACTGCGCGACGACCCGGAGTTGTTGTCCTGCGCCGGCGTCGCGGTCGCCGTCGCGACGGCCGGACTGAGGCGCTCGCTCTTGAGAGAGGCGGTGTTGTTGTTGGGCTCGGCGACGGCGGCGACGGTGCGCGTCTTGCCGCGCGGCTTGGAGGCGGCCGGGGGCGTCGGGACGTCGGACATGGAGACCTCGCTCTGACCCTCGCCTGCGCAAGAACAAGACAAGAGGTTAGACCAGGGGTCGGCAACCCGCGGCTCCTTGATGGTTCTTGAATGGCTATAGATAATTTTAAAAAAAAGACCTGAAATCGAACAATTTTAAAATTCGACAAAAAACGCCCTGCGGGGCAACAATTGGGGGGTTAATTGATTGAGTTTGTTCAATTTAGAGTCCTAGAATCACTTTTAAGTAGTTAAAATCCTAAAAAAACGCCCCGCGGGGCAACAATTGGAAGGGTTATTTGATTCAGTTTGTTATTTTGAGTCCCAGAATCACTTTTAAATTCTTTAAATTCTAAAAAACGCCCTGCGGGGCAACAACTGGGGGACAACGACTGGGGGGCTTCGTCAAAATATCAAAATAAACTGGTAATTAATTTTTTTATTTTCGGTGTATTATATTTGATTGCCTCTACTGCGACTCCAATTATTATCTAATTTATGAATTAGATAATAAAAAAACTACCAAAAAACCAAAAAAGGTTGCCGACCCCTGGGTTAGACGATCATTGACTCGTCATATTTGTGGTTGCCATTCTGCATATAGACGAGGACATACTTTTCCTAAGGGCCGATATTACCATTAAGGGGATTCTAGGCAGGGTATGAGATTTTAATTTCAGGGCAAATATTGTACGAAGATGTCAGCTGAGATCGATATTTAGTGAAATCAACCCATTTTGGAAAGTCAAAAAAATATCCGGGACGATCCAAACTGGCCAAAGACGATTTACAGAAAAAATCGGAACTAAATAACCGTTGAACATAGCGAGCCGAAACCTGGCATGAATAATTGAGCGAGCCTAGCGAGCGTCACCACGGTACTCTTATGGCACTTTCTCTGTGTGTTTTTTTGTTTTTTTGTTTTTTTGTTTTTTTTTGTCCGCACAGCCCAGGTTAAACCGCAAATTCAATCGATCTGAAACTTTGCACATATGCTAACGTAATCTATGCGGTCCCTGGGATCGTTTTTGAACGGGCTCCTGTGATTGGTTCAAGTTTAAAAAAAATATCTTTCGATTGGTTGCTCTGCTCAATTTGAAATTTAGCAAAGTAATTGCAACCAACATTTTACCCAATCATAAAAAGTTTCAGCAAAATTCTCCCATTGGTTTAAATTTGAAACCATTTTTCCTGTGATTTTTGAAATTTAAACTAGAACCGATTGACCGACCAACTAAAAACTTTGCATGGTCATTGGTACTAACATTTAAGATATTTTTGCCAATTTCCAGTCTAATCTGTCGTTATTTTCAAAAGTTTTTGTAATTCTAGGGACATTTTGCGTGTTGGCTGTCAAATTCACGGCGACTTCGAATCTTCAGTTCAAGGCAAGGTAGTTAGAGCAGAAAGTTTCAAACGAAATGAAACTAATAATGACCGTTCAACAGATTGATCTGATATTGTGTACACACTAATATCATATCATATGAGTGGTCCCAGGTATATTTTTTGAAAGATATCCTGTGATTTTTGAAACTTAACAAGGAACCGTTAAATCAAAGGGTTAATCGATCAACTTAAAACTTAGCAAGGTTATTGGGACCAATATTTTTGGAGATTTTGGAGATATTTATATATAAGTCTGTGACCAAATTCAAGAATTATTGGCTTTTAATGCCATTTTCGATTGACATAATTTCGGTTCGAGGTGTTGCGTGTATCCGTGCTCGCTCATCAACGCGTCACACAGAGCGTTTTCCTAGTCATAATACATATACCTATGAAGTACTGAAGCCCTTTTTCGGCATTTTAATTACAACGTCAGTGCTCACATCGCATTTTCATAACGAAGACAACGAGCCCACTTGCAAGTCTGTAGAGTGAAAATTGCGGTCTGTGCGATTTTTTTTTTTAATGAAACAGCATGAGCAATATTTCGTCAAAAAAAATTCGGGACCAAAATATTGGAGTCGAAAAAGGTCAAGTGGGTTGTAGAATCACTAATTGAACGAAGAAAATACATTATCTTCCTCTAATGTGCAATAGTTTGGCCAATTTCGTGTTTTATACGTTTAGTCACGTGGTACCCCTCGAATACCTTGTTATTTCCCAAAAATTCCCCTCTCGTTTATCACATTTTTTTGTTACTCAAACCGAAGATAATTTCTGAAGATGATCAACCATGATAATTCTTACAATCATAATCTTTCATTGATAATTCGATATAATGTAGCAAGCAAGCCACTTGACCTATAATTCGCCACTCGACACTTGCCCCGTGCTCTATCAGCTGATGTGAGATTTCACCTTGATCTGAAGTACCTACTGGCGCGCGCCGCCACGCGCTACACGGCACAGCGGCGTGACAGAGTACTTATCTGACAGATATGATCGCCGACATTTTTACAACTCCGCGTCAGTGATATAGTTGTGATTGTTAGTGCTTTACTAAGTGGCATGTGAAGGTTTTTTGTCTGGGACTTAACGTCGCACTGTTCTGCAGCGAGGCTAATGGCGACGGCTGAATGATTATGAGGATGATTGGGAGATGATGGTGAAGAGTAGGTTAGGATGGAAGGTGAACAGGAGGCGGTCGTGGCCTATTAGTAGGTTACCTTTCGATGGGCCATATTTCACAAACGATAAGATTTAGAGAAAAACGCTCAGAGAGCTATTTGTGTTCATTTAGGATGATGAACAATTCTGCCAAGTTTCGTCAAAATCGGAGTTACACGATTTTTTTTTTTTGCTAGATGGAATAGCATGGGAAATTAACTTAAAAAGTGATTAAAAAGTACTTCCGGTGCGCGGATTTTGGATATGTTGTAGAGGGCATTTTTCAAAAGAGAATGACACCAAAAAACCAAATGTTGCAATTTGTTTTGGGTAAATCTCTCATTTGACTGGACTAAGCACGAACCGAGGGGTTAACAGCTCCGGAAATCTGGTGTACACTAGCCAGGAAATCTTTGGAAATCTTTGGAAATTTTAGGTCTTAAAAATCTTTGGAAATCCTTGGAAATCTTGGAAATCTTTGGTAATTTTTGGAAATCTTTGGATCTCTTAGGAAATCTTTGAAATCCAGGAAATCTTTGAGATCTGGGAAATCTTTGGCATCTGAAAAATCTTCGGAAATCTTCGGAAATCTTTGAAATCTTTAGAAATCTTTGAAATCAAAGAAATCTGAGAAATCTGAGAAATCTTAAGAAACCTTCGGAAATCTCCGGAAATCTTCGGAAATCTTCCAAATCTCGGAAATCTTTGGAAATCCTACAAATCTTCAGAAATCTTCAGAAATCTTGGAAATATGAAATCAGGTGTACACCGAAACTATTAGTGTTAACCCCTCGGCAGGTACGGACCGAACTCCTCTCTCTTGCCCGAGATATTTCGGCGGTGTGTTCACGGACGAGCGATCAGTGAGTTGCTGTCGCCTCCACTGGGCTTCGACTCTTCATTACTTGGCTAATTGCCAGAACGTGAAGCCGTGCGAATAATCACTGGAAACACCGGCAATGACAGGTGACAGACTGCCCATGCGCGGCTTGTGGGATCTCCCAGCATCAGTTCAATTCTTCCAGAAGCTCTCAACAGCCCTCGTCCCAACCTCCATACGAAATTGCCTGACACAATTCAGTTTTCAATTAATTTTATTCCAGTTATAGGGTGATGCAAGCGCGAGCGATTTTGCAGGCACTTTTTTGGATACGATTGGAGACAAAATGGGTTGACGAAATTATTTGAAATTTGAACCATGATTAGATAAAAGACAAACTTAGGGATATCACTTATTTTTGCTTCGTTAATTAGTAATAATTAGTTGATTTTTGACGAAAATTGTATATTTTCTTGCCTCGCTAAGTGCCGTATGAAATTTAATTTACAAAAATTAGCCAAGTGATAACTCTAAGTTTGTCTTTTATCTAATCATGATGAAAATTTTAGATCAATTGGTTCACGGGTTTGGTCTCCAATCGTATCGGAAACTTCATCGTTTTGCGCGGTTTTGTTGAATAACCGGCGCCTAATTAACAATGCAAGAAGCAAAAATTAAACAGTGCTACTAATATACAAACAGACTGATCATGTGAACATCCTATCAAAGCTACACCCACATATGAAACAATATTTTTCGCTCTGAATTTGCTAAAACGGCCGAGCGCTTGCACCATCTGAATAACAGATTACAACGTATCATTTTGGAAGTGGTGGACGCTTTTTATACACGTCAATGATCTTTTCTTTGTAAGAACTCCAATAAAACAGATTCATGACAATTTGTTCTTCGTTTTTATACTGTTTCATTTTCGTACACATAACGTGGAATTATTTTTGTAATGCATTTTTTGTGAAAGATTGAAAAGTCTTACTGATATTTGATGATAATATAAAATCTTCAAATCACAAATAATTTTGATTCCAGAATTAATAATTACATATTATATGAAATTGTTAACTTGACGAATACACAATTTATTCTCTCCATGATTTAAATTATTAATATGTAATTAGAAAATGTAGTCCGGCACGAAATCCGGAAGACGGTCCAAGAACAATTACCATCAGCAGTAATTACAAGGAACAAATTGGACCTTTAAAACATAAAATCCATCATAAAAACGTGATTAGTTCGTGAAATAAAACAATAGGAAATCACATCGAACGGCAGATTGTCTTCTTCACAAATTTCATATTTTCCCGATGGAACTATTAATTTCTAACCCCAATTACGGTCGTTTTCGGTGAAAGCATTGTCTTGCGCGAGAAAGTCTGATGGAGTAAATTGCTCGCCATGAAACCGATCACCTGTAGTTGTGTTTAATTGCTGGTGTTTTCATGACCGCTCGACATTCCTGCCAGTGTTGAATCCAGACATTTTTCTCGGGGAGGGGCACTTGAATAGTTGGGGGTGGCTTATTTTTAGGTAGTTTTTGAATGTTGGTGATTCGTGGGGGGGGGGGGGGGGTAGAGTAATTTACGAACATGCTTGTGGTTGTAAAAGCACTTATTTTATATAACATATTTTGAAAAGTCACAGTAGAAAACAGGGGGTTCGGGGGCTACAGAATGTTATTAATCAAGGTCATTCGTTTAGGTGCAATTTTGAATCAAAGTGTATAGCTATTTTGGGGAATTATAAATTACAAAATATCCAAAAATTAGTCTAGGGAATAGGTAAATTTATTGAACTCATTAGGATAGTATGCAAGTCCGGGGGGCATAGCCCCGGAAATTATTTTGGAATTTTAACTCAATTTTAACTATTTTGGAAAGTTTCTGTCTATTTTTTCACGTTATTTTAAATGTTCTTATATTCTTAGATGAAATCCCGATTTCGGGGGGGGGGGGGGGGGGCATGGCCACCTCGGCTCCCCCCTGAATTACGCACGTGTACAGACTGAATCTCTGCCTGAGGTGGGAGACAATTCGCAAACATTTCAGACATGCTGAAACCGAAGTTATTTTCGATCAAATAAGCGATACGTGATGGAGCCACTTCTGGCAAGATGGCTACTGTCAGTGACTATTATATCGCCCATGTTAGCACTTCCTCAAAACGAGAAAAAAAACATTTTTTATTATTTTTTGGATAACTATAGAGACACAGATTTACTCTTTATCTCTATGCTGTTAAAGTTTGAAAACAATCGGTCAAGCCGTTAAGAAAAAATTAGGGGCCGCCTTTTTATGGTTTTTTGTGGTTTTAATATTTGAATTAAAATAACTTACTTCACAGCAGTATATGCAACATGCAACACACGATTGAATGTCACAAATGTCACGTACAACCCAGAGCTAATGCATTTTCATGCATTTCTAGGCTTTTTTTTACATCGGAATCGAATTTTTCTGCGAGTTTTGTCGACTCTTAACTCTGTAGGCGGTTAAAGAGGGGACCCCCTGGACCCCCCTCCACCCCCCTGAGGGGACATCCTGTTTTACAGGAAAATTACAAGAAATACAAAGCAATACAATGCTTGATTTGTTTATCTTTGCCCAGGTTGCTGAGTGAAATGTCTGTCGTGGTGTGCGCCACCTGTCGTGACGTCATCGGCCGCAACATCTGGGCTAGTTCACCGCGCATGTGCAGGTGACACCGGTGACACGAAGCATCTCGCCACATGCACAGTGACGTCATAATGTCCTTGCAGTCACAGTCAAGATATCAAGACATGCTAACATGATCGCAGATATCAAGAGCATGTATTTGGATATTAGACCGCAGTTAATTAAGAATCGATAATTCACATTTTCTAGTTTTGTGTAGTTTTTTTTGACAACAAAAAAAATGAAAAATATCAGTTAATCAGTTTTTTGTTATTTGAGATAATATGAGATATTTGAGATAAAAAGTATCCCTACTTCTTCTACGGGCACTTTATTAAAATTTATCGGGCAGTGAAAGAAAGAAAAGAAACAGAAAATAAACTAAATTATAGTCTTATACTTTCCATTGACACCTACTAAATGGTCATGTGAG
The DNA here is from genome assembly GCA_934045905.1 of Leuctra nigra. Lineage (NCBI taxonomy): Eukaryota > Metazoa > Arthropoda > Insecta > Plecoptera > Leuctridae > Leuctra > Leuctra nigra. The sequence continues at coordinate 2,923,875 of OW203770.1, forward strand.
ATTTGAAACTAAATTCGATGGGCTTTTTTGACAACTGCGTATGTAATTATTGTGAGTGGCAGACTATAATGTATTTAACATTTCCAGTCTCAATTATAACACATTATGAGTAGGTAATTGGCCTCTTACAGAAAGTCCAAATCATAATTTCAATCGTTTCACGGTCGGTAAGCTTAATTTTACAATTTATCATGCGTTGTAAATTTATATGGAAATCAACATAAAGATGAACGGAACAGGTTGGGTGAGTGGTTAACGCTCTGAGCTTGTATTCCGGAGGCCCGGGTTCGATTCCCGCGGCCGTCCTTCCTGACTGGGGTTTTTTCGCGGTTTTCCCTCAGTCGACAGGCAAATGCTGGGAAGTTCACCTACAAATAGGCCACGGCATCCTCCTTCCCACCTTCCATCCTTACCTACTCTTCACCATCATCTCCCAATCATCATCATAATCATTCATCCGTCGCCATTAGCCTCGCTGCAGAACAGTGCGACTTTAAGCCCCAGACAAAAAAAAACATAAAGATGAAGAACCTCCCGTTAATGATCTCTTAATATCATTTAGAACCAATAAGGGTGAAAATAGTACTTAATTACACGTATGTCTCACATTTAACATGATTACCCCCTGAACCACGTCCGCCGCGGAGGGGGAAGGGGACTCGGCATATCATCGCGTGTTAACCTGGCCGTGTTAACAACACAATTAGCTTCCCCCTGTGAAAACGTCACGGCGCATGGGTAGCGCGTGCGCAGGAGGTGGGAGGACAAGCCTCGCCGGCTCGCCCGGTAAGTGAGGTTAGAGGTCGCAGGAAGACATGGTTCACGGTGGTGACTGAGTGTAGGTACAAGGTTCGGTTACGTCCGGTGAGTCCGGGATTATCTCGACCGCAAATCTACACTTTTCATGTGCCTTTTACCTTCGTTAATTGTATTATTTCAATTAACACAAAATAGGAGATCAGAATGACTTGTAGGTACTCAACAAATCATTATTATTAAGTCTTTATTCTCAACAGAGCCGAGGCTCCACTAGTGAGAATGTAATATAGAGAAGGGAGGAGAGGAAACCCGGTACCGGCATGTAGCCTACTCCTGACGAAAAATGCCAAGGGGACCAACGGCTTAACGTCCCTTCCGAAGGACGGTGTAACATTCACAGCACGAGCCTCCACAACCCGCGCCGTCGAGAGACTGATAACAGGTGGAGGGAGGTCGTCACACTAACCCCCAAACACCCCAGTCTCTCTGGCCCAACGGCAGCAACCTGGCAAGGCAGAGTTGAATGGTCAACCATCCAACTGCTGACCGCGCTCGATGTTGCTTAACCTCGGTGATCTAACGAGAACCGTGGTATCCAACACACCAGCCGCTGGGATAAATAAAAAACGAAACATCAAAAACGAAACCGAATGGCTGCTGGTCAGGTTCCTTGGCTATCAATCCTTGTTATTATCAATGAAATCAGAGCTCATTTATACTATAGAGTTAGACGTAGACTTCTCGGATGATATCATAGAATCTTTTTCACCCAATCCGTTTCTTTTGAATGCCGTTTTAACTTTTATTGGTTGTACATAAATTAGTATCTAAATAGATGAACTGTGAGTGAGTAGGTTCTCAAGATATGTACCAAGAAGCAAAAAATATTTCTATAAATAATTATTATGAAAAATGTATTGGCACATAAAATGTGTAAAATAATATGTGTTCAGACATTATTTTATAAATAAGATAGATTGTTACGTGTAATAAATTATAAAATATAGTCAAATTCACGCAACGGAACACAATTTTGAAAACATGGTACCTACAAGAAAATTGTCTCAATTCCACCCCAATCTCTTCGGTCCTCACATCACAAATTATGGTGGCGTATCAAGTCAAGGCATAAAATTAAACCCTTGTCGTCTACTAAGCTTCTAGATGTACTTTTCGACAACTTGCCAACTATAAAAGCACCCATACTCCACGAGCGCGTGCATAGAACGAGTACTTCCGGTTCAGCACGCACCCTGTTATCAGACATCGCAACCCTCCGCCTCGAGTCACGGTGTCTACCGGCTCAGTCGGCCGTGCAGGCGTGCACTTGACCGACCCGCTGCATAATGTCGGACGTTCAACCGGCTGCTCGCTAGCTTGGGACTAATTAGTGGAGAGCGCTCATTAGTGACTGATCAGGTCAAGTATATGTTGATTGAGAACAATATGCCATGCCGAGCAATCAACACAACTCCTAGCAGGTCGCTCTGCTTTTTGCTAGAGGAGAACATTCTTCGGGCATAGGAGTCTACGATACTTGATGAAATTCATGTTTTATGAAGCACAAAAAGGCGGGCCCTACTTTTTTTCTAAACGGCTGTACCGATTGTCTTCAAATTTTCACAGGTTATAGATAAAGAGTAGATCTGTGTCACTAGTGGCTCCAAAGTTTTATTTTTTGTTGAGTTATTTCAGGGCAGAGGTGCCAAAAAGACTAATATATTGCCCATTAGCACTTCCTCAAATAGAGAATAAACATTTTTTATTATTTTTTTCGATCACTAGAGACACAGATTTACTCTTTATCTCTATGCTGTTAAATTTTGAAAACAATCGGACAAGCCGTTAAGAAAAAAGTAGGGGCCGCCTTTTTATGGATTTTTGTGGTTTTCAATATTTGAATTAAAATAACTTACTTCACAGCAGTATATGCAACATGCAACACACGATTAAATGTCACAAATTTCACGTACAACCCAGAGCTAAAGCATTTTCATGCACTCTTAGATTTTTTACATCGGAATCGAAATTTTCTGCGAGTATTGTCGATTCTTAAGTTTCCAAATGTCTTACACAATAGCCCTGCTACGGAGAGTCGTGAAAACTCTTTAGAGTAAAATTTTGTTGATTACTTAATTCAAAATGGAGCATTTTCTCTAAATATCACTGATCCTGGAACTTATTTTTTTGATGATTTTGGTGGCATCATTTTGAGTGTACTGGAGTGTAGATACCTGTAGCTGTGATGGTTCTATTAGATGACACCTGACAACCCTAGCTGAGCAGGTGACTGCCACCCCTGACCTTATACGTAACGTCGAGATCTTTCCACAGTCTTACGCTATTTTGCTAGTAAAGTCACCATTACAGCGTGCTAGGCTGCATAGTGTTAGCAAAGTGAAAAATTTTCTTTGAAATGAAAATTTTCACAGCCCTTAAAAATTTTTATGATTAAAAAATATTTAACTATAGTTAAATATTATATAATATTTCAACTATTTTTTTTCAATTTTCAATAAGTAACACATGTCATAACATATTTATGTACTATTTGCCATCCTTGGTTGTATCAAATCAACATTTAGAGCTTCTCATTAGAAGTTAAAATTATTAAATTTTTATAATCTTTTTTCAACTACCTATTATTTTTAAATTTTCAATAATAAACACATGTCATAACATATTTTAATTTAATAATATATAATTATGAATGTCAAATTTTTATTTTGAGAATATCCTTATAGGTATACATATTAGAACTATACGACTTCCTTTTATTGATTATTATATAAATTATTATATAATTGTATAAATTTGTACCTCAAATCATTAATTTAATGAATATATGTATGTCATTGTATTCCAAGTCTATAATCTAAGGTCGGTGACAGGCAAAGATGAACCCTGTTTAGCATTTAATGCTCGCGCGGGTTCATCTTTGCCTGTCACCGACCATACTTAGAATCGTCTGCACATCTCTTACATTTTTTTCGCCACAAAAATAGCGCATAAAAGCGTTTTTTCAATTTTTTTCAATTTTTTCAAAATTTTCAAGATGTTTCTTTTCATGAAAATTGCCAACACTAGCTAGGCACAAGGGTCATCGGAACACTTCCATGTTAATCAGTCGAGAATATGGCGAAGCACGCAAGACTCTTCCTATGTTAATATGTGTGTGGGCTGGGAGACAATATGACACCCTACATGGTGCTTGGCACTACACTGTATGACCGATCAATGACAACATTGACATTATCAAGCGCTCTGCAGCGAGGCTATTCGACACTAAAAGTACCTAATGCGCTATAATATCAGTCAGATGGCCGCTCACGCGAGTACAATCCCAGCGCGTGCGTACTTTTACATACAAGTCACTTAGATGTCAATCGTAACGAGTTCAGTAAAAAGTTATAAATACATCGCGAAATAACAGAAATTGATGCTTACATCAGTGTCAACATTCAAATACAATTGGCATATTTCATTTCAGCCCATATTCATTCAAATTCTTGTGAAAACGAGTTGTCTATTCACCAAAAGCAGCATTTGACAGATTGCAGTTGTTTGAACGATGCGCCAAGAAAAATGTGTGTTCAGAAGGCCGTGAGAAAAACAATTTGCATCTGTCAAATGGTGATTTTTGGTGAATAGACAACTCGTTTTCACAAGAATTTGAATGAATGTGTGCTGTAATAAAATATGCCAATTGTTGAGCGAGCGTAGCGAGCGTCACCACGGTACTCTTATGGCACTTTCTCTGTGTGTTTTTTTGTTTGTTTTTTTGCCTGCACTGCCCAGGTTAAACCGCTAAAGCAATCGATCTGAAATTTTGCACACATACTAACGTAATATATGCGGTCCCTGGGATCGTTTTTGAACGGGATCCTGTGATTGGCTCGAATTTTAGAAAAATTATCTTTCGATTGGTTGGTCCAATCAATTTGAAATTTAGCAAAGTCATTTCAACCAACATTTTACCCAATCATAAAAAGTTTCAGCCAAATCCTCCCATTGGTTCAAATTTGAAACCATTTTTCCTGTGATTTTTGAAATTTAAACTAGAACCGATTGACCGACTAACTAAAAACTTCGCATGGTCATTGGTACCAACATTTAAGGTATTTTTGCCAATTTTCAGTCTAATCTGTCGTTATTTTCAAAAGTTTTTGTCATTTTAGGGACATTTTGCAAGTTGGCTGTCAAATTCACGGCGACTTCGAATCTACAGTTCAAGGCAAGGTAGTTAGAGCAGAAAGTTTCAAACGATATGAAACTAATAATGACCGTTCAACAGATTGATCTGATATTGTGTACACACTAATATCATATGATTTGAGTGGTCCCAGGTATATTTTTTTAATGAGATCCTGTGATTTTTGAATATTAACAAGAAACCGTTCAATCATAAAGGTTCAATCGATCAACTTAAAACTTAGCATGGTTATTGGGACTAATATTTTTGGAGATTTTGGAGATTTTTATACAAGTCTGTGACGAAATTCAAGAATTATTGGCTTTTAATGACATTTTTGATAGACATAATTTCGGTTCGAGATGTTGCGTGTATCCGTGCTCGCTCATCAACGCGTTACTCAGAGCGTTTTCCTAGTATTTGATTGTTGACACTAAGGTATTCATCAATTTCTGTTATTTCGCGATGTAATTATAACTTGTACTGAACTCGTTACGATTGACTTCTAAGTGACTTGCCTGAACGCGCCCTGTGCGCATGAGCAGAAGTACTCGTGGTATAGATGCTAACTTTTTCCGCTAGGTGGCGTTTTGCAACTTTTAGTGTCGAATATTGGCGACGGATGAATGATTGGGAGGGCAGGAACATCGCGCCGGAATCACCCCCGGGTATTTTTCCATGTGGAGAAAATTTACGGAGTCAAAATAAAATTAATAACTTATTTATTTAATAGGGCTGAGTAGTGAGCGTGGCCTTGAAGAGTTTTTTCATCGATTTTTATCAATATCTTTAACCAATGTCATTGTTAACAAAATAGGGCTTTGTACGAATATTCAGAACAGTTCAATGAAAATAATTTCATAGTTTAGAATAAGTTATTAGTTTTATTTTGTCCAACAGATGTTTAGAGCCATAATTTTACTAATTTTCGGGCACTAAACATCTGTAGGATAGAGTAAATCTAATAAACCATAACAAGCTATGGAATTATTTTCATTGAACTGTTCTGAATACTCGTACAAAGCCTTATTTTGTTAACAATTACATTGGTAAAAGATATTGATAAAAATCGATTAAAAACTCTTCGAGGCAAACTCACTACCCAGCCGTCTTTAGGTGATATAAAAATGTAGGATACAATAGGTTCCAGCACCTATTACAATTAAAATGAATGATATATTGACAGCAAATATGCTATATTTCGAATTAAAAACTCACACATATTTGCTCTAAACAATTTTCACGACATCCCGGAAATTTTTTGAATTTCCGGCATAAATTTGGTGCATTTCTAAGCGATTCAACACTTTTGTGGAATATTTTTATCTTGACATACAAGAAAATAGGGAGTGCAATTGAATCAGAGGGGGGGGGGGTGCATACTCTAAGGCAGGGGTCGGAAACCTTTTTTTGATGAAGGAGACAATTTCCCAAAAATGAATAAATTAGATAATAATGGGAGCCGCAAGAGGCAATACACCGAAAAGAACAAATAAAATTACTATAGTTTATTATGATAATTTGACGAAGCCCGCCTCCCCTGTTGCCCCGCAGGGCGTTTTTTTTTAGAATTTCAACAATTTAAAAGTGATTCTGGGACTCTAAAATGAACAAACTGAATCAAACATTCCAATTATTGCCCCGCAGGGCGTGTTTTTTCTTCGAATTTTCAAATTTTTCGATTCCAGATCCTAATAGGGAAGTCTCATGAAATTGTATTCTAGTAAATTTCTATAAATAAACACAAATAATAACTAAAAATACACTTATTACCTGTGAAATCTTAAATTTTCATTCATAAAAATCGAGTTCAAATTTTATAGGAATTTTGGCGGGAAAAACGGCCTGTAACAAGAATCAGAACTGTGATGTCATTTCCAAGTCTTGAACATTGTGTTGACATGGGGATTCCCTTGTTGCCATGGCAATATAGCAAACTGTGATGTCATTGCCAATTTTCCTGTTTTTAAATGAGAGGAGATCTATCAAACTTTGTAAATTAATTACATGAGAACTATTCGTCCAACAACAAAAATAATACCACATCTGTGTTCAGCAACATCTCAACTTTCATAAAATAAATATTATTCTGAATTCTAATCTTCACGAGACTTCCCTATTATAATTCTAAAGAGCCATTCAAGAACCACCAAGGAGCCGCAGATTGCCCCCTGCTCTAAGGGGTGAGTGTTATCCGCACATGTGGAGGTGACTGCACAGACTGCAGTGCTGCAAAGTGAAGAACTGATGAGTGAATCACGAGGCAGGTCACGTGACTGGCAGGTATGTTGGTTGTCGGCCAACACATCTCCATGACGACCATTACATGGCGCAGACAAGTGTCAAGTGCAGTCAACACAGATCCTTGGGGTCAGAGGTGAAGCAAACCGCATGGCCAGAAGTAATTAGAGGCAAACGGAAGCGAACGGGAATCGCACGGTTCGTCAAAGCGTTTTTTTGAAATTGTGTCTTCCCACTTAATAATTTTTAAAAATCAGATAGTAACGACCCATTACAGCCTTATAGACTAAATAATGCCACACACTGGAGTTCATTATGACCTCAGATGCGACCTCAAAGTGTTAAATACGATATTTTTAATAAAATAATCGAAAATAATCGTATTTAACACTTTGAGGTCGCACCAGAGGTCATAATGAACTCCAGTGTGCGGCATTATTTAGTCTATTAGGCTGTTATGGGTCGTTACTATCTGATTTTTTAAAATTATTAAGTGGGAAGACACAATTTCAAAAAAACGCTTTGACGAACCGTGCGATTCCCGTTCGCTTCCGTTTGCCTCTTAATACTGGCCCTCAAAGTTCTTGCTCGAGTGACCTGGCTCATCAGTGATGATGTGCAGTGAACTCCAACATATCACGTGACAGGTCATGACACAACCTGACCACTATTAGGAAGCGATCAGAGGAATGTCGTCGCCAACAAGCCGGCAAACCCGTGTCATTAGAGACCACTTTCCCACGACATGTCGCCAGAGTTCAACTCAATCATCACAGCTCACTGTCCGCTGCTCTTCGTGTACACTGTAGGTTCATTACAGTTTACCTCAGTACAGTGGCATTCTCTTCACCATCATCCAGTGATGATTTCAGACATTTTATTCGGGAGGGGGGGGGGGGGGGGTTAATGAAAAACTGGGGTGCAAAATGTAATCTGGAGAGGGGGGTGGGTGTACCCTAACGTAGTGCGCGTAGGGACTACTTTCATCATGGGGGGGGGGGGGGGGGGGGATTGCGACATCCAGTAGGGGGGTCTGGGGGGGCCAAGCCGCCCAGCCTTAGTCCCGCAGGGCGTTTTTTAGAATTTAAACCAGTTTATAGTGATTTAAAGGCTTTAAAGTGCACAAACCGAAGCAAAAAAACCTCCAATTGTTGCCCCGCAGGACATTTTTTTTGAATATAAACATTTTAAAATCGATTCTGGGATGCCAAACTTCTCAAATTACAGCAAATAGCTCCCTATATTTCGTTTTAATGAAAACATAATTTAAGAATTTTGATTCTATAGATTGTTAATTGTCTCTGGGCTCGGGGGGGGGGGGGGGCTAAGTACCCCGAGACATGCCTGAAATCATCACTGCCATCATCATAATCATTCATCTGTAGCCATTAGCCTAGCTGCAGAACAGTGCGACGTTAAGAGTCGACGGGACTCGCAGAAAATTTCGATTCCGATGTAAAAAAATCCTAGAACTGCATGAAAATGCTTTAGCTCTGGGTTGTACGTGATATTTGTGACATTTAATCGTGTGTTGCATGTTGCATATACTGCTGTGAAGTGAGTTATTTTAATTCAAATATTGAAAACTACAAAAAAAAACATAAAAAGGCGACCCTACTTTTTCTTAACGGCTTAACCGATTGTTTTCAAAATTTAACAGCATAGAGATAAAGAGTAAATCTGTGTCCCTAGTGATCGAAAAAAATTGTAAAAATGTTTTTACTCGTTTTGAGGAAGTGCTAACATAGGCAATATATGAGTCATTTTGGCCCCTCTGCCCTGAAATAACTAAACAAAAAATAAAACTTTTGGGCTACTAGAGACACAGATCTACTCCTTCCTGTGAAAATTTGAAGACAATCGGTAAAGTCGTTTAGAAAAAAGTAGGGGCCGCCTTTTTGTGCTTCATAAAACATGGATTTCATCAAGTATCGTAGACTCTTAACACTAATTTCATAAATATATATTTTGGAAATTAAGATAAATCCTCCCAAAATCAACGAATTTTTAAATATTTATACAGGCGAAAATCGTCCAACGAAACTTGGCACCAAAACCATTGCTGTACAGGAAAATTAATTTTCCATCGTATTTCCTAGTAACTACATGTTGAAATGTCATTTTAGTCGAGAAACGTCTGGAATTCACTTTTTTCTTTCAGTAATTCACTAGAGAGTGACACAATGCTAATAATTTCTTCTAATACATCTAATCTAATGCTAATAATTTCTTCTAATACTTCTAATCTAATGCTAATAATTTCTTCTAATACATCTAATCTAATGCTAATAATTTCTTCTAATACTTCTAATCTAATGCTAATAATTTCTTCTAATACATCTAATCTAATGCTAATAATTTCTTCTAATACTTCTAATCTAATGCTAATAATTTCTTCTAATACTTCTAATCTAATGCTAATAATTTCATCTCCATAACAATTAATATTTTCAGTAGTTCACCGTCAATTATTCTGAACACGGGTGTATTAAAGTCAAGTAAAGATAAAATTGTAAACATTGTTATTGAATCCAGACAATGTGTAGCTTTGAACTAAAGACATATAACGTTTCCCCTGACCTGAACCACAATATACACCTGCAGACACATAAACTGGCTGAGTGTTGAGGCAGAAGGCCCGTGTAATTGATTGTATTGTGGCCAGCTAATCAATTATCTAATAACGGTTTCCGATACACAGTGTATTAACTTCCACTTGCTATAATCTCGGCCATGCATCATGTGTCCAGATAGTGTAGTAGTACAGCCGTTACTCATGCAGAATGTCGGCGAAAATATTTCAATTAGTAGTTCTATTGTCTGGGGCTTAACGTCGCACTGTTCTGCAGCGAGGCTAATGGCGACGGATGAATGATTATGATGATGATTGCGAGATGATGGTGAAGAATAGGTAAGAATGGCCGGTGGGAAGGAGGCGGTCGTGGCCTATTAGTAGGTTACCTTCCCAGCATTTGCCTGTCGACTGAGGGAATACCACGAAAAAACCCCAGTCAGGAAGGACGGCCGCGGGAATCGAACCCGGGCCTCCGGAATACAAGTTCAGAGCGTTACCACTCAGTCAACCTGTTCCGTAATTAGTAGGTAAACTTGACAAAATTTAAAATTATGTGAGGACGAATTTGAATGACTGCTGGTCATGTCCCATAACCAATCAAAGCTTGTTATTATCATTGAAATGTGAGGTCACCTACTAGAGTGAGACAATGAGATCGCTTAGACTGACTTCTGATGGTGCGATCTAACAATTATCAATTCAGATTGATTGAGCCATCAATTTGAGTTGTGCCAAGTGTAGGTTCCTAAATTGGGTTATAAATGTGCCAAATAAGGTATAAAAAAAACATAATCAATAGAAAAAACATCAACAAAAATCAAAAAAATCATATAAAATAAAAAATTTAAAAAATCATAAAATCAGTTGATTGTTAACCCCTCGCTTGTAACGGCCGTCCCACTAAGCCCTGGCCACAACAATTAGCCCGCTAATCTGTCTAGGGTCATCTGCAATCGGCGAGGTGTTAATGAGAGGTCATCCTCATTAGCCGCTGCATCTGCTTCCTGGGTCCAAGTGGTCCAGCGCAGCATCCTGACCTTGATAGAGACGCAATGATACGCGTGATTGATGGCTGCGGTGGGATGATTGTTCAGCTAGGTCAAGCGGTTTGGACTTGTACTGGGCGAGATCGCCGAATTCGTTCTCTGCCATGGATTTTTTTATAGCCATGCCTAGTGTTGGAATTTTCATGTGTTTTTTTGTGAAAATTTTCAATGTTTTGAATCCTGAGGAAGGTAAATTTATTTTTTTATTTTTTTTATTTCTCTGGTAGGTGCACCGACATTTTTAAACGTATTTCTATCACGCTGAATAATGTAACACACCTCCATTAATACTTTACAAAATAAAAAAAATGAAAATATGCTAAAAGGTCCTCTGTAAATTAGTATTTTCATGAAAAATTTTATTTGAAAATTTTTAAGTCCCAACACTAGCCATGCCCTTCCAGAAGTTTGTCTTTCATAAGCAGCTTATAAAATATTTGAAAAATATGACAACAATTGATAAAAATCGATTAAAAAACTCTTCAACGTCAAACTCACTACCCAGCCGTCTTAGCGTCATCCGATAGCAATGTCCCATGTTCATAAGGTCGAAGTTGTAACGCTAAGACACTAGAGCGTGACCCTTAGTGTCCTCTGCCATAGCAATGCGGTGTCCATGTTACAATGTACTGCTGACAACTGTGTTCCCACCATCACAGCATGCCAATCACGTGACATGCCACCATTACACACTCAGCAGCCATTTGACACGTTCTTGTAAACATGGCGTCCAATCTCTCCTGACGTATTGGTACACTCGGCGAAAGAAAAATTGAACGTTGACCAAATTTGAATGACTGCTGGTCATGTCCCATAACCAATCGAAGCTTGTTATTATCATTGAAATGTGAGGTCACCTACTAGAGTGAGACAATGAGATCGCTTAGACTGACTTCTGATGGTGCGATCTTACATTTATCAGCCTATCAGATTTATTGAACGTTCAATTTTTGTTTGGCTAAAGCTGGGTCCACATAGACCGTTTTTGCGTTTTGCGTTTTCCGTTATAGCCAATCAGAAGTCCAGAAACTACTCACGGCAGACTTGTGATTGGGTTCTGGAATAAAAACGGAAAACGCAAAATGCAAAAACGGTCTATGTGGACCCAGCTTTAGTGTACATATCTATACCTTCCTCATCCTAAACTAAATACTGGAACGCTCTGGACTAATGTTCTCCGGCAAAATTTATTCGTGGCTTCTGTCATTCCAGAGTCAAATGCTGGGAAGGTTCCCTACTAATAGGCCACACGCCTCCTTCCCACCGTCCATCATCATAATCATTTATCCTGGTTGCAGAACAGTACGACGTTAAACACAACTTAAAAATGCATCGACTTCAATGTCAGGCGCTTGGGAAGGGGGGGGGGGGGGGAGAATGGGGGGAAATCCTCCCCTCTGATTCAATCCCCCACCCCATGTTCTCATACATTTATATATCAAGAAAAGGTGTTAAAATTGCGTAGAAATGCACCAAATTCATGCCTGAAATGCAAATTTTTTGTTGGGCTGTGCGCTCCGGACCCGCATTTTGCTGGGGGGCCTCCCCCCCCTTGCCTTCGTAGACACTATAGTACATTCGACACGGAATTTTCAGCAACGAGAAATCTAGTTTTTGTTTTGAATTTCTATTTTCAACGCTAATTTTGGCAAAATTTCTGGTACTACCTCCATTCCACCCCATATCAATAGAGGAGCAAAGAAAAATCACGTTTCTGAGGTGTATACAGCATTTTATTGGCGATTGTATTTTGGCATTTGCCCTCAGGCACTGAAAGGTCCTGTCCGAATGGAGTATAGTCCAGCTCAAGTTCTTTTACAATATTACCCCCCCCCCCCCTGCAAATTTAGTTCCTACGCGCCTGTTCAATGTGAATTGTTATCAACAGAACATGGACAGAGAAAACGTCTTGCTAGTGTGTGTCGGAATGTGTTGAACAGATGCACAGCCATGTTGTGACTTTTGTATCCACCTTGTATTGCGCATCATCAGCACGCATTATCACCTGACACGCCGCCATTGTCGCTGATGACAAGTTGATTACTGCCCGAGATCGAATCGCAACCGTTGCTTCGTGGAGTATTCCACAGTGGTTAAGAGGCAAACGGACTCGAACGGGAATCGCACGGTTCGCCATAGCGTTTTTTTGAAATTGTCTCTTCCCACTCAATAATTTTAAAAAATCAGATAGTATAACGACCCATTACAGCCTAAAAGACTAAATAATGCCGCAAACTGTAGTTCATTATGACCTCAGATGCGACCTCAAAGTGTTATATACGATATTTTTAATAAAATAATCGAAAATAATCGTATTTAACACTTTGAGCTCGTACCAGAGGTCAAAATGAGCTCCAGTGTGCGGCATTATTTAGTCTATTAGGCTGTTATGGGTCGTTACTATCTGATTTTTTAAAAATTTTAAGTGGGAAGACACAATTTCAAAAAAACGCTCTGACGAACCGTGCAATTCCCGTTCGCTTCCGTTTGCCTCTTAAGACGGCTGAGTAGTGAGGGCGTGGCCTTGAAAAGTTTTTTTTATCGATTTTTATCAATATCTTTTACCAATGTAATTGTTAACAAAATAAGGCTTTGTACGCGTCTTCAGAACAGTTCAATGAAAATAATTCCATAGCTTGTGATGGTTTATTAGATTTACTTTGTCCTACAGACGTTTAGTACCCGAAAATTAGTAAAATTATGGTACTAAACACCTGATGGACAAAATAAAACTAATAGCTTATTCCAAAATATGAAATTATTTTCATTGAACTGTTCTGAATACTCGTACAAAGCCATATTTTATTAACAATTACATTGGTAAAAGATATTGATAAAAATCGATTAAAAAAACTTTTCAAGGCCACGCTCACTACTCAGCCCTCTTAAAGTCGCACTGTTCTGCAACTGATGGCGACGGATGTGTGACTATGAATTGGTGGACCTATACTCAATACTCGGCTATATTATTAACAGTTGGTTAGGATTATATTGCCATGGCAACAACCAATAGCTGAATATTGAAAAACTGGCCTTAAGAGGGGAACCTTCCCTTCATTTGCCTCTCGACTAAGAGAAACCACGAAAAAAAACTCATTCAGGAAGTCAATGGTAAATATTCCATATCTATTATTGATCTATAGTTTCGACAAAATCATTTCGACGTAGTGAAATTAATTCGGTAGAAACGAGGTAAAAAGATATAGACTGCGTACACTCAACAAATCATAAAACGGTATTTGAACGAAACGGATTGGCTGCTGGTCAGGTTCCTTGACAATCAATCCTTGTTTTTATCAACATGAGCGTCCACAGGGAGGGGCAATGGGGGGCGCTTGCCCCCCCCCCCCTCTGGATGTCAGGAAAATATAAACATTTTCTGGGGTTTTACGTATAGTTTCATTTTGTAACCAAAAAAACTAAGGAAAATTGATTTTAAAGTGTCAAAAAAACAAAAAATTAACTGCGGGGCAGGTTTGAACTTGTCTCCCATACCACCCAAAAGTGCAATATTTAAAACATATGGAATATTTCAACAAAATACATCTCATAACGTCTCAAAATTGATTTTAAAGTGTCGAAAAACTAAAAAACGCCTCGCGGGCCAGCCAGGGTGGCCAGCCCGCGCCCCCCACCCCCCCCCCCCCCCCCTTAACCCGTAAAATATTGTTTTCCTTGCCCTGCCCCCACCTGGCAGAAATCCTGCGGACTCCCATGATTATCAATAACATTAGAGCTCAATAACTAGAGTTAGATGACGAGTTAGCACAGACTTCATCGGATGATGCCATCAAATATTTTTCAGCCAATCCGCTTCTCACGAATACCGTACTTTTATCTATTGCTGGGTGTACCACGACGAGTGTTGGAATTTTTCATAATTTTTTTTTTTGTTAAAATTTTCATGAAAATTTTTAATGTTTTGAATCAGAGAAAGGTACATTTTTTTATTATTTTTCTGGCAGGTGCACCGACATTTTTAAACGTATTTCTATCACGCATAATAATGTAACACACCTCCTTAATACTTTACAAAATAACACAATTGAAAATATGCTAAAAGGTCCTCTATAAATGAGTATTCTCATGAAAATTGCCATGAAAATTTTCACTTTGAAAATGTTCAAGTCCCAACACTAACCACGACCGCTTCTTTCCCACCTCCATCATCATCATCATCATTGCTGCGGACAACGCCAGTGTGTCCGATGTCTCTCAACTACCTGTCTATTGTCCCCATGGAATGTGACCCCAATAGCCACCCCTGTGCAGGTGAGGGCTGAACCAATGCCTCCCCCCCGGCAGGGGTTGACCCCAGCACAATGCGCCCCTACCTGACCTGGCGCCGAGCCCCGGCAGAACGTGTCAAGACGAGAGAAACAGAAACTCTCAGAATACGCTCGAAACTTCCATGTCTTTTGGTTCTGTGTTCTCTTCGGAATCTCATCACTTAGAATTGCATCAATCAACATATTATTTAGAAGGCAGTGAGTTTCGTAATGATAGAGGGCCACGCCCACTAGGCACTTCCAGAAGAATTTAAAAATATCTCTTATGGAAAATAATATGGGGCTTACTTTGATTGCTGGTCATTTGTAAACAGAGTTAAGAAAATCCCAGTACACCTGACACCACCATTAACTTCAATCTTTCATTTATAATATTATGTCGACATATTATCTCTTCAAATAGATACCAAATTTAAACTGTTAATTTATTAAACAGCTCCAAAGTGCGACGTTGCCATCTACATCAATAATATATTGTAACACGGCGCAGCGCGATGTCCTGGGAAGAGAGTTGGCAACTGCGACTTTACTAAAATGAAAAACAAATGAAACGATTTTCAACAATGATGCCAGACCTTGCACGTCAATTTTCGATTGTTGATGAAAAGTAAACAAACTGAAGTAGGTATTTCTGTGCTCCTCGAGTTTATACACTGAATCATGTTCATATTATAGTTATTTTAATTTCAGGATACCATAAAACGAGATGTAATGAGCTGTTGAAATGTAGACTGACAGTTCATTGAAATTACATCTTGCACCGGTGTACATTTTCGTGACGTCATACCCTGTGTAGTGTGTTGTTTAACTTGGAACAGATTAACTACTGTATATATTCGACATAATATTATAAATATTTTCTTAACTCTGTTTCGTTTACAAATGACCAGCAATCGAAGTAAGTCCCCATGTTATTTTCCATAAGATATATTTTTAAATTCCTCCGGAAGTGCTAGTGGGCGTGGCACTCTAGTACTCGATAGGGAATATGCAAAGATTTTGAAATATTGGATTTTAACGGCATTCAAAATCATTTGTTTTTCCATCACACTATTTTCACACACAAAAAGCGAAAATTTGCATTATCTGACATTAAAAATCAGTGTAAATTTTGGCGTCTCGTCCCACCATCCGCCAGCGATGTCATTTCTATCAACTAATGGCATTTCAACAATCAACATGGCAACAATGATGTTGCCATGGTTACAATAAAATATGACATCACTCGCCGGGATGGCGTTTTCCCGCCAAAATTTACACTATTTTTTAAATTTATTTTCGCTTTTTAGTGTGAAAATAGTGTGATTTATTAACAAATAATTACGTTGTTATTTTCAATTAATAGTTTTTAATAAATGCGTGCATATTTCCTATATTGTCATTTCACTGATGTCAACAAATACAGTCAAATTACACAATTACTAATGTCATTACAAATAATATGATGACTGGTTTTCGAGCTCGCCTCAAGAATCATTGGACTTCCGCCCTTCTACCTCTACATATATTGAGTAACAAGTAAGCAATGACATTTCTCAACCATCACATAAGTCCTGACAGTATTTTCACCTCTATCGCCATTGACCATAAGGTCGATGATATCACACAAAACCACTAGAAAATGACCCTTATGGCATGCGCCTGTAAGGGTGACAATCGAGTAACACTGCCACTGGACATGATGACGTCAGGCCCGACACTTGACGTGCTAATTGACATGTCTCTTTGCTTTTGGTGACGTGAACTTTGTACCTGGTGACGAGGTGAGATGTTTACTCAGTGGATCGTCTTCTCACGGGGCTTTCCGGTGGCATTCATTCAGGTTTAGCTCTTTCAGAAAACTGTGTGAGTGAAACTTATGCTGTGCAGAACATGTGAATATTCGAATATTACAGGAAAAGCGACTAAAATAGGAATGAGGAATAGGTGAATGTTTAGATTATATTTTGTTTATATACAGAATAGCCTAAAAGAGCAATGTGTAATATTTTTTTAATTCACATATTTCCCATAATTAATTTATTAGTTTTCGACATTTCACTCCTCTGCAAAAACAAGCTGTACGTCACACGCCGTGTTCCCTGTGTTACGGGATGCATAGAACCGGCTCTGGCTAACATTATCTATACGGCCCGACTCGGCGTGTGACGTCAAATTGTGTTTCATGGACAGCTTCAATCTACCAAACTTTGTAAATTCGTTCCTTGAAAACTATTCATCACACAACAAAAATAATACCAAATCTGTCTTCAACAACATCTCAACTTACATCAAATATTTATTATTCTAAAATCTAAACTTCACTTCACTTCCCTATTGGGGCCGTCAAAAAAGATTTTGAATCTAGGGGCTTATAGTTGTCAACTTCTTCAGTTTTTACGTTCTGAGCGGTTTCAAAATGGGGTCGGGCAGAACTCGGAAACGTGTTCACTCAAACTATGAGAAAAGTGACAAAAATAAATGGATATGAACCTGAAAGTTTTGAAGAAGCAATTTGGCTCAGGTAATAAAGCTCTAGACTTGAGCTTCGGAGGACTCCGGTTCGTTTCCCGTAGCCGTCCTCTTTATGACAAGCTTCAAAATTATAAAAACTTACAATTTAAAAATAATAATAACCATCAGATTTCTTCTAAATTATGCCTAATAAGAATTGTTTGACATAATGTCTAAACACATCGGTACCGAGTGATGTTGAGTTTGTTCCCCCATAGCAAGAGCGTGCGCCGTGACCTCGCGTCACCTGTCACCGCCGCGCAGGTCACAGGTCAAGGCGCCGTGACGTGTCTGTGACTGACAGAGCAGTCATGACCCGAGCAAGACTCTTGAGCACCTGCGCCGATGCATTCCACTCGCTATTGTGGTCTCATACACTTTCAGCAATAGTGCAGCCTCTCTGGAGGTAAGGGGCGATTCTAATCATGTGTACACTTTGAGAAAGATATAATTATAATATAACAATTCCCGAAAAAAAAACATCACAAAATAAAAATGTAAGAAATATTGAAAAAAAAAGAAAAAAAATAGCTAGATCATCGGAAAAATGAAAAATATCTACAAACTCAATTAAAAAAATTAAAAAAGTTGTTTCCGCAAACTGACTAAATTAGGGTGATACACTTGGCAAAACTAAAATTGATCACTCAACGATATTTTTTAATTTGTCCAATGTAGGTCTGTATTTGAATCTCTGCCTTGTCCTTGGATGAAAAATAACCGAATTCCACAAATTTAAAATGTTGATGTGCATCTAAAAATCATGGAAACATCCCTCACTAATCCTAGATCCTCTCCCCGGGAAAACGACCTAGATCCTCTCCTCGGGAAAACGTCCTAGATCCTCTCCCCGGGATAACGTCCTAGATCCTCTCCCCGGGAAAACATCCTAGATCCTCTCCCCGGGAAAACGTCCTAGATCCTCTCCCTGGGAAATAGATCCTAGATCCTCTCCCCGGGAAAACATCCTAGATCCTCTCCCCGGGACAACATCCTAGATCCTCTTCCAGGGCAAACGTCCTAGATCCTCTCCCCGGGAAAACGTCCTAGATCCTCTCCCTGGGAAATAGATCCTAGATCCTCTCCCCGGGAAAACATCCTAGATCCTCTCCCCGGGACAACATCCTAGATCCTCTTCCAGGGCAAACGTCCTAGATCCTCTCCCCGGGACAACGTCCTAGATCCTCTCCCCGGGAAATAGATCCTCTCCCCGGGAAATAGATCCTCTCCCCGGGAAAACGTCCTAGATCCTCTCCCCGGGAAAACGTCCTAGATCCTCTCCTCGGGAAATAGATCCTCTCCCCGGGAAAACGACCTAGATCCTCTCCCCGGGAAAACGTCCTAGATCCTCTCCCTGGGAAAACATCCTAGATCCTCTCCCCGGGAAAACGTCCTAGATCCTCTCCCTGGGAAATAGATCCTAGATCCTCTCCCCGGGAAAACGTCCTAGATCCTCTCCCCGGGAAAACGTCCTAGATCCTCTCCTCGGGAAATAGATCCTCTCCCCGGGAAAACGACCTAGATCCTCTCCCCGGGAAAACGTCCTAGATCCTCTCCCCGGGAAAACGTCCTAGATCCTCTCCCTGGGAAATAGATCCTAGATCCTCTCCCCGGGAAAACGTCCTAGATCCTCTCCCCGGGAAAACGTCCTAGATCCTCTTCCTGGGAAATAGATCCTCTCCCAGGGACAACGTCCTAGATCCTCTCCCTGGGAAAACGTCCTAGATCCCCCTCCTTGCAGGATCTTGACGATGAGTTTCCTCGTGTTACGTCATCACTTCAACCTGAAGGCAACTACAGAAAGTCCGCCATGTTGAATGGCCTGAGCACCAGTTAATTAATGGTGTGAATTAGATTTGGTTTAATTGGCCTCCACCGGGCAGGACCGGGCCAATTAGCAGGGCTCCGAGGCGATTGAGCTTGTGCGCCAGTGTGACAAGTTGTAGGTATTCTTTGAGATGAATACAAACGAAGATCGCAAAAGAGGAAGATATCGTTGTGCTTTAGTACTCTAGCCATTCAGGCGAATTTATTTTTCAAGCAATTTTTACACGGTAAAATTTCCTATAAAATATTTTCTTCTTCAAAGATTTTTTTTAGAATGTTTTTTTTTTGTTATTTACCGTGTAAACAAGACAATTTAAAATCTTCTTAAGCAAGTTATATTTCTGTACAAAATTTTATAAAAGATTTCACAGGAAATTTTACCGTGTAAATAGGGCTTTAGAAATTATTGGGAGGGCCTTTTTTAAATGTATATACACATCAATTTGTGTGAACTGTCAGTACTATCCGTATATTTCCTTATAGATCCAGCATTGATTAAAAAAAACTAGGAAAATGTATCAGTTTTCATACTTAATTGAGTGAACAGACACCACTTTTGACACAATTAGTCGACATTTATCACGTTGTTATCACTGATACGAGAATATTCAGAACTGAATATTCCAATTTCAACATTACCACAATCACTTGTCCACACCGGAAGGTCTTCGCATAATTTCTTTGACATTGCGTTATACACGGTTCATACTTCAAAAATCTAACTTTTGTCCACGATGCTCAAAATGTAACACTTGAAATGTTGTAGCTACCAAGAACAGAAAACCTATGGTGTTCAGAATGTAATTGCATGCACACCTACGGTGTTCCGAATGAATTGTCTCGTGCTTGGAATGTAGTATAATCCGTCCCACACTAACGTGCTGTGGTTTTACTTTGATAACATTAAAAGAATTTACAATATTAGCTTAGATGTAGATTCATCGTTGTATATTGAGGACTGTTTTGAATGACGTGACATCTAGGAATAATCAAAATACCTAATTGTTTTTTCTGAAATATTCCACTGCCAAAGAATGTTGAATTGAAATATAGTATTTGTTTACCATCCGAATATTTTCACCAAAACGATCTCGACATTCAGAACTAGGAATGAAAGGATGGTTGATCTGGCAACCGTGTAATCGCGTGGCAACCCAGCAAGGTGCACGACGGCTTATCAGGAGTTCGAAGGTGAACGAGGTCAACGTGTGATGGAATGTTATCAGGTTATCAGTTTGAACGACAGGCGAGTCAATACGACAGGTGATATTACCAACTCTCAGCAGATGATACCAGACGAACACTTTGACATAGCCTTTCAGAAACTTTCAAATTATGATAGGTGGATTCGTAATTGTAGAGTCGTACATTTACCGAAGTGGAGTTTAACTAAACTGAAGATTAAACTAATAGTTATGATTCCACATTTTCTATATGATATTTAGACGAATATGTACTAGGTACCGTTTCTTTTCACGTAGAAGAGGAATGAATGAATTCCCATTCCTAAGATAGATTAGTGATGATAGATTATAGATAGATTCCTAATTATATTATACAGTTCTAAGAGGATTACACATAAAAAGGTTGCCTGTCTGTATGCCTGAACATAGTACTGTTTCTAGAAAAGGATTGCACAAAAGTCTACGTTTCTCGGACTACACGTTTTAGCAACATAAGTTACAAAGTTCAATCAGAAAGTTTTACAAGATGTTTAAACTGAGCTTCAGACTAATAGTCCACGGCCGCCTCCTTCCTACCGTCCATCCTTACCTAACACCATCATCATAATCATTCTTCCGTCGCCATTCAACACTACAAAGTATCTGAATCATCTAACGAATTGTCACCAGCACTTCATAAACATGACCCCGGTTTTAATACTATACTTATCAACGCATTATTGCATGAGTTCAAAGATTACAATCTATTGTTTGAGTTTCCTTTATCTTATTCACCGTGCAATAATACCGCCTTCGCTTTCATACCACTAATGGCTCATTTACTTACCTCATAAAATCATAATAAGTTTCATTGTTTTCAAATCAGAGGTAAAGAGTAAGAAATGAAAAGGTCGTGTTTCGGAATTCGCCACGCTGAAGGTAAAATGTCATGTTTCCATTTCCAAGAAACACAAGATGAAATCATCTTAGAATTACTTCAGGTTTAAGACGGCTGGGTAGTGAGTTTGACCTTGAAGAGTTTTTTAATCGATTTCTATCAATATCTTTTACAAATGTAATTGTTAACAAAATAGGGCTTTGTACGAGTATTCAGAACAGTTCAATCAAAATAATTTCATAGTTTGGAATAAGTTATTAGTTTTATTTTGTCCAACAGATGTTTAGTGTCATAATTTTACTAATTTTCGGGCACTAAACATCTGTAGGACAAAGTAAATCTAATAAACCATTACAAGCCATGGAATTGTTTTCATTGAACTGTTCTGAATACTCGTACAAAGCCTTATTTTGTTAACAATTACATTGGTAAAAGATATTGATAAAAATCGATTAAAAAACTCTCACTACTCAGCCGTCTTAAATGAAATAAATAAATTCGTAGACTGACAAAGACGAAATTCTTCGTTTTCGTTCGGAGCTGGCGGAGATGCGTATATTTATTTACACACTCCTATGTATGTGTTTTGTTTGTATACTGCTAATTATTATTCATTTAGCATAATGGGTTGGTCTATAAAGATGACTAGTAGAAATCCGAACTGTGGAACTTTGCACCGGACATTTGTTCATGTCAGCTGTTGCTTGGCAACGCAATTAAATCTACGGTGTTCAAAACGGTGCAATCTTTCGTTCCATTATTTCAAATAATTCTATAGGTAGGTACACTTGGCACATTTAAAATTGATCGCTCAATAAATCTGATTGGCTGAAAAATGTAAGATCGCACCCTCAGAAGTCAGTCCAAGCGATCTCCTTGTCTCACTCTAGTAGGTGACCTCACATTTCAATGATAATAACAAGCTTTGATTAATATGGAACATGACCAGCAGTTATTCAAATTTGCTCACCGATCAATTTTAAATGTGCCAAGTGTACGTTGTAATTTCGCCATTACTTCATCTGATTGATTTTTGGCTTTTGGAGAAGAACAAGAATGGTCATATCTGTAATCGATACACTTGGCCAAATTAAAAACGATATTCGAAAGAAACAGAATGGCTGATAAAGATGATCTCATCATCCGATGCTATCTCGTCATCTAACTCTAGTTTCATTGATAAT
Organism: Leuctra nigra; assembly: GCA_934045905.1. NCBI lineage: Eukaryota > Metazoa > Arthropoda > Insecta > Plecoptera > Leuctridae > Leuctra > Leuctra nigra. Next base: position 2,946,542 of record OW203770.1, read on the forward strand.
AACAAGGATTGATTGTCAAGTATCTGACCAGCAGCCAATTCAAATACCGTTCAAGTACCGTTTTTACTCTGGCCAAGTATACATGAAATCAGCTAGGTACGTTAATCAAATAATTAACTGCCTTATAATATTTCGTCCAATATTTCGTATGCAATTTATGACCTAAAAAGTTTGGTTTAGTGCCAATTATGGAATTATGGAAATTTGTTATCACAGACCAGTTTCACTTTCATTGCATTTCGGAGCATATGAATGCAGGTTGCATTTCACTAATTTAAGGTGATACTAGCGCTCGGCCGTTTTAGAAAACTGAAGGAGAAAAATTGTTTCATAAGTGGGTGTGACTTTTAGGCGCCAGTTATTCAACAAAACCGCGCAAAACTATGAAATTTGCGATACGATTGGATACCAAACCCGTTAACCAATTGATCTCAAATTTTAATCATGATTAGATGAAATACAAACTTAGGGTTATCACTTGTAACATTTTTGAAATTTAATATTTTAGGCACCCAGCGAGACAACAAAATAGGTAGCTAATTTTTCACCAAAAATCCATGAATTATTACTAATTAACGAAACAAAAAATTTAAAATGTACCAAGAGATAACCATAAGCTTGATTTTTATCTACTCACGATTAAAATTTCAAATCATTTCGTCAACCCATTTTGTCTCCAATCGTATCCAAAAAATTGTCCACAAAATGCTGCAAAAACGCTCGCTATTAATTATCTGATATCCTGTAACTGGTGCAGAAGTGGTTTCATCTTCTGATATTAGCGAGGTGAATTCACGTGTATTACATCACGGGGAAAGCTATTGATTGAGCACACAAATTAATCGACCGCGGATTATTTAGCGATGTTCCGTTAATTAATACCGTGTTGTGCTAAGTGGTAATTAGCAGTACAGTCACGTCAAGTCGGAAAGTAAAAGTAGACCACGAGGAGTCTTGAACTCGTTATAGTTGGCGAGAGACAAGTGGAAAATAATGGGTTCCCATCGATTGGATTGACATTCCCGGGTGGCGCAAAAAAAAATCTCCTTGTTTCAGAGGTATAATTCCGACAGAACTGTGAAAGATTAGAGCTGAAACTTTCACACGTTGTAGAAAACCTATGAAAATGTATTGTGTGCAATTTTCAGATATTTTTGATAGCTGAGAAAAAGTTAGGTAGACATGTGAATCAAGATGTTGAAAAAAAGTTTATACCAGAGTTATAACCTTAGATCATGTATTAGCTACTAATAAGACGTCTTTGGCGTTAACTAGAACAGAACTTGACAATGAAAACAAAAATAAAAGATTCGTGGTCACTAATTTCGGCATCACGATTCAGTAATCTAGATATTATATTTGAATGGAATCATCATGTGCTCATAAACATCAATTCCTCAGTTCAATTCTTCAGTCAATTCTTAATTTTCTGGTTTAATCTGTTTTTACAACTTTAATTTCAATGATTTCTAAAAATTTTCCTATAACAACAAAATTTGAAACTTGCACATAATAAATTTTGGTATGTTTTCTAAAGCCTATACCTATATACAATTTGTCCAGAGGGAGTGGTGTTATGGGAAAAGGAAGCATCACAGCAGTAGAAGCAATGTGGAATTTGGGAATGACTGATCCATAGAGATGGGAATTTTTCATGAAATTGAACAAATGCACCGTGAAACCTCCCACCTATGATGCAGGTGTAGTGATGGCAATTTTCTGATTTTTTTTTTTTGAAAATTATCATGAAAATTTTCATGAAAATTTTCAATGCGTTGAAAATTTTTTAAATAGCTTTTTTTAGAAGAAGATTATTATTTATTTACTTTTTTTATTGCTTTATTGCACACAATTGTTAATAATATATCTGAAAAAAGCGTAAAATCAAAATCAAAGCCAAATATAAGCCCAAATCTCATTTTTCTTCATTGTAATTTTGGCCAGACTGTAATTTCTACATAGGCGGGAAATTTGAATGCTGTATTAATGATCATTTTGCACATTTACCACTCAGACAACAACACGCATCAATCACACATCATACAAGAGATCAGTATGCATCCCAACTAGGCACATAATTACAAATAAATGTATTTAATAAAATATAATTGAATTTAAGCATTTTTAAGAAAATTTCAAATTTTCAAGGGTCTCTGAAAATTTTCTGAAAATTTTCAAATGAATATTTTCAATGGTGCCATCACTATGCCGGTGAGGATTGAAGGTAGAGGATGCGCCTCCGCCTTGAGTCTACAGTAAGAGGTGGGCATGGTGGTATATAGGTTAGGTGAGTGAACCAAAGCTTTGGCAGTGGTACAAGAACGCACTGGGTTCCGCGCGCTGCCGCAGCGCGCGCTGCAGTCACCCGGTCTGACTTATGTAATGCAAGCATATGCAAGGATGAGGATTTCGCTGACAGCAAAGTGTTATTTCACGCAGCGTTTAGTTCACGACATGATATAGGATTACATTTCACAATCGTAAGCATATTATGTCTTCACAAACAAAAATAAACCGTTTACGTATCAGTTTAAGAGTACGCTATTTTTAATATGTAAAAATACAATTCATGTTCTATCACTGTTTTCATTGAATTTTTAGTAGGTACTGTGCCCGGAATGGGTTGAAAAATTCTTTTTTACGATGTCGTTAATTTTGATAACTTTTTCTTGACTAGATTTGACTTTTCCAGAGACATTGTTGTTTGTTTGCAATGTTGTCGCATTCTTTAGTATCATCTTTGTAAGCACACGGACAAATTAATTGTCTTTTGTCCGATACGCTATTCAATGTTTCTTCAGAACACGCCGGGCTCATGTGAATTGATTGCCAGACAACTCCACATTTTAAAGCAAATTAAACACCATGATTGTTCGGATGGGTTAAAAGTTCCTTGTTTTAGTGTTTGTTAGTTGATATTCGGGACGCGGTAGGAATAAATCGCCTCAAAAGTAGAGTAATAATTTACAAGTAGATATGTTGTGTGAATCATTGAGACAAAGTTTCATTTAACAGCAAGGAAAGTGAATGGTAAAGGTGCGCAAGAAATCCTTCCCTTAAATGATCGGTGAGTTTGAAAACTAAAATTCAATTTATTCAAATCTAACAAATAGGTATATTCTATGATGAGTGTGTGGAGGGGGGGGGGGGGACCAGAAGAATATTTTGCCAGGGGTCCATCAATCTCTCTATATAGTTACACCGCTGGGCAGGGAGCGAATTGATGGGGGGGATTTCCCCCCTCTGGTTTTCTCATCCCCGGCTCTGTTTCCCAGTAAAGCATCCCAGGGGGGGGGATAGATTTTCCCCCCCCTCGTAAAATGTTGACTTTTAATCTACGAAACAACAGATTACCTACTTTTTTCTGAAATACATCTAAAATTATACAAATAAATTGTCACACAAAACAACTGTCAAATTGCCTTTATTAGCAGATCAGCTGTATTTGATAAGATTTATTTTACTTGCCCACCACTTCTGATTTCCCTTTAAATTAAAAGCAATTCCTCTTTTATAATGTCATTTGTCGTGATGAAAAAGGGGCTTCAAACAGTGTACAAATCGCTTAGAAATGCACCAAATCCAATCTTGAAATTCTAAATTTCCCGGGGCAATGCGCCCCGGACCTGCATGGTGCTGGGGGGGCCCTCCCCCCAGGCCCCCATTGTATTCGTGGGCAATCGTATTTTTCGCCTTTGCTATATTTCCCAACATTCTCCGAATTTTTATATTTCCTATCCCTCCCTCTGAAAATTGAACAATTCGCACCCTGCCGCTGGGTATACTATACCAGAATGTTATAATATATTATATTTTCAAGACCTTTAATTTGTAAGATATTTTCTAGTCTTGACTTTGTGATCTCAGTGAGAACATCATTTTTCGTCATTTTGTATGCACAAAAAGTATGATTTTAATGAATAATAATGTCGGACCATGCTCAATAGACACGTCACGTTCATATTATATTATTGGCATAAGTCGATATCGTATTATCATATTAATACAAACAATACGAATATGTTTTATTCCAAAGACAGTTAATTATGTGATTGTCTAGTCTTTCATTTGTTGCTATCTATACTTTCATTGTGATCTTGTGAAATATCATTTATCTATTTGTATACCTTCGCCGCGTGAGATAAGTAAGGACATCATACTTATATATTATGTATTACTATTATGTATTAAATATAATCACAATAAAACAAACGCATTTTTATGTAGAAAACCCTGATGAAGTTAGGAATCAGCTGAGCAACGATGTCATTCTTTATTCTAATTGGCTGAATGGCTTTAAAGGAAGGCGGGGTCTTCGCCCCGTGAGTCGAGCCGAGGCGGCCGTGATCTGAGGCAAATGCATTTGAAAATTTGAGTAGACAAAACTATTCAATATTTTGGCATGCCGTTTCTTTTGTTATGGCAGTCGAGAAGTAGGGAATGTTACGAAAAATGGACAAATGCTTGGCTTATATATTCTTGTCGGAATTGAGTGTTATGTTTTCAATTTGGCGGAATTTTACTCACGTCGAAATAAAAAAAATTATTTAGACCATTATATGTTAACATTTTTACCATACATGCAGCGACATATATGTTTATGACAATGCCAGCTATATTATGTTTTTTTAAGATTTGTTTTAGCTCGTATAGTTTTTGATATAGCGCTGATTTTATGAATAAGGGTGTTCTCCCCGTTTTTGTTGAATTTAAGGGTGAAGGAGTCAAACCACAACTTTCCAACGGTTCTTTTTGGATTCAGCGCGTCAAAATACATAGGAATATCGACGTTGGCAACTTTTAACAGACCTGCCCGCCAAGTTGTGATGTTTTACTTCTGTTCCCGCGACTATCAGCCCGCCGTGCATCAGACCGGGTGACGCTCACGCGCCTGGCGGTGGAACTGTGAACGTAGTGCCTTTTGAGACCGCGCGGGCAATGGGAACGAGATAGGGCGTTCTCTCACCTAACCTATATACCACCATGGAGGTGGGTATCACGACTGTTGGTTTAACCCGTGTCGTCATGTCAGAGCAGAGGGCATGTCAACCGTCCGTCAAGGTCGCTACAAGTCGAGACCAAGGTCTCACGACGTCTTGCCAGATACATGTCACGTCGTCATCGTCGTTTAGTCACGTGATAACTTCCAGGTCCGTAGGCATTGAAAACCAATAGAAAACATTGAAAATTATTTGTTCAGCTCTGCTTTTTACAAAATTTCACAATATAAATCTTGTAAAATGGGAAAAAAAAATAGTACAGGTACTAATTTTAAAAAAATTACAACTTCTAGTTTTTTTTTTAATTTTCTAAAAAAATATCGTTTTTTTTTATTTTCTAATTTTTTTACAAAAATTTTATAATTTTTTTGTAAAATTTTATAATTTTTGTACAGGCACTATTTTTTTTAACCATTTTACAAGGCCACCTTTATTTGAAAAGGAAAAGTAGAAAAGTGATTTTTTTATTGAAAAAAGTAGATAGCAAATAGTCAACATTAAAAATTATCTAGTTAGCTCTGCTTTTCAAAAAAACGTCACATGCAGTTCCGTTATCCAATTTACGTTATTTATTATCCATTGTTGAATAACATAAAGAGATATTAGGATCACGGTAGGGACTACTGCATTTGAAATTTTTAGAAAAGCAGAGCCAAATAGATAATTTTTAATGTTGTTATTTCTTGGATTGAACAGAACAAGAATACTACCTAATATTTTTGTGAAATGAAATTGTGTGCGACCTTTCCAATGATTTTTCAGTATCTAAACAAGAATTAAGCCTGAAATACACGGTTCAAGTTTCCTTGAAGTGGTTGAATTCAACCCTTGATTTCAAGGAAACATGAAAGAGAAGTTAGACGATTTAATGTTTATTGTTGATTGAAGTTGCAGTGAAATTAACAATTGTTTGAAGTATTTCAAGACTTGAAGGAAACGGGACATGTTCTAATTGAAAAGGCTGAAGAGATGATGTTCAATGTTTTCATTTAGTCGATCCAAGTCTTGAATTCAACCCCCTTGAAAGGGTTGAATTCAATGAAACTTGAATCGTGTAATTCAGCCTTTATAAAATATCTCGCCAAGATTAGTAATAGCTTGCATCATGTTTCAAAGAAGGGTCAGAAACCATGCTCCAAAATAAGCTATATCCAAGATTTTGTATCATGGAATCCAAACCAGACAGCTAATCGCCAAGTACGGAGCTTCTGTGTAGTTCATCACCCACCAGTAATGCAGATTCCCAAGCCAAGGCACAAAGCAACTATGTCCAAGTAAGAGGCGCGTCAATATTGACTCAGTCAGTTGACAAATACTAATGCGGCGTTACTAATTGTTAGTGCTGTGTTGTAAGACGCCGTGTGTGTAGTAGAAGACATTCAGAGAGATCTCCTTCGCTTGCAGGCTCACAACTAGTGATGGCCCATTGAACATTTTCATTTAAAAATTTTCAGAAACATTTTAATGACCATTGAAAAAATTTAAATTTTTTGAAAAAGTTTAAATCAATTATATTTGATTTAATAAATGTATGGGCATACTTGGGATGCATACTGAACTCTATTATGATGCGTGTTGTTGTCTGAGTGGTAAATGTGCTAAATACCAGCATTCAAATTTCCCGCCTATGTAGAAATTACAGTCTGGCTAAAATTACAATTAAGAAAAACTGAGATTTGGGTATATATTTGGCTTTTATTTTGATTTTGATTTTACGCTTTTTTCAGATATATTATTAACAATTGTGTGAAATAAAGCAATAAAAAAAGTAATTTAAAAAAATTTCAACGCATTGAAAATTTTCATGATTCATGAAAAAAAAAATTTTTTTTTTAGAAAATTGCCATTACTACTCACGACTAATGTTCAGGAACTTACAACTGTCACAAGATGGCGTAAGGTACACTCAAACAAATAATACACGATATTCCAAAGAAAACGATTGATGGCAACTTCCGATGAAGTAGGGGGGATGCCCAAGTAGAGGTCTCTGATAGATATCTGAATTAATTTGCCTATTTAATAAATAATTTCCTTGGGCATATAAACGCGAGAAAAAGGGGGGGTAGCCGAATTAATTTCCAAGATCACTTTATTTATTTGAGTTAGCCCTATCTTTAACATGGCAAGTCGAAAAAACACAGTAATTTTCCAAGTAAATATTAGAAATTTACACTAATTTTCGGCTATAGATTCTTAGGTACCAAAAACTAATATTATGTTCATTATAGACATCGAGGAATTTATTAAGATTTTTATATATACACCTACCCGTACGTTTTTAAAAGTTAGAAACCAAGATCTAAATAATTTTCCTATATCTTATGTGTTAAAATTTCCTCATATTCTGAAGACATCATATTGAAAACTCAATATGAGTTGAGAGTTGCATTATACAAGACATTTGATGAATCTTTTACATTAAAAAAATATACCTAGTTGAAATGTTAAAAGAAACTAATAAAATAGTAAATTTCAACAAAAAATATTTTCGGACCCTTCTTAACTCGTCATCTAGCTTTAGTAGTGAGCTCTGATTTTATTGATAATATCAAGGATTAATAATTGTCAAGGAACCTGACCATGCAGCCAATTCGTTTCATTCAAATACTTTTTTTTATTGATTTGAGTGTAGGTTTGTATCAGTTTAGTGGCTAAACTAGACGATGATGTATTACTTGAGCAAATAAAAAATGATAACGGTGCAAATTTGAATGACTGCTGGTCATGTTCCAAAACAATCAATGCTTGTTATTATCATTGAAATGTGAGGTCATCTACTAGAGTGAGACAATGAGATCGCTTAGACTCACTTCTGATGGTGCGATCTTACATCAGATTTATTGAGAGATCTCTTTTAGTTGTGCCAAGTTTCAGATTTTTGAAGAAAAAAATACTGCCGGACATTTTAAAATTTAGTTATACCTGATAAAATATTTATGAACAAGATATTAGGAGATGTATACAATGAGGCTTCCCGAATGCCAGAACAACCCAAAGAACGGGTCAACTTCGCCATTAGACCTTGTCGGCAACAGATCAATAAAACTTTAGATATCTTTGTCATCAACAAAAAAAATCACTTCAACCCCCATAAAAACACTTGGCCTTTTCACAAAATCCCTAAAAGCTTGAAAATCTCCTGCTAGGTCCAATAAACCTCCGCCGCTGCCAATAAACCTAGTATAATAACAGAGTATTCTGTATCACAGAGCAAGGTGGAATGTCGAGGGTCAACGCAGGGTTTATTCGGCTATTATTAGCACCAGGTATGTCAGACAGTTCCGTTAGGACTGGACACTTTTAGACAATACTTCCTGCACTCAAACATTTATAGTATAGTGGGGATTGATTTTATGAGGCATTTGGAAAGAGCAGAAAAGAGCAAAAACAAGAGTTGTACTGCCCAAAATGGAAAATATGAAAAAATAGAGAAATTTTAGATTTTCCATGGATTTGGGCACATATTCGTTGGGCTTAGTGTACTCAAGATTTTTGAAGAAAAATGTCTGCCAAATATTTTCAATCTTTTTTGGTAGGTACCTACAAAAGTTGTGACGATAATTTTTTGAATTTGCCGACGTCGATTTTGGAGAAAGAATTAAATAAATGTGTGAAGATAACATTATAACTTTAATTGATAACTTTATAGCGCATATTGCGAAAGCGTTGATCCATAATAAAGCCATTTCAATGACTGATTAAGTGATTCGTAACAATTTGAACTGAACCTCTCCAAACTTCTGAAACAATATCATCAATCAATAAAACTGATATCAGGAATAGAAAATCGTTTAGAAAACTGGACAAATCATTCAACAATCGTGGCACGTGGATCGTGGCCTTACACATCGTGCCACGTTCCCTACAAACAGGTTGAAAAATGTTTCAAATGCAATCACAATTGACTTTCAATTACGCCGGCGTGTTTTCAGTTTTCATCATTCTTTCAAAAGGAATACTTATGTGAGTTAGCTAGAATTATCGCAATCCTACCAAAATCTATTAAGGTGCTGCAAGCACGAGCGATTTTTCTGCTTTTTGTAGACACTTTTTGCGATACGATTGGAGACGAAATGGGTAGACCAAATTATTTGAAATTTTAATCATGATTAGATAAAAGACAAACTTAGGGTTATCCCTGGGTACATTTTTAATTTGTTGTTTCGTTAATTAGTAATAATTAGTGGATTTTTGGTGAAAAATTAGCTATTTTCTTGTCTCCCTGGGTGCCGTATAAAATTAATTTTCAAAAATGTGCCAAGTGATAAACCTAAGTTTGTCTTTCATCTAATCATGATTTAAATTTGAGATCAATTGGTTAACGGGTTTGGTCTCCAATCGTATCGCAAATTTCTGAGTTTTGTGCGGTTTTGTTGAATAACCGGCGCCTAATTAACGATGCAACAAACAAAAATAAATAAGTGCTAGGTACTAATAAACAATCAGACTGATCATGTGAACATTCTGTAAAAGTTACACTCACTTATGAAACAATTGTTCTCTCTCAATTTTCTAAAACGGCCCAGCGCTAGTATCACCTTAATTTGAGTCCATTTCGGTCGAAACAGGTATATAAATGACATCTAAATCATTTCATTCGGTCCAATTTCAATTTCCTGTAGAGTGTAATGTACAGCAACGTGTCAATTAAATTATCTCTCTCGACCAATCACCGCCGACCTCGCGCCGAGCAAATAAAACACTTTTATTAGTCAACTTATCAAAATCATCACTTCGCTAGGCGAAGGGCGCGTTTACGATTCACATTTCCAGCTATCCAATTAGCACTCTCTTATTAGGCGGTCAAATTAGACACATAATGTCTCAATTTAATCCCAATCCAGAAGAAAATATTGATTGGGGACTATTTCAGCTAGTTGGCTCATAGATTCGATTCCCGCAGCCCAGACTGAGGTTATTTCTTGTCTTTCCTCAGTCGATAGACACGGAACAGGCTGGCTGAGTGGTAACGCTCTGAACTTGTATTCCGGAGGCCCGGGTTCGATTCCCGCGGCCGTCCTTCGTGACTGGGGTTTTTTCGTGGTTTTCCCTCAGTCGACAGGCAAATGCTGGGAAGGTACCCTACTATTAGGCCACGACCGCCTCATTCCCACCATCGATCTTTACCTCTTCACCATCATCTCCCAATCATCATCACAATCATTCATCCGTCGCCATTAGCCTCGCTGCATAACCGTGCGTCATTAAGACCCTCCTTCAAAGTGAAAATTGTCATATTTATGGATGTGTTACATGATCAAGGTCCAAGGAAATCTTCCGCGAAAATTGAGATAATTTCATTATCATTGCGTCAGAATAATGTTGAAAGATCGACGAATCTATCCACGTTATTATTTTCATCGAATAATTATTATTTGATTATCCCCAAATTTACAAACATCCCTTACATTTTAGAAAAACTGTTTTGTTTTAGTGATTTATTGCGTCTCTCACAGAACGAGTATCAACATTTCGCAAACGGTGGCCTCAAGAGACATCTTTTGGGAATGTACATAAAAAATCAGGTCAATCGGAGACATATTGACCGGACAATATTTGATTAAGTATTCATTCGATTATCTTGGGCAATTCTGACGAATTAAAGCCGTGTTAATTACCTGAGTAACACCACGCTGGCCACACTACCGGACTGACATCCAGCTCTCTCATCATTTGTATTCCTTGCGTTCCCGAAACCACGTTCCCGGTAATCCCTTGGGAACTCTGTGTCACTTCACTCTGAACACATTCACTTCACAAGATTCAAACACTAAAACATTCCAAAATTCAAAACATTCCAAAATCACAATTCAAAAAACGTTCGAAATTCTTTGACCGAAATTCAAAAAACGGGCTATGAAAATCGAACAAAACACGATTTTAAATACAGTTACGAAACAAACATGTCACAAAATCTCAAAAAACCGATACGCATCTGTTGAATCACGAAAACACGTCAAATATTACGCGTCAGAAAAACACTCGTCACATTTTCCGAATGAACTGCGATTTGTGTTGATCGTGCGCGGGTTGATGCCGGTGTGCGAGCGAACTTGCGATGTACCTGCGCAAAGCTATCGGGGCAGACTGCCGTGCTATGGAATGAATGCAAGGTAACTCATCCCCTCCACTGCCACCTGGGATTCGGTGGCAGAGGAGGGGCGGCGGAGGGGAGGCAGAGTAGACAAGTGCAGAGCAACAGGTATTCACTGATCAGGTAGCAGGGAAAGTGGGGATACACGGAAGACTTTTCACCACGACCGGAATGGTTTTCATTGAAGATTGAAATCGGTATCAATCTAGGGATGGAGCGAACTTGGATTTTGATATCGACTATCGATATCATTTATACATCGATATCTCGATATCGAAATATTGATATATCGATCTATCGAAATATAGATTAATGGAAATATTGATATTTCGCATGAATACCTTAAACTGCTCCTAAAACTGCTAGGAATTTCAAAAGAAAATGTAAATAGATACACAGCCGTTCCAAAATAAATGGTCACCGGCCAGATAGGAAAGAAAATGTGAATAATCTAAGAAATTGTCCATAAATCTGGTAAACGCTGCATTGCAAATATGAATTATTTTGCCATAGTATGATTGTATGTAGATTGTAGAAATAGATTGGTTGGTTGATAAATTTTATTTATTCGATATGTTATTTATAGTTACAATGTGTTGGGTAATAGGTAATAGGTCTGTTGTACGGAACTGCAAGTAACTGTTTGAATAATATTTCTTAAATAATTTTATATTGCCTAGTTTCTAGCTTTCGGATCTAGCTTTCGCTGGGTATCGCTGGGTGCCGTATGAAATTTAATTAAAAAAATGTGCCAAGTGATAACCCTAAGTTTGTCTTATATCTAATCATGATTAAAATTTGAGAACAATTGGTTAACTGGTTTGGTCTCCAATCGTATCGCAAATTTCATCGTTTTGCGCGGTTTTGTTGAATAACCGGCGCCTAATTAACAATGCAAGAACCAAAAATGAAAAAGTGCTACTAATATACAATCAGACTGATCATGTGAACATCCTATCAAAGTTACACTCACTTATGAAACAATTGATGAATTTATTTTCAAAAAGCAACATGTCCAAAAATTCACTTTTTATGTTAACGATAATTCCTTGCTATAAAACCATGCGGATCTGAAAATGTTATTTGTTTGCTACAAAAGTCAACATATCCTGTAGTAATGAAGCCGTGAATATCGACGTTTGTAACAAAAAGGCACATGTCCAAAAAGTTTTGTTATCAAAGTGCAACATGTCCAATAGTTTGCTTCAAAATGCAACAAGTCCAAAATTAAAAAATTAATTAGGAAAAGAGTAGAAATATATTAAGTTACTTTTTCAGCATTCCAATTCAAGATTTTTTTGTTTGAATTTTAAATAATCCTATTTGCAGACAATTAGTTACAAGTTTTTCGTTGTTTCTGAAAACAAACGCCTCAATTTTTCTCCCCCATTTTTCTCAAACGGCCGAGCGCTTGTAAGGTAGAAAAGTCTTCCGTGTAACCACACCTTGATCAACAAGTGAGTGGGCATCACGACCTTCACTAGGAAGCTAGAGCAGAGCGAGAGAGACAACCATATACACCGATCAATGAGCCAGACAGAGAGGACGACATGCTCTGATCAACTTCTAACCTCTCCATCACAGTGTGTCCGACAGAGAGGGAGCGACACGCGACACAATGGGAGGGAGTGAGAGAACCGAGTATAACCTAGGAAGCTAGAGCAGAGCGAGAGAGACCACCATATACACCGATCAATGAGCCAGACAGAGAGGACGACATGCTCTGATCAACTTCTAACCTCTCCATCACAGTGTGTCCGACAGAGAGGGAGCGACACGCGACACAATGGGAGGGAGTGAGAGAACCGAGTATAACCTAGGAAGCTAGAGCAGAGCGAGAGAGACAACCATATACACCGATCAATGAGCCAGACAGAGAGGACGACATGCTCTGATCAACTTCTAACCTCTCCATCACAGTGTGTCCGACAGAGAGGGAGCGACACGCGACACAATGGGAGGGAGTGAGAGAACCGAGTATAACCTAGGAAGCTAGAGCAGAGCGAGAGAGACAACCATATACACCGATCAATGAGCCAGACAGAGAGGACGACATGCTCTGATCAACTTCTAACCTCTCCATCACAGTGTGTCCGACAGAGAGGGAGCGACACGCGACACAATGGGAGGGAGTGAGAGAACCGAGTATAACCTAGGAAGCTAGAGCAGAGCGAGAGAGACAACCATATACACCGATCAATGAGCCAGACAGAGAGGACGACATGCTCTGATCAACTTCTAACCTCTCCATCACAGTGAGTCCGACAGAGAGGGAGCGACACGCGACACAATGGGAGGGAGTGAGAGAACCGAGTATAACCTAGGAAGCTAGAGCAGAGCGAGAGAGACAACCATATACACCGATCAATGAGCCAGACAGAGAGGACGACATGCTCTGATCAACTTCTAACCTCTCCATCACAGTGAGTCCGACAGAGAGGGAGCGACACGCGACACAATGGGAGAGAGTGAGAGAACCGAGTATAACCTAGGAAGCTAGAGCAGAGCGAGAGAGACCACCATATACACCGATCAATGAGCCAGACAGAGAGGACGACATGCTCTGATCAACTTCTAACCTCTCCATCACAGTGTGTCCGACAGAGAGGGAGCGACACGCGACACAATGGGAGGGAGTGAGAGAACCGAGTTTAACCTAGGAAGCTAGAGCAGAGCGAGAGAGACAACCATATACACCGATCAATGAGCCAGACAGAGAGGACGACATGCTCTGATCAACTTCTAACCTCTCCATCACAGTGTGTCCGACAGAGAGGGAGCGACACGCGACACAATGGGAGGGAGTGAGAGAACCGAGTATAACCTAGGAAGCTAGAGCAGAGCGAGAGAGACAACCATATACACCGATCAATGAGCCAGACAGAGAGGACGACATGCTCTGATCAACTTCTAACCTCTCCATCACAGTGTGTCCGACAGAGAGGGAGCGACACGCGACACAATGGGAGGGAGTGAGAGAACCGAGTATAACCTAGGAAGCTAGAGCAGAGCGAGAGAGACCACCATATACACCGATCAATGAGCCAGACAGAGAGGACGACATGCTCTGATCAACTTCTAACCTCTCCATCACAGTGTGTCCGACAGAGAGGGAGCGACACGCGACACAATGGGAGGGAGTGAGAGAACCGAGTATAACCTAGGAAGCTAGAGCAGAGCGAGAGAGACCACCATATACACCGATCAATGAGCCAGACAGAGAGGACGACATGCTCTGATCAACTTCTAACCTCTCCATCACAGTGTGTCCGACAGAGAGGGAGCGACACGCGACACAATGGGAGGGAGTGAGAGAACCGAGTATAACCTAGGAAGCTAGAGCAGAGCGAGAGAGACCACCATATACACCGATCAATGAGCCAGACAGAGAGGACGACATGCTCTGATCAACTTCTAACCTCTCCATCACAGTGTGTCCGACAGAGAGGGAGCGACACGCGACACAATGGGAGGGAGTGAGAGAACCGAGTATAACCTAGGAAGCTAGAGCAGAGCGAGAGAGACAACCATATACACCGATCAATGAGCCAGACAGAGAGGACGACATGCTCTGATCAACTTCTAACCTCTCCATCACAGTGTGTCCGACAGAGAGGGAGCGACACGCGACACAATGGGAGGGAGTGAGAGAACCGAGTATAACCTAGGAAGCTAGAGCAGAGCGAGAGAGACCACCATATACACCGATCAATGAGCCAGACAGAGAGGACGACATGCTCTGATCAACTTCTAACCTCTCCATCACAGTGTGTCCGACAGAGAGGGAGCGACACGCGACACAATGGGAGGGAGTGAGAGAACCGAGTATAACCTAGGAAGCTAGAGCAGAGCGAGAGAGACAACCATATACACCGATCAATGAGCCAGACAGAGAGGACGACATGCTCTGATCAACTTCTAACCTCTCCATCACAGTGTGTCCGACAGAGAGGGAGCGACACGCGACACAATGGGAGGGAGTGAGAGAACCGAGTATAACCTAGGAAGCTAGAGCAGAGCGAGAGAGACAACCATATACACCGATCAATGAGCCAGACAGAGAGGACGACATGCTCTGATCAACTTCTAACCTCTCCATCACAGTGTGTCCGACAGAGAGGGAGCGACACGCGACACAATGGGAGGGAGTGAGAGAACCGAGTATAACCTAGGAAGCTAGAGCAGAGCGAGAGAGACAACCATATACACCGATCAATGAGCCAGACAGAGAGGACGACATGCTCTGATCAACTTCTAACCTCTCCATCACAGTGTGTCCGACAGAGAGGGAGCGACACGCGACACAATGGGAGGGAGTGAGAGAACCGAGTATAACCTAGGAAGCTAGAGCAGAGCGAGAGAGACAACCATATACACCGATCAATGAGCCAGACAGAGAGGACGACATGCTCTGATCAACTTCTAACCTCTCCATCACAGTGTGTCCGACAGAGAGGGAGCGACACGCGACACAATGGGAGGGAGTGAGAGAACCGAGTATAACCTAGGAAGCTAGAGCAGAGCGAGAGAGACAACCATATACACCGATCAATGAGCCAGACAGAGAGGACGACATGCTCTGATCAACTTCTAACCTCTCCATCACAGTGTGTCCGACAGAGAGGGAGCGACACGCGACACAATGGGAGGGAGTGAGAGAACCGAGTATAACCTAGGAAGCTAGAGCAGAGCGAGAGAGACAACCATATACACCGATCAATGAGCCAGACAGAGAGGACGACATGCTCTGATCAACTTCTAACCTCTCCATCACAGTGTGTCCGACAGAGAGGGAGCGACACGCGACACAATGGGAGGGAGTGAGAGAACCGAGTATAACCTAGGAAGCTAGAGCAGAGCGAGAGAGACAACCATATACACCGATCAATGAGCCAGACAGAGAGGACGACATGCTCTGATCAACTTCTAACCTCTCCATCACAGTGTGTCCGACAGAGAGGGAGCGACACGCGACACAATGGGAGGGAGTGAGAGAACCGAGTATAACCTAGGAAGCTAGAGCAGAGCGAGAGAGACAACCATATACACCGATCAATGAGCCAGACAGAGAGGACGACATGCTCTGATCAACTTCTAACCTCTCCATCACAGTGTGTCCGACAGAGAGGGAGCGACACGCGACACAATGGGAGGGAGTGAGAGAACCGAGTATAACCTAGGAAGCTAGAGCAGAGCGAGAGAGACAACCATATACACCGATCAATGAGCCAGACAGAGAGGACGACATGCTCTGATCAACTTCTAACCTCTCCATCACAGTGTGTCCGACAGAGAGGGAGCGACACGCGACACAATGGGAGGGAGTGAGAGAACCGAGTATAACCTAGGAAGCTAGAGCAGAGCGAGAGAGACAACCATATACACCGATCAATGAGCCAGACAGAGAGGACGACATGCTCTGATCAACTTCTAACCTCTCCATCACAGTGTGTCCGACAGAGAGGGAGCGACACGCGACACAATGGGAGGGAGTGAGAGAACCGAGTATAACCTAGGAAGCTAGAGCAGAGCGAGAGAGACCACCATATACACCGATCAATGAGCCAGACAGAGAGGACGACATGCTCTGATCAACTTCTAACCTCTCCATCACAGTGTGTCCGACAGAGAGGGAGCGACACGCGACACAATGGGAGGGAGTGAGAGAACCGAGTATAACCTAGGAAGCTAGAGCAGAGCGAGAGAGACAACCATATACACCGATCAATGAGCCAGACAGAGAGGACGACATGCTCTGATCAACTTCTAACCTCTCCATCACAGTGTGTCCGACAGAGAGGGAGCGACACGCGACACAATGGGAGGGAGTGAGAGAACCGAGTATAACCTAGGAAGCTAGAGCAGAGCGAGAGAGACCACCATATACACCGATCAATGAGCCAGACAGAGAGGACGACATGCTCTGATCAACTTCTAACCTCTCCATCACAGTGTGTCCGACAGAGAGGGAGCGACACGCGACACAATGGGAGGGAGTGAGAGAACCGAGTATAACCTAGGAAGCTAGAGCAGAGCGAGAGAGACCACCATATACACCGATCAATGAGCCAGACAGAGAGGACGACATGCTCTGATCAACTTCTAACCTCTCCATCACAGTGTGTCCGACAGAGAGGGAGCGACACGCGACACAATGGGAGGGAGTGAGAGAACCGAGTATAACCTAGGAAGCTAGAGCAGAGCGAGAGAGACAACCATATACACCGATCAATGAGCCAGACAGAGAGGACGACATGCTCTGATCAACTTCTAACCTCTCCATCACAGTGTGTCCGACAGAGAGGGAGCGACACGCGACACAATGGGAGGGAGTGAGAGAACCGAGTATAACCTAGGAAGCTAGAGCAGAGCGAGAGAGACAACCATATACACCGATCAATGAGCCAGACAGAGAGGACGACATGCTCTGATCAACTTCTAACCTCTCCATCACAGTGTGTCCGACAGAGAGGGAGCGACACGCGACACAATGGGAGGGAGTGAGAGAACCGAGTATAACCTAGGAAGCTAGAGCAGAGCGAGAGAGACCACCATATACACCGATCAATGAGCCAGACAGAGAGGACGACATGCTCTGATCAACTTCTAACCTCTCCATCACAGTGTGTCCGACAGAGAGGGAGCGACACGCGACACAATGGGAGGGAGTGAGAGAACCGAGTATAACCTAGGAAGCTAGAGCAGAGCGAGAGAGACAACCATATACACCGATCAATGAGCCAGACAGAGAGGACGACATGCTCTGATCAACTTCTAACCTCTCCATCACAGTGTGTCCGACAGAGAGGGAGCGACACGCGACACAATGGGAGGGAGTGAGAGAACCGAGTATAACCTAGGAAGCTAGAGCAGAGCGAGAGAGACAACCATATACACCGATCAATGAGCCAGACAGAGAGGACGACATGCTCTGATCAACTTCTAACCTCTCCATCACAGTGTGTCCGACAGAGAGGGAGCGACACGCGACACAATGGGAGGGAGTGAGAGAACCGAGTATAACCTAGGAAGCTAGAGCAGAGCGAGAGAGACAACCATATACACCGATCAATGAGCCAGACAGAGAGGACGACATGCTCTGATCAACTTCTAACCTCTCCATCACAGTGTGTCCGACAGAGAGGGAGCGACACGCGACACAATGGGAGGGAGTGAGAGAACCGAGTATAACCTAGGAAGCTAGAGCAGAGCGAGAGAGACAACCATATACACCGATCAATGAGCCAGACAGAGAGGACGACATGCTCTGATCAACTTCTAACCTCTCCATCACAGTGTGTCCGACAGAGAGGGAGCGACACGCGACACAATGGGAGGGAGTGAGAGAACCGAGTATAACCTAGGAAGCTAGAGCAGAGCGAGAGAGACAACCATATACACCGATCAATGAGCCAGACAGAGAGGACGACATGCTCTGATCAACTTCTAACCTCTCCATCACAGTGTGTCCAACAGAGAGGGAGCGACACGCGACACAATGGGAGGGAGTGAGAGAACCGAGTATAACCTAGGAAGCTAGAGCAGAGCGAGAGAGACAACCATATACACCGATCAATGAGCCAGACAGAGAGGACGACATGCTCTGATCAACTTCTAACCTCTCCATCACAGTGTGTCCGACAGAGAGGGAGCGACACGCGACACAATGGGAGGGAGTGAGAGAACCGAGTATAACCTAGGAAGCTAGAGCAGAGCGAGAGAGACAACCATATACACCGATCAATGAGCCAGACAGAGAGGACGACATGCTCTGATCAACTTCTAACCTCTCCATCACAGTGTGTCCGACAGAGAGGGAGCGACACGCGACACAATGGGAGGGAGTGAGAGAACCGAGTATAACCTAGGAAGCTAGAGCAGAGCGAGAGAGACAACCATATACACCGATCAATGAGCCAGACAGAGAGGACGACATGCTCTGATCAACTTCTAACCTCTCCATCACAGTGTGTCCGACAGAGAGGGAGCGACACGCGACACAATGGGAGGGAGTGAGAGAACCGAGTATAACCTAGGAAGCTAGAGCAGAGCGAGAGAGACAACCATATACACCGATCAATGAGCCAGACAGAGAGGACGACATGCTCTGATCAACTTCTAACCTCTCCATCACAGTGTGTCCGACAGAGAGGGAGCGACACGCGACACAATGGGAGGGAGTGAGAGAACCGAGTATAACCTAGGAAGCTAGAGCAGAGCGAGAGAGACAACCATATACACCGATCAATGAGCCAGACAGAGAGGACGACATGCTCTGATCAACTTCTAACCTCTCCATCACAGTGTGTCCGACAGAGAGGGAGCGACACGCGACACAATGGGAGGGAGTGAGAGAACCGAGTATAACCTAGGAAGCTAGAGCAGAGCGAGAGAGACCACCATATACACCGATCAATGAGCCAGACAGAGAGGACGACATGCTCTGATCAACTTCTAACCTCTCCATCATAGTGTGTCCGACAGAGAGGGAGCGACACGCGACACAATGGGAGGGAGTGAGAGAACCGAGTATAACCTAGGAAGCTAGAGCAGAGCGAGAGAGACAACCATATACACCGATCAATGAGCCAGACAGAGAGGACGACATGCTCTGATCAACTTCTAACCTCTCCATCACAGTGTGTCCGACAGAGAGGGAGCGACACGCGACACAATGGGAGGGAGTGAGAGAACCGAGTATAACCTAGGAAGCTAGAGCAGAGCGAGAGAGACAACCATATACACCGATCAATGAGCCAGACAGAGAGGACGACATGCTCTGATCAACTTCTAACCTCTCCATCACAGTGTGTCCGACAGAGAGGGAGCGACACGCGACACAATGGGAGGGAGTGAGAGAACCGAGTATAACCTAGGAAGCTAGAGCAGAGCGAGAGAGACAACCATATACACCGATCAATGAGCCAGACAGAGAGGACGACATGCTCTGATCAACTTCTAACCTCTCCATCACAGTGTGTCCGACAGAGAGGGAGCGACACGCGACACAATGGGAGGGAGTGAGAGAACCGAGTATAACCTAGGAAGCTAGAGCAGAGCGAGAGAGACAACCATATACACCGATCAATGAGCCAGACAGAGAGGACGACATGCTCTGATCAACTTCTAACCTCTCCATCACAGTGTGTCCGACAGAGAGGGAGCGACACGCGACACAATGGGAGAGAGTGAGAGAACCGAGTATAACCTAGGAAGCTAGAGCAGAGCGAGAGAGACAACCATATACACCGATCAATGAGCCAGACAGAGAGGACGACATGCTCTGATCAACTTCTAACCTCTCCATCACAGTGTGTCCGACAGAGAGGGAGCGACACGCGACACAATGGGAGGGAGTGAGAGAACCGAGTATAACCTAGGAAGCTAGAGCAGAGCGAGAGAGACAACCATATACACCGATCAATGAGCCAGACAGAGAGGACGACATGCTCTGATCAACTTCTAACCTCTCCATCACAGTGTGTCCGACAGAGAGGGAGCGACACGCGACACAATGGGAGGGAGTGAGAGAACCGAGTATAACCTAGGAAGCTAGAGCAGAGCGAGAGAGACAACCATATACACCGATCAATGAGCCAGACAGAGAGGACGACATGCTCTGATCAACTTCTAACCTCTCCATCACAGTGTGTCCGACAGAGAGGGAGCGACACGCGACACAATGGGAGGGAGTGAGAGAACCGAGTATAACCTAGGAAGCTAGAGCAGAGCGAGAGAGACAACCATATACACCGATCAATGAGCCAGACAGAGAGGACGACATGCTCTGATCAACTTCTAACCTCTCCATCACAGTGTGTCCGACAGAGAGGGAGCGACACGCGACACAATGGGAGGGAGTGAGAGAACCGAGTATAACCTAGGAAGCTAGAGCAGAGCGAGAGAGACAACCATATACACCGATCAATGAGCCAGACAGAGAGGACGACATGCTCTGATCAACTTCTAACCTCTCCATCACAGTGTGTCCGACAGAGAGGGAGCGACACGCGACACAATGGGAGGGAGTGAGAGAACCGAGTATAACCTAGGAAGCTAGAGCAGAGCGAGAGAGACAACCATATACACCGATCAATGAGCCAGACAGAGAGGACGACATGCTCTGATCAACTTCTAACCTCTCCATCACAGTGAGTCCGACAGAGAGGGAGCGACACGCGACACAATGGGAGGGAGTGAGAGAACCGAGTATAACCTAGGAAGCTAGAGCAGAGCGAGAGAGACCACCATATACACCGATCAATGAGCCAGACAGAGAGGACGACATGCTCTGATCAACTTCTAACCTCTCCATCACAGTGTGTCCGACAGAGAGGGAGCGACACGCGACACAATGGGAGGGAGTGAGAGAACCGAGTATAACCTAGGAAGCTAGAGCAGAGCGTGAGAGACAACCATATACACCGATCAATGAGCCAGACAGAGAGGACGACATGCTCTGATCAACTTCTAACCTCTCCATCACAGTGTGTCCGACAGAGAGGGAGCGACACGCGACACAATGGGAGGGAGTGAGAGAACCGAGTATAACCTAGGAAGCTAGAGCAGAGCGAGAGAGACAACCATATACACCGATCAATGAGCCAGACAGAGAGGACGACATGCTCTGATCAACTTCTAACCTCTCCATCACAGTGTGTCCGACAGAGAGGGAGCGACACAATGGGAGGGAGTGAGAGAACCGAGTATAACCTAGGAAGCTAGAGCAGAGCGAGAGAGACAACCATATACACCGATCAATGAGCCAGACAGAGAGGACGACATGCTCTGATCAACTTCTAACCTCTCCATCACAGTGTGTCCGACAGAGAGGGAGCGACACGCGACACAATGGGAGGGAGTGAGAGAACCGAGTATAACCTAGGAAGCTAGAGCAGAGCGAGAGAGACCACCATATACACCGATCAATGAGCCAGACAGAGAGGACGACATGCTCTGATCAACTTCTAACCTCTCCATCACAGTGTGTCCGACAGAGAGGGAGCGACACGCGACACAATGGGAGGGAGTGAGAGAACCGAGTATAACCTAGGAAGCTAGAGCAGAGCGAGAGAGACAACCATATACACCGATCAATGAGCCAGACAGAGAGGACGACATGCTCTGATCAACTTCTAACCTCTCCATCACAGTGTGTCCGACAGAGAGGGAGCGACACGCGACACAATGGGAGGGAGTGAGAGAACCGAGTATAACCTAGGAAGCTAGAGCAGAGCGAGAGAGACAACCATATACACCGATCAATGAGCCAGACAGAGAGGACGACATGCTCTGATCAACTTCTAACCTCTCCATCACAGTGTGTCCGACAGAGAGGGAGCGACACGCGACACAATGGGAGGGAGTGAGAGAACCGAGTATAACCTAGGAAGCTAGAGCAGAGCGAGAGAGACAACCATATACACCGATCAATGAGCCAGACAGAGAGGACGACATGCTCTGATCAACTTCTAACCTCTCCATCACAGTGTGTCCGACAGAGAGGGAGCGACACGCGACACAATGGGAGGGAGTGAGAGAACCGAGTATAACCTAGGAAGCTAGAGCAGAGCGAGAGAGACAACCATATACACCGATCAATGAGCCAGACAGAGAGGACGACATGCTCTGATCAACTTCTAACCTCTCCATCACAGTGTGTCCGACAGAGAGGGAGCGACACACGACACAATGGGAGGGAGTGAGAGAACCGAGTATAACCTAGGAAGCTAGAGCAGAGCGAGAGAGACAACCATATACACCGATCAATGAGCCAGACAGAGAGGACGACATGCTCTGATCAACTTCTAACCGCTCCATCACAGTGTGTCCGACAGAGAGGGAGCGACACGCGACACAATGGGAGGGAGTGAGAGAACCGAGTATAACCTAGGAAGCTAGAGCAGAGCGAGAGAGACAACCATATACACCGATCAATGAGCCAGACAGAGAGGACGACATGCTCTGATCAACTTCTAACCTCTCCATCACAGTGTGTCCGACAGAGAGGGAGCGACACGCGACACAATGGGAGGGAGTGAGAGAACCGAGTATAACCTAGGAAGCTAGAGCAGAGCGAGAGAGACAACCATATACACCGATCAATGAGCCAGACAGAGAGGACGACATGCTCTGATCAACTTCTAACCTCTCCATCACAGTGTGTCCGACAGAGAGGGAGCGACACGCGACACAATGGGAGGGAGTGAGAGAACCGAGTATAACCTAGGAAGCTAGAGCAGAGCGAGAGAGACCACCATATACACCGATCAATGAGCCAGACAGAGAGGACGACATGCTCTGATCAACTTCTAACCTCTCCATCACAGTGTGTCCGACAGAGAGGGAGCGACACGCGACACAATGGGAGGGAGTGAGAGAACCGAGTATAACCTAGGAAGCTAGAGCAGAGCGAGAGAGACCACCATATACACCGATCAATGAGCCAGACAGAGAGGACGACATGCTCTGATCAACTTCTAACCTCTCCATCACAGTGTGTCCGACAGAGAGGGAGCGACACGCGACACAATGGGAGGGAGTGAGAGAACCGAGTATAACCTAGGAAGCTAGAGCAGAGCGAGAGAGACAACCATATACACCGATCAATGAGCCAGACAGAGAGGACGACATGCTCTGATCAACTTCTAACCTCTCCATCATAGTGTCCGACAGAGAGGGAGCGACACGTGACACAATGGGAGGGAGTGAGAGAACCGAGTATAACCTAGGAAGCTAGAGCAGAGCGAGAGAGACAACCATATACACCGATCAATGAGCCAGACAGAGAGGACGACATGCTCTGATCAACTTCTAACCTCTCCATCACAGTGTGTCCGACAGAGAGGGAGCGACACGCGACACAATGGGAGGGAGTGAGAGAACCGAGTATAACCTAGGAAGCTAGAGCAGAGCGAGAGAGACAACCATATACACCGATCAATGAGCCAGACAGAGAGGACGACATGCTCTGATCAACTTCTAACCTCTCCATCACAGTGTGTCCGACAGAGAGGGAGCGACACGCGACACAATGGGAGGGAGTGAGAGAACCGAGTATAACCTAGGAAGCTAGAGCAGAGCGAGAGAGACAACCATATACACCGATCAATGAGCCAGACAGAGAGGACGACATGCTCTGATCAACTTCTAACCTCTCCATCACAGTGTGTCCGACAGAGAGGGAGCGACACGCGACACAATGGGAGGGAGTGAGAGAACCGAGTATAACCTAGGAAGCTAGAGCAGAGCGAGAGAGACAACCATATACACCGATCAATGAGCCAGACAGAGAGGACGACATGCTCTGATCAACTTCTAACCTCTCCATCACAGTGTGTCCGACAGAGAGGGAGCGACACGCGACACAATGGGAGGGAGTGAGAGAACCGAGTATAACCTAGGAAGCTAGAGCAGAGCGAGAGAGACAACCATATACACCGATCAATGAGCCAGACAGAGAGGACGACATGCTCTGATCAACTTCTAACCTCTCCATCACAGTGTGTCCGACAGAGAGGGAGCGACACGCGACACAATGGGAGGGAGTGAGAGAACCGAGTATAACCTAGGAAGCTAGAG
Source organism: Leuctra nigra (assembly GCA_934045905.1). Classification (NCBI taxonomy): domain Eukaryota; kingdom Metazoa; phylum Arthropoda; class Insecta; order Plecoptera; family Leuctridae; genus Leuctra; species Leuctra nigra. The sequence goes on from OW203770.1 coordinate 2,971,220, forward strand.
CAGAGCGAGAGAGACAACCATATACACCGATCAATGAGCCAGACAGAGAGGACGACATGCTCTGATCAACTTCTAACCTCTCCATCACAGTGTGTCCGACAGAGAGGGAGCGACACGCGTCACAATGGGAGGGAGTGAGAGAACCGAGTATAACCTAGGAAGCTAGAGCAGAGCGAGAGAGACAACCATATACACCGATCAATGAGCCAGACAGAGAGGACGACATGCTCTGATCAACTTCTAACCTCTCCATCACAGTGTGTCCGACAGAGAGGGAGCGACACGCGACACAATGGGAGGGAGTGAGAGAACCGAGTATAACCTAGGAAGCTAGAGCAGAGCGAGAGAGACAACCATATACACCGATCAATGAGCCAGACAGAGAGGACGACATGCTCTGATCAACTTCTAACCTCTCCATCACAGTGTGTCCGACAGAGAGGGAGCGACACGCGACACAATGGGAGGGAGTGAGAGAACCGAGTATAACCTAGGAAGCTAGAGCAGAGCGAGAGAGACAACCATATACACCGATCAATGAGCCAGACAGAGAGGACGACATGCTCTGATCAACTTCTAACCTCTCCATCACAGTGTGTCCGACAGAGAGGGAGCGACACGCGACACAATGGGAGGGAGTGAGAGAACCGAGTATAACCTAGGAAGCTAGAGCAGAGCGAGAGAGACAACCATATACACCGATCAATGAGCCAGACAGAGAGGACGACATGCTCTGATCAACTTCTAACCTCTCCATCACAGTGTGTCCGACAGAGAGGGAGCGACACGCGACACAATGGGAGGGAGTGAGAGAACCGAGTATAACCTAGGAAGCTAGAGCAGAGCGAGAGAGACAACCATATACACCGATCAATGAGCCAGACAGAGAGGACGACATGCTCTGATCAACTTCTAACCTCTCCATCACAGTGTGTCCGACAGAGAGGGAGCGACACGCGACACAATGGGAGGGAGTGAGAGAACCGAGTATAACCTAGGAAGCTAGAGCAGAGCGAGAGAGACAACCATATACACCGATCAATGAGCCAGACAGAGAGGACGACATGCTCTGATCAACTTCTAACCTCTCCATCACAGTGTGTCCGACAGAGAGGGAGCGACACGCGACAAAATGGGAGGGAGTGAGAGAACCGAGTATAACCTAGGAAGCTAGAGCAGAGCGAGAGAGACAACCATATACACCGATCAATGAGCCAGACAGAGAGGACGACATGCTCTGATCAACTTCTAACCTCTCCATCACAGTGTGTCCGACAGAGAGGGAGCGACACGCGACACAATGGGAGGGAGTGAGAGAACCGAGTATAACCTAGGAAGCTAGAGCAGAGCGAGAGAGACAACCATATACACCGATCAATGAGCCAGACAGAGAGGACGACATGCTCTGATCAACTTCTAACCTCTCCATCACAGTGTGTCCGACAGAGAGGGAGCGACACGCGACACAATGGGAGGGAGTGAGAGAACCGAGTATAACCTAGGAAGCTAGAGCAGAGCGAGAGAGACCACCATATACACCGATCAATGAGCCAGACAGAGAGGACGACATGCTCTGATCAACTTCTAACCTCTCCATCACAGTGTGTCCGACAGAGAGGGAGCGACACGCGACACAATGGGAGGGAGTGAGAGAACCGAGTATAACCTAGGAAGCTAGAGCAGAGCGAGAGAGACAACCATATACACCGATCAATGAGCCAGACAGAGAGGACGACATGCTCTGATCAACTTCTAACCTCTCCATCACAGTGTGTCCGACAGAGAGGGAGCGACACGCGACACAATGGGAGGGAGTGAGAGAACCGAGTATAACCTAGGAAGCTAGAGCAGAGCGAGAGAGACAACCATATACACCGATCAATGAGCCAGACAGAGAGGACGACATGCTCTGATCAACTTCTAACCTCTCCATCACAGTGTGTCCGACAGAGAGGGAGCGACACGCGACACAATGGGAGGGAGTGAGAGAACCGAGTATAACCTAGGAAGCTAGAGCAGAGCGAGAGAGACCACCATATACACCGATCAATGAGCCAGACAGAGAGGACGACATGCTCTGATCAACTTCTAACCTCTCCATCACAGTGTGTCCGACAGAGAGGGAGCGACACGCGATACAATGGGAGGGAGTGAGAGAACCGAGTATAACCTAGGAAGCTAGAGCAGAGCGAGAGAGACCACCATATACACCGATCAATGAGCCAGACAGAGAGGACGACATGCTCTGATCAACTTCTAACCTCTCCATCACAGTGTGTCCGACAGAGAGGGAGCGACACGCGACACAATGGGAGGGAGTGAGAGAACCGAGTATAACCTAGGAAGCTAGAGCAGAGCGAGAGAGACAACCATATACACCGATCAATGAGCCAGACAGAGAGGACGACATGCTCTGATCAACTTCTAACCTCTCCATCACAGTGTGTCCGACAGAGAGGGAGCGACACGCGACACAATGGGAGGGAGTGAGAGAACCGAGTATAACCTAGGAAGCTAGAGCAGAGCGAGAGAGACAACCATATACACCGATCAATGAGCCAGACAGAGAGGACGACATGCTCTGATCAACTTCTAACCTCTCCATCACAGTGTGTCCGACAGAGAGGGAGCGACACGCGACACAATGAGAGGGAGTGAGAGAACCGAGTATAACCTAGGAAGCTAGAGCAGAGCGAGAGAGACAACCATATACACCGATCAATGAGCCAGACAGAGAGGACGACATGCTCTGATCAACTTCTAACCTCTCCATCACAGTGTGTCCGACAGAGAGGGAGCGACACGCGACACAATGGGAGGGAGTGAGAGAACCGAGTATAACCTAGGAAGCTAGAGCAGAGCGAGAGAGACAACCATATACACCGATCAATGAGCCAGACAGAGAGGACGACATGCTCTGATCAACTTCTAACCTCTCCATCACAGTGTGTCCGACAGAGAGGGAGCGACACGCGACACAATGGGAGGGAGTGAGAGAACCGAGTATAACCTAGGAAGCTAGAGCAGAGCGAGAGAGACAACCATATACACCGATCAATGAGCCAGACAGAGAGGACGACATGCTCTGATCAACTTCTAACCTCTCCATCACAGTGTGTCCGACAGAGAGGGAGCGACACGCGACACAATGGGAGGGAGTGAGAGAACCGAGTATAACCTAGGAAGCTAGAGCAGAGCGAGAGAGACAACCATATACACCGATCAATGAGCCAGACAGAGAGGACGACATGCTCTGATCAACTTCTAACCTCTCCATCATAGTGTCCGACAGAGAGGGAGCGACACGCGACACAATGGGAGGGAGTGAGAGAACCGAGTATAACCTAGGAAGCTAGAGCAGAGCGAGAGAGACAACCATATACACCGATCAATGAGCCAGACAGAGAGGACGACATGCTCTGATCAACTTCTAACCTCTCCATCACAGTGTGTCCGACAGAGAGGGAGCGACACGCGACACAATGGGAGGGAGTGAGAGAACCGAGTATAACCTAGGAAGCTAGAGCAGAGCGAGAGAGACAACCATATACACCGATCAATGAGCCAGACAGAGAGGACGACATGCTCTGATCAACTTCTAACCTCTCCATCACAGTGAGTCCGACAGAGAGGGAGCGACACGCGACACAATGGGAGGGAGTGAGAGAACCGAGTATAACCTAGGAAGCTAGAGCAGAGCGAGAGAGACAACCATATACACCGATCAATGAGCCAGACAGAGAGGACGACATGCTCTGATCAACTTCTAACCTCTCCATCACAGTGAGTCCGACAGAGAGGGAGCGACACGCGACACAATGGGAGGGAGTGAGAGAACCGAGTATAACCTAGGAAGCTAGAGCAGAGCGAGAGAGACCACCATATACACCGATCAATGAGCCAGACAGAGAGGACGACATGCTCTGATCAACTTCTAACCTCTCCATCACAGTGTGTCCGACAGAGAGGGAGCGACACGCGACACAATGGGAGGGAGTGAGAGAACCGAGTATAACCTAGGAAGCTAGAGCAGAGCGAGAGAGACAACCATATACACCGATCAATGAGCCAGACAGAGAGGACGACATGCTCTGATCAACTTCTAACCTCTCCATCACAGTGTGTCCGACAGAGAGGGAGCGACACGCGACACAATGGGAGGGAGTGAGAGAACCGAGTATAACCTAGGAAGCTAGAGCAGAGCGAGAGAGACAACCATATACACCGATCAATGAGCCAGACAGAGAGGACGACATGCTCTGATCAACTTCTAACCTCTCCATCACAGTGTGTCCGACAGAGAGGGAGCGACACGCGACACAATGGGAGGGAGTGAGAGAACCGAGTATAACCTAGGAAGCTAGAGCAGAGCGAGAGAGACCACCATATACACCGATCAATGAGCCAGACAGAGAGGACGACATGCTCTGATCAACTTCTAACCTCTCCATCACAGTGTGTCCGACAGAGAGGGAGCGACACGCGACACAATGGGAGGGAGTGAGAGAACCGAGTATAACCTAGGAAGCTAGAGCAGAGCGAGAGAGACCACCATATACACCGATCAATGAGCCAGACAGAGAGGACGACATGCTCTGATCAACTTCTAACCTCTCCATCACAGTGTGTCCGACAGAGAGGGAGCGACACGCGACACAATGGGAGGGAGTGAGAGAACCGAGTATAACCTAGGAAGCTAGAGCAGAGCGAGAGAGACAACCATATACACCGATCAATGAGCCAGACAGAGAGGACGACATGCTCTGATCAACTTCTAACCTCTCCATCACAGTGTGTCCGACAGAGAGGGAGCGACACGCGACACAATGGGAGGGAGTGAGAGAACCGAGTATAACCTAGGAAGCTAGAGCAGAGCGAGAGAGACAACCATATACACCGATCAATGAGCCAGACAGAGAGGACGACATGCTCTGATCAACTTCTAACCTCTCCATCACAGTGTGTCCGACAGAGAGGGAGCGACACGCGACAAAATGGGAGGGAGTGAGAGAACCGAGTTTAACCTAGGAAGCTAGAGCAGAGCGAGAGAGACAACCATATACACCGATCAATGAGCCAGACAGAGAGGACGACATGCTCTGATCAACTTCTAACCTCTCCATCACAGTGTGTCCGACAGAGAGGGAGCGACACGCGACACAATGGGAGGGAGTGAGAGAACCGAGTATAACCTAGGAAGCTAGAGCAGAGCGAGAGAGACAACCATATACACCGATCAATGAGCCAGACAGAGAGGACGACATGCTCTGATCAACTTCTAACCTCTCCATCACAGTGTGTCCGACAGAGAGGGAGCGACACGCGACACAATGGGAGGGAGTGAGAGAACCGAGTATAACCTAGGAAGCTAGAGCAGAGCGAGAGAGACAACCATATACACCGATCAATGAGCCAGACAGAGAGGACGACATGCTCTGATCAACTTCTAACCTCTCCATCACAGTGTGTCCGACAGAGAGGGAGCGACACGCGACACAATGGGAGGGAGTGAGAGAACCGAGTATAACCTAGGAAGCTAGAGCAGAGCGAGAGAGACAACCATATACACCGATCAATGAGCCAGACAGAGAGGACGACATGCTCTGATCAACTTCTAACCTCTCCATCACAGTGTGTCCGACAGAGAGGGAGCGACACGCGACACAATGGGAGGGAGTGAGAGAACCGAGTATAACCTAGGAAGCTAGAGCAGAGCGAGAGAGACAACCATATACACCGATCAATGAGCCAGACAGAGAGGACGACATGCTCTGATCAACTTCTAACCTCTCCATCACAGTGTGTCCGACAGAGAGGGAGCGACACGCGACACAATGGGAGGGAGTGAGAGAACCGAGTATAACCTAGGAAGCTAGAGCAGAGCGAGAGAGACCACCATATACACCGATCAATGAGCCAGACAGAGAGGACGACATGCTCTGATCAACTTCTAACCTCTCCATCACAGTGTGTCCGACAGAGAGGGAGCGACACGCGACACAATGGGAGGGAGTGAGAGAACCGAGTATAACCTAGGAAGCTAGAGCAGAGCGAGAGAGACCACCATATACACCGATCAATGAGCCAGACAGAGAGGACGACATGCTCTGATCAACTTCTAACCTCTCCATCACAGTGTGTCCGACAGAGAGGGAGCGACACGCGACACAATGGGAGGGAGTGAGAGAACCGAGTATAACCTAGGAAGCTAGAGCAGAGCGAGAGAGACCACCATATACACCGATCAATGAGCCAGACAGAGAGGACGACATGCTCTGATCAACTTCTAACCTCTCCATCACAGTGTGTCCGACAGAGAGGGAGCGACACGCGACACAATGGGAGGGAGTGAGAGAACCGAGTATAACCTAGGAAGCTAGAGCAGAGCGAGAGAGACCACCATATACACCGATCAATGAGCCAGACAGAGAGGACGACATGCTCTGATCAACTTCTAACCTCTCCATCACAGTGTGTCCGACAGAGAGGGAGCGACACGCGACACAATGGGAGGGAGTGAGAGAACCGAGTATAACCTAGGAAGCTAGAGCAGAGCGAGAGAGACAACCATATACACCGATCAATGAGCCAGACAGAGAGGACGACATGCTCTGATCAACTTCTAACCTCTCCATCACAGTGTGTCCGACAGAGAGGGAGCGACACGCGACACAATGAGAGGGAGTGAGAGAACCGAGTATAACCTAGGAAGCTAGAGCAGAGCGAGAGAGACAACCATATACACCGATCAATGAGCCAGACAGAGAGGACGACATGCTCTGATCAACTTCTAACCTCTCCATCACAGTGTGTCCGACAGAGAGGGAGCGACACGCGACACAATGGGAGGGAGTGAGAGAACCGAGTATAACCTAGGAAGCTAGAGCAGAGCGAGAGAGACCACCATATACACCGATCAATGAGCCAGACAGAGAGGACGACATGCTCTGATCAACTTCTAACCTCTCCATCACAGTGTGTCCGACAGAGAGGGAGCGACACGCGACACAATGGGAGGGAGTGAGAGAACCGAGTATAACCTAGGAAGCTAGAGCAGAGCGAGAGAGACCACCATATACACCGATCAATGAGCCAGACAGAGAGGACGACATGCTCTGATCAACTTCTAACCTCTCCATCACAGTGTGTCCGACAGAGAGGGAGCGACACGCGACACAATGGGAGGGAGTGAGAGAACCGAGTATAACCTAGGAAGCTAGAGCAGAGCGAGAGAGACAACCATATACACCGATCAATGAGCCAGACAGAGAGGACGACATGCTCTGATCAACTTCTAACCTCTCCATCACAGTGTGTCCGACAGAGAGGGAGCGACACGCGACACAATGGGAGGGAGTGAGAGAACCGAGTATAACCTAGGAAGCTAGAGCAGAGCGAGAGAGACCACCATATACACCGATCAATGAGCCAGACAGAGAGGACGACATGCTCTGATCAACTTCTAACCTCTCCATCACAGTGTGTCCGACAGAGAGGGAGCGACACGCGACACAATGGGAGGGAGTGAGAGAACCGAGTATAACCTAGGAAGCTAGAGCAGAGCGAGAGAGACAACCATATACACCGATCAATGAGCCAGACAGAGAGGACGACATGCTCTGATCAACTTCTAACCTCTCCATCACAGTGTGTCCGACAGAGAGGGAGCGACACGCGACACAATGGGAGGGAGTGAGAGAACCGAGTATAACCTAGGAAGCTAGAGCAGAGCGAGAGAGACCACCATATACACCGATCAATGAGCCAGACAGAGAGGACGACATGCTCTGATCAACTTCTAACCTCTCCATCACAGTGTGTCCGACAGAGAGGGAGCGACACGCAACACAATGGGAGGGAGTGAGAGAACCGAGTATAACCTAGGAAGCTAGAGCAGAGCGAGAGAGACCACCATATACACCGATCAATGAGCCAGACAGAGAGGACGACATGCTCTGATCAACTTCTAACCTCTCCATCACAGTGTGTCCGACAGAGAGGGAGCGACACGCGACACAATGGGAGGGAGTGAGAGAACCGAGTATAACCTAGGAAGCTAGAGCAGAGCGAGAGAGACAACCATATACACCGATCAATGAGCCAGACAGAGAGGACGACATGCTCTGATCAACTTCTAACCTCTCCATCACAGTGTGTCCGACAGAGAGGGAGCGACACGCGACACAATGGGAGGGAGTGAGAGAACCGAGTATAACCTAGGAAGCTAGAGCAGAGCGAGAGAGACAACCATATACACCGATCAATGAGCCAGACAGAGAGGACGACATGCTCTGATCAACTTCTAACCTCTCCATCACAGTGTGTCCGACAGAGAGGGAGCGACACGCGACACAATGGGAGGGAGTGAGAGAACCGAGTATAACCTAGGAAGCTAGAGCAGAGCGAGAGAGACCACCATATACACCGATCAATGAGCCAGACAGAGAGGACGACATGCTCTGATCAACTTCTAACCTCTCCATCACAGTGTGTCCGACAGAGAGGGAGCGACACGCGACACAATGGGAGGGAGTGAGAGAACCGAGTATAACCTAGGAAGCTAGAGCAGAGCGAGAGAGACAACCATATACACCGATCAATGAGCCAGACAGAGAGGACGACATGCTCTGATCAACTTCTAACCTCTCCATCACAGTGTGTCCGACAGAGAGGGAGCGACACGCGACACAATGGGAGGGAGTGAGAGAACCGAGTATAACCTCAATGAGGTGGACACATAACCTGGCTGTAAGTGCGAGTGGGACGGAGCTATACGCGAATCAGTGTGTAAGAGAGAGAGAGAGAGAGAGAGAGTAACATGACCCTGTGATAACGAGAGCAGGTGAGATGACCTGTGCATGAAACAGTGTGTTGGAGAGAGTAAGTAATATGTGATGGAAATGTTATGATGTCCATTTGACAGGATGCAAAGTATTCATTATTTCATGCCTATAAAACAGTTTAGTATTTTCACAACTTTACGTAGGTGACTAGTTTTATAGGAGTTGAAATGTTTACAGTTCTTCGAACTTATTTATTAGTTTCGCGCATGTGCGTATGCAGGATGAAATTTCGGAGGTTGGGGGGGGGGGGGGGGGGACAGATATTATTAATATTTAAAAATTTCACAGTGGGAAACTGTGGGGTGCAATCCCAAAGAAAATTTTTGATCAAGGTCACTCGTTTTGGTGCAATTTTTGAATAGCAGTGTAGCTATTTTTGGGAATTATAAATGTCAAAAAATTGTCTATTGGTGTAAGGATAGGTTAATTTATTGAACTTATGACTAACTCAAGTCTTAGGCGCAAAGCTCCGGAAAATTATTTGAATTTTAACTCAATTCCAAACATTATGGTACGTTTTCATTATTTTAAACGTGCTTATATTTTTTTACATGAAGCCCTGATTTCTGGGGAGGGGGGGATAAATGCATAAAAAATCGGTAAGGATTAACTGTGGGAAGGAATTAGTCGTGGCGTATTATTAAGGCATCATTTGCCTCTATATTTTTAATGAGAATATGTTGACGATATAACTATTTCAACACCTCAGTTAATGCAACTGAACTTCCAAGTTTATGATTGTGTCTGGATTTTATTTACCCAATTAGAGACGATAGCAACCAAGTCGTGTAGATGCTGTTTAATAATAATCCCGTTGACCTTGACATCCGCGACCTCTCAGACACATAAAGAAATCATTCATCCAAAACACTGCTGGAATCCAGCGCAATTGTGTTTCAATTGAATGTACAGAGCCAGTTAGTAGGTGCAGTGCATAATAAAATCTCGAACTGTGAAGAAAAGGAAAACCGGAAAAAAACACTCCGTGTAAAATATGAGGCAGCCAAGTATCTTTACTTTAAAAGAAAATCAGCACTTAAGAGGGCTTGGTAGTGAGTTTGACCTTGAAGAGTTTTTTAATCGATTTTTATCAATATCTTTTTCCAGTGTAATTGTTAACAAAATAGGGCTATGGACGTGAATTCAGAACAGTTCAATGAAAATAATTTCATAGCTTGTAATGGTTTATTTGATTTACTTTATCCTACAGGTGTTTAGAACCCGAAAATTTAGTAATTTTCGGGTTCTAAACACCTGTTGGACACAATAAAACTAATAGCTTATTCCAAACTATGAAATTATTTTCATTGAACTGTTCTGAATTCACGTCCATAGCCCTATTTTGTTAACAATTACACTGGAAAAAGATATTGATAAAAATCGATTAAAAAACTCGTCAAGGCCACGCTCACTACCAAGCCCTCTTAAAGGAGTGAGCCGATTGTAAATGACATTTCCCAATATTTAATCGTACCTTTGAAATTAAAAATACAAAACCACGAGAAAAACTTTTGAAAAATATTTAGCGCATCGAATTCTCTATTAATTATAATTATTAAGGCCGATCATATATTTTTTCCCACCATCGGGTGGTTTGAAATCTAGTTTAAGAGGGAAATACAAAATGTATATGGCCATATTTGGCAAACGTATCGACCAACATGACATGCATTGAACCTTGTGTAGTTCAGGATCGGGTGTTGTTGTAGCCATTAAATACTAGATAATACTTGCACAGTTAATTAATCCTTTATAATAATCTTTACAATACGACTGCAGCCTGTGCGGCTGAATCCTGAAGAGTGTTTACTGACAATGTTGCCAACACTACAAGTGTTGCCAACGTCACTACAAACCTGTATCTATATTTTCTATTTTTCATCGTTTGCTGTTATAACTCATGACTTTGCTCCTACTATATGGTCAACATTTTTGTCGGGTACGAAAACGCTCCGTGCGAGCGACGGACCGGGGGGGGGGGGGGGGGGGAGGGGGTCAAAGCGCAAGGAAAATAATTATCGGGTCGTTTTTGTTTTTGACACTTTGAAATCAATTTTGAGACGTTTTGAAGTGTATTTTCTTGAAATATTCAATATTTTTTAAAATTTTGCACTTTGGGGTGGTGAGGGGCGTGCCCCCCCCCCCCCCCTTGCACCTCAGTGAATTTGTGTATTTCTGACACTTTGAAATGATTTTTTTTATTTTCTTCTGTTTATAAAATGCTATATGTAAAACACCACAAAAATTGAATCTTTTCCTGACATCCTAGGGGGGGATGGCAAGAACCCCCTTGCCCCCCCCCCCCCCCCTTCCCGACAGCGAATATTTTTCTGGCAAAGACTTCGTAAATGGGACAAAAAATTATTTTTATAACATTATTTACTGTTAATATATCCTTCATTTTACTGATGTAATAGCTGTCAGAACACAGTACTTCTAAATCAGTTTTATTCACCAAAATATATACAATAACATTAATGCAATAAGAAAAAGTAATGATAAACAATAGAAATACTTGAAGCAGCGCTCCTCTACTTTCTAAACATAATGTGAAAAACAGGTTGACATATTTATAAAATTGATTGTAAGCAAGTACATGAATACGGTATGGTTACGTATAAATAAGTAAGTTATTAGTTTTTGTCACAGTCCTTTGCCAAAAAAATTCTCGCTTCCCGGCGCCCATAGTCTCAGCGCAGACGAAACTCTTTTACTGCTTTTACACATTGAAAACCCTCGACATTCCAGGAAGCCTTGAACTTGTAAACTCCCAATCAAGAGCGGATCCACATCCTCAACTCTACGGGGTCGATGAAGCCTGACGCTCGATCATCTAGAAGACCGTGTCCCGGGCTCGCAGGCGCCAGTGGCCGTGGAAGTGGTCACTAATCCAGCCGGCAGTGACCTGTGACCTCACACCTAGCTAATAGTCAGCATCCGTTGCCCCGGGCGACCAAGCTACCTGCGCAGCTCGAACCAGACCCAGTTCATTCAGAGATACCTCATTGGGGACCGCTATGGAAACTGACGGATTGTGTCAAATTTTCCCAAAATACCTAAGTCTCCCCAAGGCTCATTACTTACTCCACTGTTATGCAACTTTGGGAGGTAGTTTTGATACCCATTTTCTCGTAATACTATTGAGAAATTTTAAGAAATAATTAAAGAAAAAAAAGTTTTATTATTCAAATACTTATTTCATGAAAAAAAATATGAAAAAAAAACTTTTTTTGTTTCAAATTAAAGAATTAAAGAAAAAAAAGTTTTATTATTCACATATTTCATGAAAAATATATGAACAAAAAATTTTTTGTTTCAAATATTTCTTAAAAATTTTCAATAGTATTACGAGAAAATGGGTATCAAAACTACCTTCCAAAGTTGCATAACAGTGGAGTAAATAATGAGCCTTGGGGAGACTTAGGTATTTTGGGAAAATTTGACACAATCCGTCAGTTTCCATAGCGGTCCCGTCGCACTGTTCTACAACTGGCTATAATGCCACCGGGTCGATTATAATGATGATGATGATGATGATGAATAGATTATTGGATGGACAGTGGGAAGAATATCATGATTTGCAAGTAGAATTTCCGAAAATATTTTTTGCTGATATGTACAATTTTAACTATAGGAAAACGCTATGTGTATCCGAAATCCCATTGCATCCGAATTAGAAAGTTTCTATGAAATGCATCAACAAGGAGCAGTTATAAAAACCTGACATTACTATCACGAAATTTGACAAACAAATATATCAAAGAACGCATAAAATGTAAAACACACAGACGAAACAGACTGATTACTATAAAAATTTACAAAAAAACACCTAAACTGTTTGTCCATGACCTTAGAGGAATTAATTCCTCTAAGCCATGACCAAAGGGTCCATGACCATGCAAAATTTGAAGCTTATATGTCAAGAGTCCAGTTAAAATGTCAAAATAAACATGATCATGTTCAACAAAATATCACGGTTCACTTATGCTCTAACTATACCTGTGCGCAAAATTGCAGGCCGATTTGTTGAACGGTTTTTCCTGGGCACTGTTGATATAAAGAGCCTTGAAAATGCATGGACGACCACAGCTTCTCTCACTTCTCAATTTGTTTTGATATTATCAACACGATTATATCATATTTACACTGATTTAATTAAATAAAACACTAACAACACTTTTATTATGTTTCAAATTCATAAACACATGTATTTTAGTACAAAATAGCGTGAAATATCTTTTAAAACACTTTCTGACACTTCTTCGTTTGTTTACATCGGCCATCTTGGACATCGGCCTGGTGGATGTCAGTCCGCGGAACCAAGCTGAACATGCCGTCAGCGACCAGTCATGTAGGAGGCAGTGAAATCGGACCGCCGAGCGTCAATGAGTGGATGAGACGGTCGGCATACCCGCGAACACCCGGACGAAGACGTCTTATGAAGATTTTATCATTGACGATCGGAAGATCGGAAATACTACTCTTTCCGAAAATATCAGTTTATGAGCGGCAATTTTAAAATGTGGAACGATCTTAAAAAACTGACGTTTTCCAACCTGTCAAATCCAATACAAATCAATATATCTTGTTTTAATGAAAACAACAGCGTGTAAAATCCTGTTACCAGAGTAAGCTTACTAACTGTAAAGGTATCGGTAAACTTAATAATGTTTTTAATTTAAACATAGGGATTTTGGTGAAAATTCAAATGCAATTTTGAGAGTATATACATAAGACCCCGACATTTCATAATAACAATTGAAATCCATTTGAATGGCAGCCCGCTTGAACTGTATTCGTGCAAATAAATCAAAGTTGTACTCAAAGTTGAAACAGATTTCAGAAGGTATTGTTTAATTATTGTGCGTGCAGTCTTCGTGTAAACGCCAAACGCGGCCGGCAAGAATGTTTTAATTACTTTTTAGACGACTTTGCATGTCCCTATATGGTGCGCTTGTTCACTGAATGGCAGATGTGTACGTCATAAAACAATAAGTTTTACAAATGTACGTTCTATTTAATTTTTAATTCGTATGCCTACTTGGTTCTTGTGAGTAGGGAATGAAACAATTTGGGAACGTTCAGAGTTGACTCAAATCTTGTGAGATTTGAACAGTTTAAACCCAGGATTAACAGCTTTCCCAGAACAGCCTTCCCAGGAGAGGTGGAAGATATCCTAAATCTAACAGAAAGCTATAAAATGGCTTAATAATTTAAATTTATAATTTGTTTTCTTGTTTCTCTATTATTTACCTACTTGTAATGTTCCAATAAAAAACCATACGAGAAAAAAAATCAATCAGAAATAATATCTGTATATTATAAGTAGAAGGGCGGAAGTCCACTTTTACATTGTGAAATGATGTAATCAAACTCTACAATTGCCATTTGACTGATGTCAACAAATAGAGGTTATATTGAAGTATTCTCTTACACAATGACTCATGTCACCGTTACAAATATGATTGGATGAAGACAGATTACTGGTTTATGAGCTCACCTCAAGAATCGTTGGACTTCCGACCTTCTACCTCTGAGGAAGCGATGCTCGATTAAAGTTGGGGGGATCTCTTATTATAACAGCCACTACTAAATCTCTGCGAACCCCGATCAAGATAACCGGCCACTGGCCCCGAACTCCAAACCCCTGCAATGAACTGGACCGACCATTAGAGGTCAACTTAGGTTCAACCACTCGGGACGACAGTTCGTGCCACACGGTCGGGTGTCCGCGAGGTGTCGCTTGTTTCACACCTATAAACTTGATAACGACTTTCAGACATCTTCATCCTCTGACAATAAAATAAACTACAATCCTTTTCAGACCAGTCTGTGACTCTAATGTACACACTTTAGCCACAAATTGACTTGCCTATCTCAGAATATCAGCAAAATGGTATGATAGGTATTTATAATATTTTTTCTGTTAGTAAAATACGCAATAATAGTTAGTATATTAATTATTAGGCACAGAAAACACAGTAATTTGCTTTAAGAATGGCCAAGCATGTCCTGATTTTTGGATTTTTAAATCTTGATAATCGAATTTGGGGATGTTTGATTTGATCTTTTGGTAATTGTTAGAAATCAATAATATTTTAAATTCATAAAAGACAACGTAATTATTAATTTTTTAGTTGAACTGTAGATTAATAAGGTGGCGCAAGCGCTCGGCTGTTTTAAAGAAATGAGAAAGAAAAATTGTGTTATAAGCAAGTGTAACTTTGATAGGATGTTCACATGATCAGTCTGATATTAGTAGCATTTTTGTTTTTTGCTTCGTGCCTTGTTAATTAGGTACTGGTTATTCAATAAAACCGTTCAAAACAAAGAAATTTCCGATACGATTAGGGACGTAAACCGTGAACCAATTGATCTCAAATTTTAATCATGATTAGATAAAAGACAACAATTTAAAATTAAATTTCATACGGCACCCAGCGAGAAAAACCATTTTTCACCAAAAATCAACTAAATATTACTAATTAACAAAGCAAAAAAAATTTAATAAGTGATAACCCTTGCCTAGATAAAAGACAAGAGATCACTTGGCAAATTTTTTATTTTTTGCTTTGTTAAGAAGTAATATATAGTTGATTTTTGGTGAAACGGTCTGTTTTCTTCTTGCTGGGTAGTACCGTATGAAATTTAATTCTAAAAATTGTTGTCTTTTATCTAATCATGATTAAAATTTGAGATCAATTGGTTCACGGTTTTCGTCCCTAATCGTATCGGAAATAATTTTAAACTTTTGAGTGCTGAGTAAATATTCTGTGTTCTAGCCCCCTGTAATGGGTTAATTTTAGATAAAGTTCATATTTTCTTTGAAAAATCATACCTTGTTTGCAATTATGATGGATTTGCCTACTTTTTTTAAGATTTGGATTAATGGTTCAAACAATCATTACAAATATTGACATTAAAAAATTTGAGGAATGATGAAATTTTAAATATTTTGAAAATTTGATCACAGTTCTATGACGTGTATACACGTAAGTAGCACTGGGCCCAACCCCAAAATGTCGTGTATACACGCCAGTTAATGATTATAATCATTATTAAAATTTAAAATCATTTCGTCAACCCATTTTGTCGCCAATAGTATCCAAAAAAGTGCCTGCAACAAGCGACAAATTCAAGACATACATAAAATAAGATTCCCCCCCTTGCCAACGCCCTGGGACGTCAGGTCGTCGAGCAACTCGTCACACACGATCGGGTGTCCCGAGTGACATTTGCTTCACGCCTCTGGAGTCGTTAAATCGAGTCAGTTGATCTGAGATAGCCGCTTTGTTGCTGGGAGTTGAATTCGCCAGACATAAACTCTGTGACACCTTCATCACTGACAGCATTCGAACAACACAGATCCACCTTGACCACTCGGCGAGACTTGTAGTCCAGTAATTGTGTGATTATACCCACCACTAATTGCAACAGAAGGTTTCAATACATGAATCGATTCAGAAAAATGCCCTCTACAACATATCCAAAATCATCCAAAATCGCTGTACGGAAAAAGGGTTTTAATTACTTTTTAAGTTAATTTCCCATGTTAATTCCATCTTGCAAAAAAAACTTTTTTTCATGTAACTTCGATTTTGACGAAACTTGGCAAAATTGTTCACCTTCCTAAATAAACACAAAAAGCTCTATGAGCGTTTTCCTCTAAATCTCATCGTTTGGGAAATATGGCCCATTGAAAAGTCATATTTTAGTCAGGTTTCGTCGATTTAGGTCACTTTGAGTGTAATTTGACGTTTTGCGAGGTCCATATTTCCCAAACGATGAGATTTAGAGGAAAATGCTCAGAGAGCTATTTGTGTTCATTTAGGATGGTGAACAATTCTGCCAAGTTTCGTCAAAATCGGAGTTTCATGAAAAAAAGTGTTTTTTTCGAGATGGAATTAACATGGGAAATTAACTTAAAAAGTCATTAAAACCCTTTTCCCGTACAGCGATTTTGGACGATTTTGGATATGTTGTAGAGGACACTTTTCTGAATCGAACGATTTCGATTCACTAGAAATCTGATTTTTTCACTAGAATTACTGGTCTATTGCTTTAAATTACATTTTCTGATTCTTTGGAACGCTGCATTTTCGTCAATATGATCAAGCAAATAGAATGCTGGTCCCATGAAAAAATAGAAGTTGATCAGTTATTTTTAATTTTCAACCAATCACAGAATTGCATTCAAAATCTGTACATGTGACTGCCAATGACGTAACTTCAGTTTTCGCCCCCCACCCAAACAGTTTTAGGTGCCTTTAATGTAAAAATCTTTACAACTTTGTACCTTTTTGTGTAATTTTTAAATATTTTGACATATCGTATGATGATGAGGATTTTTGTTATAGGTAGGAAGTAGCAAAATATTAATAGGAAGGGTAATAGTCACATTAACTGGTTTCCAATTCTGTTAAGTCAGATGCGCCTTTTCATGTTTTTTTCTCTCTTTTGTGTAATTAAAGTTAGTTATTAGTTTAAATTATTAGTTATTAGTAAAGGTAAGCCATTGTGAAAGCAAAATTTTAAAGTTTAATTGCATTGCACAAGGTTCAATATTAGGACCTACATTATATCTATTATATGTAAATAATATGTGCAATAATTTAGGAAATTGTAAGGTATACCTATATGTAGATGACACCGTAATGATCACAGAACATAAATATCTAGAGGAAGCAGAAGAGTTAATGCAAGAAAATTTTAACAGAATTACTAGGTGGACACATGATAATGGATTAGTAATAAATTATAAGAAGACAAAGGTAATGCATATACGTACGTGTAAAAAACCCACTCGAGGTCTCGATATTGTTTTACATGATTGTGAGTGTTTAGCAAATAAAGCTGTAGTTGGAAATAATACATGGATTTGTAATTGTAATTATAAATTAGAAACGGTAAATGAAATTAAATATTTGAGAGTTATGATAGACAAAAATTTTAAATTTAAAGCACAGGTTGAAGCGGTCAGAAACAAGTTAAGAGTTTGTGTATTTAAATTTTATACGTTGAAACAATATTTGCCTTTCCATACTTTGCGGATTGTGTACTTGGCTCTTGTTGAAAGTATTATGAGGTATGGTATCTTGACATGGGGACATGCATCAGATTATTTAATAAATAATATTTCCAAATTACAAACAAGAATCTTAAAGAATCTATTGCCGGAACATTTAAAAAATGAAATAATTAAAAACAATAGTATATACTCATTCTGTGGAGTGTTCACATTTCAGCAATTATATGATTACCACCTAATATTGAAACATTATTTCAATAAAGAAAATAAGATTACCAAAATTCACAAATACAATATTCGGAAGGTCCAGTATGTAGTTCCTCGATATAATAACAATTACGGAAGAAATACAATAGCAGTAAAAGTACCTATGACCTTCAATAATTTGCCAGAGACCTTGCACAATTTCACTAAAATTAGTCATGTTAAATTAGGCATTAAAGATTTTTTTATAACCTAAAACATATCTCTCTTTTGTATTTCAATATGTTTTCTTTTTTTTGTAGGATATTTTGTGTATTGTTTATATTGATTTCTTTTCTTTTCAGCATAAGTTTTAGTTTAATTTAGTTTTATTATAAGTTGTTTATTGTTTATATGTAGTACTCCTGCTGATAAGCTTAATTTATTTTATAGCTTAGCAGGGCAAAGTACATATTATTTTGTATGTGTGTTTAATAAATAAATAAAAAAAATAAAAAAATAAAATTATATTATTTGTGTATTTATTTTATTACTTTGAATTATGTAACAGTCACGAGTGTGATGATCGGAGAGTGTTTTTTATTTCTATTGTAATTATGTAGTAATTGAATTTAGTAGCTCTGCCGTCAAGCCACTGTTGGTCTACTTTGAAATGTATTTCATTTATAATAAATAAAAATATATATAAAAAAAACTAAGATCCGATTTGGATCAGGGGAGGTCCTCACAATAATACGCGAGTCCAGGCATACGTAAACCATTTGAATTTTACTACGTATATAATTTAGTGCAATTAAACGCGATTTAGCACAAATTATTGTTGATTTGATCATTATTAGTTTCTTCTATAGTGTCGATATTTATGATTTTTATGATTCATTAAAATTTTCGGTCCCCCCCCCCCCCCCCCCACCCTTAAGCAGGGCCAGTTACCCGGGCATTTCAGGCAAAAAGCAAACAAACAAACAAACAAACTGACTGACAGACAGACACAGACAGACAGACGAAAAACCCACTGAGAAAGTGCCTTATATAAGACTCACTATACGATCCCTAAACAAAATTATATAAAAATACGAGGTTAATTTTAATAAATATTAATGATGATCATTGCTGTTGCGTCTAAAAAGTAATATGTAAAAAGAACAAGCTACAAGGACGGTATTTCGGCTGGTTAATCATCTGATATTATCCAGCTTGCAACTGTCAACATCGACCTGAAATAAAACTTTTTTGCGATGATAAAAACTTGTCAAGTATTCTAAGATAAATCGACTCTTCTTAGTGCTGAATAATTATATACATTTTTTTGTTGAAGCCAATTCGCGTTATCTCGTATAGTGTTAACGTCGCACTGTTCTGCAGCTAGGCTAATGGCGACGGAGGAATGATTATGAATAATAAGTACGGGCGATCCCTATTCGAACCAACGTTTTTTTTTTTTTTAATCTAAAAACGCTTTAGGCTGCCGATATTTTTGTCGAATAACATTTTAAAGGGACGATATTTTGTCGGAAAACGCTTTAGTTTGACGATATTTTTGTATTTTTGTAAGAACACTTTTGGTTTCGATGATATTTTGCCGAAATTCATTTTAAATTGACGATATTTGGTCGGAAATTTTTGTCAAGAACACTTTTAGACGATATTTTTTTATCGGAAAACATTTTAAATTGACGATATTTTGTCCCAACACACTTAAGGGGGACGATACTTTTGTCAAAAAACACTTTTGACTTACGAATATTTGTCCAACAACACTTTTGGACTATATTTTTGTCGGAAACATTTTAAGTGGGCGATACTTTTGGTGCTATTGTTTAGTTGAACGATATTTTCAGTCTATTAGAGGAACCCAGTGGTGTAGTCGAGGGTATACACGGGTATACGCCGTATACCTAAAGAAAATAGTTTTGCTGAAGAGTGAAGATGTCAGGAATACTTACAAATTGTGTGTTGTTTTAAATCTAGTTTCATTTCGTAAGCAAAAAACTCAAAAAAGTTAATTTCACAGTGTCCAGAAACAAAAAAAAACGCAGGTGGGGCCATGCCCTCCACCACCCCAAAATGTCAAATGATAAAATATATTGAATATTTTGACAAAATACGCCTCAAAAACTCTTAAAATTGATTTCACGTGGCCACAAACCAAAAAACGCCCTGCGGGGCTGGGTGATGAGGGCCTTGCCCCCCCCCCCCGGCAGAAAGCCTGAGATTGCCTATGGTAGCGAATACAAAAAAAAAAAATATTAGGACTACACCACTGGAGGAACCTTCCCATCATTCCCCTCGATCGAGTTCATGAAGGCCCTGAGCCAACTTGCTCCACGAACTCATGTTGACATCTCAAGTACAGCGCGATAAATCACAACTGGTCGCACGCTGTTGCGGTATAAAAAGCCAGCTACACACGTGTTGTGACGGCTAACATGTAGCAGGCTGTGTGACAAATATCAGGGCATTAATCTCTCAGTGCGCAGGACAACGCGGCCCAGTGTTACATGGACACATCGTACATGAGGCGAATGTGGAGCAAAGTCAGTAAGTAGATAGAACACATTTTATGTTAGGTGGAAACACATACATATCAACTTTGTATCTAGTGGAGCGGTCGCTCCACGCCAGCCAAGTCGTACGGCGCGCGCACACACTCATTTAAAAAGGCCGGAGCAAACCCACTTTTACTGTAAGCATCAAAGTGGCATTTTCGGCCTACTGGATCTTAAAATTGGAAAATCTCACATTGTTGCGATATATCTTAATTTCGAGCTATGGCCCACCCTACAACATATACCAAATTTGGGAACAATAGGTTACGCCCTTTGCGCGCTAGAGGGCCGTGAAAACAGTGTTTTAGGGCGGTTTTCATAATAATAATAATAATAATAATAATAATAATAATAATAATAATAATAATAATAATAATCTCAGTAGTAGTAGTCTCCTGGAATTCAAATCCGGTAAACAGGCCACAGCCTAAACGGCTGAACCGATTGATCCCACATTTTTACCACGTGTGCACTTTTGGCGTCTGATTTAACCTTCACCCCATGAATTTTTTGTGCCACCATTTTGAAACCGGAAGTGACGTCATATCTCGTCAACGGCTGGACCGATTGGAACGGAAATTGCGCCAAACGATTCAGACGATCATCTATATGCATTATAAGTAGCAAAAAACTAAACATTATGTTAAAGAAACCGGAAATGACGTAATGAAATTTGAAATACATCGATTGGCTTTTTGGCAACAAAGGTTGATCCGGTTATTTTGATATTTATGTAACGTATGTACTTTTGACGTCTCATGTGACTTGTTATAAAACCAACCGGAAGCCGCCATTTTGAAACCGGAAGTGACATCATATCTCAATAACGGCTAAATAGATTTCAACGAAACCAGCGCAAAACAATTAAGACGGTCAACTTTATGTATTATAGTCAATAATATTTACAGTTTTCCATACCTAAACTGGAAATGACGTCACACATTTTAATAATCTCACAAATTTTTATTTTGATGCAATAAATATACTATTTGAGACAGCTTATAAAATTGTAATCATGTTTAAAATATACTTCAAGGGGTCAGAGATTTCAGCCGCCATTTCTAAACCGGAAGTAAAGTCATATCTCAAAACTGGTAGACAAATCGGTATGAAACTAGCGCCAAACGATTCGGAAGGCCATCTCTATGGAATATGAACAGTACAAATAGAATTTTCCTATTTATGAGACCGGAAATGACGTCATTCACATGTATAAATTATTATAATTCCCTCCTATACAATAAATACATATTCAGAAAGCTTAAATGATACACATCATATATAGAAATAAATTCTATGTGGCATTGCAGAAAGTTCAGCAGCCATTTTGAAAACCGAAGTGTTGCCATATCTCGGAACTGGGTTGACTGATTGAAATGAAACCTTTGCTATTCTTCATGAAAGATCATTTAAAGCAATTATTTAGGACCATACGCTGCTATTCATTAGTAGTAACCAAATTGTAAAGGGTGATGATTTTTTAAAAGAATTTAGTAATTGTTCATTTCATATGTGTCACAAATTGTTAGAATAAACTAAAAAAAGGAGTGATATCTCCATAAAAAAACACTTCGTGTAAAAATACCAACCAAGTCTCTTCTACTAAAAAAATATATATGAAATCTAAAAATTCTGCACTGAAAAGTAATGATATCAAAAAATTTGCCAAGTCAAAACTTTATTTGAAAATCAAAAAATACTTGGCGCATCGAATTTTAGGGCATTATAGGTATACTATATGTATTTATATTTTATGTATATTTTTTTATCTGGCCTATACTTCTAAGCTATTAATATACACGATGCGCCAAGTATTTTTTGATTTTCAAATAAAGTTTTGACTTGGCAAATTTTTTGATATCATTACTTTTCAGTGCAGAATTTTTAGATTTCATATATTTTTTTTTAGTAGAAGAGACTTGGTTGGTATTTTTACACGAAGTGTTTTTTTATGGTATTATTTAACCTGATACTCACACTTGTAAAAACCATTATAAACTACTTAAGAGTCTACGATACTTGATGAAATCCATGTTTTATGAAATACAAAAAGGCGGCCCCTACTTTTTTCTAAACGGATTTACCGATTGTCTTCAAATTTTCACAGGTTATAGATAAAGAGTAGATCTGGGCCTCTAGTAGCACCAAAGTTTTATTTTTTGTTTAGTTATTTCAGGACAGAGGTGCCAAAACGACTCATATATTGGCCATGTTAGCACTTCTTCAAAACGAGAAAAAAAAATTTTTTATTATTTTTCTGGATTACTATGGAGACACAGATTTACTATTTATATATATGCTGTTAAATTTTTAAATCAATCGGTCAAGCCGTTAAGAAAAATGTAGGGGCCGCCTTTTTATGGTTTTTTGTGGTTTTCAATATTTGAATTAAAATAACTTACTTCACAGCAGTATATGCAACATGCAACACACGATTAAATGTCACAAATGTCACGTACAACCCAGAGCTAATGCATTTTCATGCATTTCTAGGATTTTTTTACATCGGAATCGAAATTTTCTGCGAGTACTGTCGACTCCTTTATATCTCTTGCATACTAATTTTATAGAAATGTTTGTTTATCTCGGTTCATGTTTATTGAAATGTTGCGGTTTGAAATTATATTCCTGAAATTTTGTATTTTTTTAGGGGGGGGGGGAGTAAGGAAACTATAAATAAATATAATATGTCTCCATTTAAATTTCTAAAACTCAGAAGCAATACGCCTGATGTTCATGTCTCGATTTTGCATTGCACACTTTTCAAATGATATAATCAATCTATCAAGTACCTACCATTTGACTGATGTCAACAAACACAGTCATATTGAAGTATTCTCTTACACAATGACTCATGTCACCAATACAAACATGCAAATAATAACTATGGACTTCCGTCCTTCTACCTCTGATGTACAGAACGTATCTCACTCTCCAAATTACAGGGCAAACTAAGTAAAACATGGTAATT
This sequence comes from Leuctra nigra, assembly GCA_934045905.1. Classification (NCBI taxonomy): domain Eukaryota; kingdom Metazoa; phylum Arthropoda; class Insecta; order Plecoptera; family Leuctridae; genus Leuctra; species Leuctra nigra. Next base: position 2,994,815 of record OW203770.1, read on the forward strand.
TTTTCACAATAAATTCTATACTTTTTAAAATTCGTTTACCTATTTAATTCTAGAAAGATATGTCTCGAAGTGTCACTGTAAAATTGATTTCTAGTGTATCTTCTGCTTTACTGCTGGATAATCTGTGATTAAGGTCGTGCATTCCCCGTGCTCGCTTATCAACGCGTACTCAGCGTAGCCTGACAATGAAGCTAGCACGGAAATGAGATTCATGATTATAACTTCATTTTGACAAGTTACTAAAAACAAGGCTATAAAATTCTCCTACCTACTACATAATTATAAAACAAGAAATAAAGATAGATTTGTGGCTAAAATTTACATTAAGATGCATAGGTATAACAGAACTTATAGAACAGGAAGGCATTAATATTTTATTATTTCACGTTGCTTCCTCATGAACTTAGAAATTTCATGAGAATAAAATTATTAGATTTTAAGAAATTGATTCAAAAAGTATTGCCACTTGTGAACAAACTTCACAACTTCTAAACAAACTAAACAAACTTCACATGGAACAAACTCTAAACGGTTCCTTTCACTTGTAAATGCATCAAGAACAAAATAGATTATTACTTCGTTTTCTGTAATAAAAAATAAATAAAACAAATCAAATGGAACATGATAAAATTGGACATTAATTCACAGGGTCCGGATGACAAAATTAAAATAATTATTCTAGCAATTTCAAGAGCTATTCTGTAATTCCCGCAAATAATACGTGATGGAGCCACTTCTGGCAAGATGGCTTCTGTTAAGTCTACAGATTAATTTATATGTTTTTACGTTTCCAGAGAAAAAGGAGAAGCAATCGAAATTGCAATTTAGTTATAAATTTACTTATTTAGCCATAACAAACAATTATAGCAAATATTTATATTTATGCAATCGTTTTCCATGTTTTCTCGAATTAATCACGGTCTTCTTGAAATTTCCACAAATTTGCAAAGAATACGAATTTCTAGAAGACCGTTTCACCATGGCAACACAATTTTATCAGTAAAACTGCACTTGATATAAGAAAAAAATCAAACTAGAGAGCAATATAATCTTCGTAGCTTCCAGGAACGTCTGAAAGAAAAACTGTAACCTTGAAGTGTGATCTCGAAAATCAGTTCAGCTTTGCATACTTTTCTTGACATTATGATACAAAATGAAAATTTCTATATGTAGAATTTGAACGATTTCTTAGGAAAGGGGTATCAAGTATTGATCAATAATGTATATAAATCCTGATGCACCACGATCAGTACTGCCCTGCACCGGACTCGCTGGAGGCTGTCGACCCGACTGACATGTGGCAGAATCACGATCTAACTGGCAGTGATTAAATCACATAATAAACGTCGAGGTGTTAACATCAGACACCGTGACATGATGAGTGCAATCTGGCGGCCACCTGTTGCAACTTGACCGGCTACCGGGGAAGTAACCCTTAGTGCAGGCAAAGATATTATTACTAGGAAAATGCTCAGTGTAACGCGTTGATGAGCGAGCACGGGTACGTGCATATTCTCGAACCGGAAATGCGTATACAACCTAAAGAAAACATATACATCCATATTGAATTGAAATATGATCACTCAATCAACATTAAAGTATTATGCTTTTCATCGAAACTTGAAAATAGAATCTAAGCACCCTGGTAAATAATATAGCAAATCAGATTCAATTGGCACTGGAAAACATTCATTTCGATACTTCATTACTGACAGATATTAAAAATGTCAATAAGTTCATAAGTTCTTAACTCATTGGGATGAATTGTTGTAAAATAAGAGACAATGTTGGTCTTAATGATCATGCAAAATATGAGTTTGATCTGAATTATAGAAGACCGTTTTTATTTTTCAGCCTATCAGGAGATATTTATTTAAATTTTAACCAAAGAATGGATTTCCAAAAAAAAAAAAAAAAACAGAGGTCCGTGCCAAAAGAGCCAAAAGGAGACGCTCGCTTCGCTCGCTTAATTGAAACTCAAGTATTCATAACATCTTTGGTGCAGGGGTCGGCAACCTGCGGCTTCTTGGTTGTTCTTGAATGGCTCTTTATAATTTGAATAAAGATCTGGAATCGAAAAATGTGAAAATTCGGGAAAAAAAACGCAATGCGGGGCACAATTGTAAGGTTATTTGATTAAGTTGGTTCATTTTAGAGTCCCAGAATCACTTTTAAATCATTGAAATTCTAAAAATACGCCATGCGGGACAACAATTGGAATGCTATTTGATTCAATTTATTCGTTTTAGAGTCCCAGAATCACTAATAAATTGTAGAAATCCTAAAAAATACGCCATGCGGGACAACAACTGAGGGGCTTCGTCAAAATATAAAAATAAACTAAAATGTATTATTTTCGGTGTATTACATATTTTGATTGCCTCGACTGCGTCTCCCATTGTTATCTTCTACTTTCTTATTTTTGGGGAATTGGCTCCTTCACCAAAAAAGGTTGGCGACCCCTGTGTTCATAAGGTCGATATTATAATGCCAGGACACGGGAGATTCACCCTTAAGAGTGTAGAAGTGTAAGGGTGAATTTAGTAGGCAATGACAGTGGATAATCACTCTTTGAGTGTAATGAGGTAAGGGTGAATTTAGTAGGCAATGACACTGGATAATCACTCTTTGAGTGTAATGACGTAAGGGTGAATTTAGTATGTTTAGACAATAGAAATTCGCCCTTACAGCGTAATTATGTAAGAATGAGGTATATTATGGTAGGCAATTATGCAAATTAAATATTATTAATTCTCAACAGAACCGAGGCTCCACTAGTGAGAATGTAATATAGAGAAGGGAGGAGAGGAAACCCGGTACCGGCATGTAGCCTACTCCTGACGAAAGATACCAAGGGGACCAACGGCTTAACGTCCCTTCCGAAGGACGGTAATATGATAAAGAGGGAATGTTATGGCCTATATAGAAGACACGCGTTCGGCACGGAGCAGTGTTTGGATTTGTGATTAATTTACAAAAACTAGATCGCAAAATGATTATTATTTTGATGTGTATATAGAAACCCTTTTAATTTGCTAAAGATTTGTCATACTATGACTATCTTCTGACGACGAGGTAGCCAATAATTTATTGCTAAGGTTTCTTGCTTTACGTTTTAAAAACTAGTTCAAAATACAAAGGTCAATATATTTCAACTTTTTTAGTAAGTAGTTCTTCTTTCTTCAGGAATATAAATAGAGAAGTACAATTAAATGACTTTACACTCAAGATTAAATGGAGTATTTAATATTTTATATAAAAACCACACTAACAAATCATTTTTACAAACTTGGTTCAAACTTTTTATTTTAACTTTTTTACAGACTTTTTTAGTTTGTAATGTTTAATTGTCTGACGAAGGTTTTTGTAAAAAAAATCCTATATATTTCATTAAATAATTCATCTAATCTTGAGTGTAAAGTCTTTAAGGTGCTGCAAGCGCGAGCGATTTTGCTGCTTTTTGTAGACACTTTTTGCGATACGATTGGAGACGAAATGGGTAGACCAAATTATTTGAAATTTTTATCGTGATTAGATAAAAGACAAATTTAGGGTTATCCCTTGGTACATCTTTTAATTTTTTGTTTCGTTAATTAGTAATAATTAGTGGATTTTTAGTGAAAAATTAGCTATTTTCTCGTTTCCCTGGGCGCCGTATAAAATTAAATTTCAAAAATGTGCCAAAGGATAACCCTAAGTTTGTCTTTCATCTATTCATGATTAAAATTTGAGATCAATTGGTTTACGGGTTTGGTCTCCAATCGTATCGCAAATTTCATCGTTTTGCGCGGTTTTGTTGAATAACCGACGCCTAATTAACGATGCAATAAGCAAAAATTAAAAAGTTCTACTAATATACAATCAGACTGATCATGTGAAATCCTGTAAAAGTTACACTCACTTATGAAACAATTTTTCTCTCTCAATTTTCTAAAACGGCCGAGCGCTAGTATCACCTTAATTGTACTTTTCTAGTTATTTTAACTCGATCTCAGAGATAAGTGGTCATAGCCCCCCCCCCCTCTCCCCCCATTAATGCACATCTGTTGATTGCTCGTCTAATTGAAACCATTCATTCTTGTCAATGACCGGACAATTACTGCTTACAGAAGAAGCTGACAACATTCTCTGTTGAACGTTTAGCATCTTTTATCTCACAGTTTGACATTTCACGGCGAGTACAAGATAAGTACCGGGTCGTTGACAAGATTAGACGCGAGGAGTTTAGAGTTTAGGTATTAGAATCAAACCAGCTGTATTCTGTATTCATACAGGCTGTTCAATTTACGCTTACAACGCCGTTAGGGTGTAAATATAAGCAGCACCATCCAGACCTTCCACCTGAATTCACACTTTGCCAACCTAAACTCTCCAAAGTGAATCCGCTAACTTGAATGTGCCACCTAGTTCTAGCTGATTTTCATTTTGTTGTGTTGGTTCTAGCGTAGTACATAATTTTCGTTGCCATCTTCACCAGCATAATCATTGTAAAGAAGATTTGAACAAAATGTAGTGACGAGAAAAACAGAATAACTCAATTCAATATCATATTTCAACCCCAAGATGTATGTGATTTTTCTAAATTAATGGTACGCAGGGAAAGAACGCTATGGTCAATTAAAAATCAAATGAGTTTAAGGTATTCTCTTACACAGGCGCGTAGGAACTACTTTCATCATGGGGGGGATTACGACACCCGGTAGGGGGGTCTGGGAGGCGAAACCCCCTAGTTTTAGCCCCGCAGGGCGTTTTTTGGAATTTAACCCAGTTAAAAGTGATTCTGGGGCTCTAAAATGCACAAACTGAAGCCAAAAAAAACTCCTATTGGTGCCCCGCAGGGCATTTATCGAATAAACATTTTGAAATCGATTCTGAAATGCTAAACTGTTCAATTTACAACAAATAACTCACTATTTTGCCCCGCATGGCGTTTTTTTCTTCTTCAGAATTTAAACAATTTTTAAGTGATTCTTGGACACTAAACTTAATTTTGTATGGTGAATAGGGAGTCAGCCAGCTCGAGTGGGGGGGGGGGGGAGGGATAATCACCCCCCCCCCCCCTTTCTATGCGCCTCTTGCAGTGGTTTTTTATGAGTTTTCAGAATATTCTCTCGGTTTTTAGAAAATATTGCCACAGAGTCTTGAAAATAGCAACTGAAATATCGATCTGTATGGAAGACAGATACAATGTTTCAACATAAAACTTCGTTTATCTCAGTTTCATCCGAATATGACTTAGAGCGTTCTTGCCTTGTACCCTTCAAATGTTTGTGTGTTTTCAAAAAATGACTAAAAATACTTTCGAAAAAAAATTGGGGCCTAACAAGTCACTCCAGAGTGTTAATATAGGGTAATCAAGGATCTTAATAGATTCGGGATATTAAATTCCTCGATTTATTTTTTAAATTACAACAATAAAACATGAAGAAAAACAACCCCTAAAGAGAAACCCAGGAGTTCAAACCCTTTTTGTGATAAATACGAGTATATGTGTTTCGTTGTTGTTTGCTGTAGCAGTCATAAAAACAACATGTTGGCTTTTTGGACTGGGCATTCTAATATATATTTTGTATTTCTGAAGTTACGGCTGTAGCGAAACCGTTTGGATTCTTAGGGCCCATACCTAACTCAGAAACGATTTTATTCGGACAAGCTATGTAATCGAGTTTAAGACGGCTGGGTAGTGAGTTTGACCTTGAAGAGTTTTTAATCGATTTTTATCAATATCTTTTACGAATGAAATTGTTAACAAAATAAGGCTTTGTACGAGTATTCAGAACAGTTTAATGAAAATAATTCCATAGCTTGTAATGGTTTATTATATTTACTATCCTACAGATGTTTATTTCTCGAAAATTAGTAAAATTTTGGCCCTAAACATCTGTTGGACAAAATAAAACTAATAACTTATTCCAAACTATGACATTATTTTCATTGAACTGTTCTGAATACTCGTACAAAGCCCTATTTTGTTAACAAATACATTGGTAAAAGATCTTGATAAAAATCGATTAAAAAACTCTTCAAGGCTACGCTCACTACTCAGCTGCTTTAAATCCCATGCATGTCACAAATGTATGCAAATTCTAACAAGAAATAGATAATATGTTGCAAACAACAACTTCGTACCGCTATGATTCTATATAGAAATGAACCAGTCCAAAGAGCTTCTGGTAATATACTTCTTGTTTCGGGCCCCCATTAATTTGAACTACACCTAACTCTGTGGTATTTGAAGCGTTATGGTTTTAAGGTGCTGCAAGCGCGAAAGATTTTGTTGCTTTTTGTAGACACTTTTTTGGATACGATTAGAGACGATCAAACAGTTTGACCAAATGATTTGAAATTTTAATCATGATAAGATAAAAGAAAAACATAGGGTTAATTATTGGTACATTTTTAATTTTTTGTTTCGTTAATTAGTAATATTAATTAGAGGATTTTTGGTGAAAAATTAGCTATGTTCTTGTCTCTCTGGGTGCCGTATAAAATTAAATGAAAAAAAATGTGCCAAGTGATAACCCTAAGTTTGTCTTTGATCTAATCATGATTAAAATTTGAGATCAATTGGTTTGCGGGTGTCGTCTCCAATCGTATCGCAAATTTCTGAGTTTTGTGCGATTTGTTGAATAACCGGCGCCTATAATTAATGATGCAATAAGCAAAAATTAAAAGGTGCTACTAATATACAATCAGACTGATCATGTGAACATCCTATCAAAGTTACACCCACTTATAGAACACATTTGCTCCAACGACCGAGCGCTAAGCACCTTAATATTGTCAATGTCCTTAGTCCCGTTCCGCTTGGAGCGTTAGAGGATGTCTTGGTTCGGTTTGGTCCAGATGACCTGAGCGTATGAAGATGTCATCTCGAGACGCTTGAATAGCTGGCTTCATCAGGCGCAGGTCCACTTCCAGATCTTGTACAGATAAAACTGACAAACATGGGAATAAAACATGCGCTTTATGACTGTGCGATGCAGGGGAAGGAGGATCAGGGTCACATTGCCTTGGGGTACATGGGCAGGGAAACAAGGATCAGGGTAACATGCGCATTTAGTACAGTCAAATGAGAGATCCTAAATGAACACAAATAGCTCTATGAGCGTTTTTCTCTAAATCTTATCGTTTGTGAAATATGGCCCATCGAAAAGTCATATTTTAGTCAGTTTTCGATGATTTCGGTCACTTTGAGTGTAATTTTACGTTTTGCGAGGTCCGAAACGCTCAGAGAGCTATTTGTGTTCATTTAGGATGGTGAACAATTCTGCCAAGTTTCGGCAAAATCGGAGTTACATGAAAAATATATTTTTTGCAAGATGAAATTAGCATGGGAAATTAACTTAAAAAGTGATTAAAAAGTACTTCCGGTGCGCGGATTTTGGCGGATTTTGGATATGTTGTAGAGGGCATTTTTCTAAAGAGGATGACACCAAAAACCAAATGTTGCAATTTGTTTTGGGTTTGGCCATTTTTAAGCCTGCTTTGACTGGAGTAATGACGTCCATTCCCAAGGAGAACAAAATACGAGGTGTGAATTGACGGGGGCGATTTCTCACCCTCTGGTATTCTCATCCCTGCATTCGGTTTCGCAATGACGTACCAGAATCCGCCCTCAGTAATTTATTTGAATTCCATTTTTATTTTTCCCGAAAAGGTATTGTTTTTTGTATATCGTTTTATTGATTCCCTAAAAAGTAAGAATTTATGGTTAAAATAGCAAGAAAATAGCTTTTAAAATTTTTTCTTCCGCAGAACAGAGCTTAAAAACTTCGTCTAAAACGCACCAAAATTAGTTTATTGTCAAGAAAGCGAGAGATTAAATAACTCAGTAAACGATGGGAGTAAGATTTGCTATTAGAGGGTCCAGATCAATCCCGATGTTGTATAAAATGTAAACAAATGATTGGATTCAACTCAAGTTCCTTGCCTACGTGCATTGAAGTCTCCAGCACATTTCTGCAGCTTGCAAAGCTCTTTGGCCTGGACAGTGCAGTTGTGGTCAGGGGGGGGGGGCAATTGATTCGGGTGTTATAAAGATTAATTTTGCAGATTTGAATTTTTTTTATGAAATTTCTAATAAATCCTCATTAAATTTGCAGCTGAAGATGATATGGCATTAAAATCTACAGTTATACTGAAATATTTTAGAATTACACTTTCACCAGACACCGTATCACAGGTTTTAAATATTAATCAAAAATTCTGTTTTAGCGTCCCGAAATTGTGCATAAAATAAAAAATCCAATAATTTCTCTGTGGGTCGCTTTATTCCAGTTGTTTTCTGAGCCCTCATTCCCTCTAGATGAATTCCACTTCAGCATGAAAAAACTCTACAATTTCCTTTTGCCTCCTTTGATTGGCAAAGGTCTTGCTTGTACGTGATCCCAACAATCTTGACCACTCAACTAAATATTAATTATTTTAATCCAATCCAAATTTGTATTCATATTACCTACTTTCCAACACCAATAAGTAACGCGGAACACAAATTATTTCATCTAATCAATCACGGACTGTGATCTCTTCTCCCGTGTAGGATTCAGTTATAATCCGGCTCTCCAACAAGCGTGAGATCTTTATTCCCGTGACCGCTGGACCGCTTCATGGGATTACAACTCATTGCTCTGACATTTGTGATAAATCCGAATACCTGTTCTTCGGATTATAGATCTGATTCCGTTTCACAGCTAAAAGCTTTCAGATTTAGTCTCAAAATCAGATCCGGAAGCGAACCAAGACGAACTAATAAGGTAATCAATTAGGTTTAATTATAAATAAGTGTTTAAAATGTATTTATTTTACGTGTGTTCGAGAATTTAAGTGATTCCTTTCCAAGTTTCAGATAAGAAATGAAATATATTTTAAATCACTAAAATTACTAGGTTTTAGTCCATTTTTGTACAAAACCTCCTAGCTTATTATTTAAAAATAAAAGTAGGTAAGAGGAAGAAAATATGTCTGAAAAACAGAACTCTTGTTTTACAGTTTCACAGTTTTGGTGATTAGTTATATATTTTTTTTAATAAAATATATTTATTTTACTTGTGTTCGAGAATTATAAGCGTTTTCTTAGTCCAAGTAGTATAGACGAAATAAAATATGTTTTAAAACATCACTAAAATTACTAGATTTTAGTCCATTTTTTCACAAAACCTCCTAGCTTATATTTTAAAATAGAAGTAGGTATAGAGGAAAAAAATATATCTGAAAAGCAGAACTCTTGTTTAACAGTTTCACAGTTTTGGTGTTAAGCTTTCTGAAGATTCAGTCTTAAAATCAGATCCGGAAGCGAACCAAGACGGGCTAATCAGGTAATCAATTAGGTTTAATTATAAATAATTGTTTAAAATATAGTTATTTTACTTGTGTTCGAGAATTTAAGGTGCTGCAAGCGTGAGCGATTTTGCTGCTTTTTGTAGACACTTTTTGCGATACGATTGGAGACGAAATGGGTAGACCAAATTATTTGAAATTTTTATCGGGATTAGATAAAATACAAACTTAGGGTTATCCCTTGGTACATTTTAAAATTTTTGTTTCGTTAATTAGTAATAATTGAAAAATTAGCTATTTTCTTGTCTTCCTGGGGGCCGTATAAAATTAAATTAAAAAAATATGTTAAGTGATAATCCTAAGTTTGTCTTTCATATAATCATGATTAAAATTTGAGATCAATTGGTTAACGGGTTTGGTCTCCAATCGTATCGCAAATTTCAGAGTTTTGCGCGGTTTTGTTGAATAACCGGCGCCTAATTAACGATGCAATAAGCAGAAATGAAAAAGTGCTACTAATATACAATCAGACTGATCATGTAAACATCCTATCAAAGTTACACTCATTCCGGAAAAAAAAATCTCTCTCAATTTTCTAAGAGTTTCCTTTCCAAGTTTCAGAGAAGAAATAAAATATTTTTTAAAACATCACTAAAATTCCTTGTTTTTAGTCCATTTTTGCACAAAATTTCCTATAGCTTATATTTTAAAATAGAAGTATAGGTATAGAGGAAGAAAATATGTCTGAAAAGCAGAACTCTTGTTTTACAGTTTCACAGTTTTGGTGATTAGTTATTGTGTATTAATTTATTATTTGACAACGAAAGTCAATTTTAATTACTCTAATTTGATTAAAAAATAATGCATGCGAAAATAAACTTAATAGTATTATTTGATTTGATGAACAGAATTTGTAGCTCTATTAGAGATCGTCCCGACCTCTACAGGTAATTCAGAAGGCCGGCAAAACCAGAAGCAAGTTAAAATATGTAGAATATTCGTTCAACTCAAATAAAACCTTCAGGTGAAATAAAATAAACATAAAACGGTTTTAACGATGAAACTTGCATTCCAGAGACGTTGGGTTCGATTCCCGGGCCCGACATTCCTGACTTTCATGGATTCACTCAGTCGAGAGGAAAATGATGGGAAGGTTCCCTACTAATAAGTAACGACCACCTCCTTCCCACCGATCATCATAATCATCATAATCATCATCATAATCATTCATCCGTCGCCATTAATTGCACATACTTAATATTAAGGTGAAAACTACTTATTTTTAGGAGTCTTCATTCAAAACCTATTTCTCGCATTTGCTTTTTATGTTTTCACAGCCCAAACTGCCCAAACGAAGTAACTTTTCCGTCTAATTATTTCACACAAGATTAATTACTATCCTGTTCTTCTCCCTATTGATTTCTAGCAAGATCAGCCTCATAGTTACACCACAAAATTGATTTATAGCTTCCATTCCGCTTTAAATGCTGGACAATCTGACATAGAAGCTGTTGTCTTCCACGCATTTTAATTGTACAGGGAAAGAAAGCTATAAGTAAATTTTTTGATAAAAAAAATAGGTGAAGGTGTTATTTTGCAGTGATTTTTATGATCTTTCATAATATACCCTCGGGTTTTAGAAAATATTGCTACAAAATCTTGAAAAACGCAGTTGAAATATCGATTTTTATGGAAGATAGATACAAGTTTCAACACAAAACTTCGTTTATCTCAGTTTATATAGCGTTCTTTTTCCCTGTACCCTTCAATAGGGAAGTCTTGTGAAATTTTATTCCAGTTAATTTGTAATTATCAACATAAATACCAATGATAAACACACTTATCATCAGCGAAATTTAAAATTTTCATTAATAAAAATCAAATTCAAATGTCATTGGATATTTTGGCGGAAAAAACGACAGGCAACGAGAATCAGAATTGTGATGTCATTTCCAGTCTCCAACAATGTGTTACCATGGTGATTCCTTTGTTGCCATGGCAATATAGCTAATTATGATGTCACTGTCAATTTTCCTGGTTTAATGCTTTAAAATTGTAAGAAATAAATCAATCTTTGTATATTAATTCCTTGAAAACTATTCATCTCACAACAAAAATAATACCAAATCTGTGTTCAGCAACATCTCAACTTTCATAAAATAACTATTATTCTGAAATCTAATTTTAATGAGACTTCCCTATTCCAACGCTCGCTTATCAACGTGTTCATCAGCATATTCCAGATAAAACGTTTCACCTGCTCAATAAAAGATCATTCAACGCGTTCCAAAACAACCCACACGTTCATTCCATCAAATTCAAATATCATCAAACTATTAACTTAATGCACTCAACAGGATCAAGTCAACGACCTGGCGTGTTTTTTAACATGATTCTTTCGAAATCGTTCGCATTCCTGATCGCCATTAACCGGTGGTTAAAGACGGTAGCCGCAGTTAATTAGCCTGTCAGGATTAACCTTGTGGTAATTAATGAATGACGGCGATCGGACGGAAAAACACCCGAGCGATGATGTATGAGAAGAAGATTGACCGCAAATTGTGCCCGCTAGGTGAATGCTTTAATTACTGAATTATGTGTAGCGGACTTGCCAACGTAACTTTTTTAATAAAAAGGTGGATAATTCTGCATAATGACTGAATTTCTTTGGATATATGTTTTTGAAGGAAAGCCTTAGCCTCATTTACACTGTTCAAGTTTGCTTTCAAGTCCTTGAATTCAAGCCCTTGAACGCAACCCTTGAATTCAACCACTTGAATGGGCATTTACACTGTTCAAGCTTCAAGTCGTAACATAACCTAAAATAGTAACTTCTTGCAAAGAACATGTTATTAATATTGTGCTAGATTTTGGATGCCACATAGACACATATTGTGTATTTAATGAAACAGTTCTGGAATTGGCGGGAAAATCTTGAAAGATACTGGAGAGAGGGGCGGAGCCAGAGTTGTGGCGTGGGTTCTGATTGGTTCAAGTCGTTCAAGTCTTTCAAGTCTTCAAGGAAAATAGGACATGTTCTAAATAGGTTCAAGTCTTGAATTCAAGGGTTTAACGCTTCAAGTTATCCGTTTAGACTATTCAAGGGGTTGAATTCAAGGGTTGAATTCAAGGACTTGAAAGTAAACTTGAACAGTGTAAATCAGGCAGAGGCCCGAAGTCATGTTTCAATTATTCTTGAGGTAACTCAAAAACCAGTAATTCATATGTGTTCATCCAATCATATTAGTAATTAGTAATTAGTAATTAGATCTTCTTTCTTGAGGAATAAATTTAAAATAATACAATTTAAAGACTTTACATTCAAGATTCAATTCTATTAATGAAATATTTCGTTTTTTTTTTACAAAAAACCAAATTTTGAATATTTAGTTAAATGACCTTGTTTTATAATTTTAAGGAAGCCTATGTCAATTTCTCATCCTTGTTTGTTTTTTGAGCGAGCGAAGCGAGCGACTCCATTTGGCTCTTTTAGCACGGACCTCTGTTTTTTTTTTTTTTTTTTTTTTTTTTTTTTTTTTTTTTTTGTATGCTAAAGGAAGCAATAGAAGTCGCACCGTTTCACCGATCGACCTGAAATTTTGCACACATGTAAAGACAACCTTCTCTGTTTGCAGACCCAATTTTTTTTTGAAATCCATCCATTGGTTCATTGTTAAAATAAGTATCTCCTGATAGCCTAAAAAATGAAAATGGTCTTCGAGAAATGTGATCAAACTCATATTTAGCATGGTCAGTAAGACCAACAAAGTCACTTATTTTACAAATTTTCAGCCGAATCTGTCAAGAAAGTATGCACTTATTGACATTTTTAATAGTTGTCAGAAATGAAACATTGAAAATGAATGTCTTTCCAATGCAACTGAATCTGATTTGCTTTAGGTACAAGAGTGTTTTGATGGTATGTACACTTTTTTATTGAAAAGCAGATATCTTTATGTTTATTGAGTTGATCAAATTTGAATAATTCAATTTGGATCATAGTTTCCAACAAATCATTTCGAGTTTTTAAGGACCTTGGTTGTCTTTTCTTCAATTCGTAGTTCTGATGGCCGTGCCTCCGGTGTTTCTACTTGGCTGATTTTGCATCCAGGAGGGATTAGAAACATAAGCTCACATTTTAATAATATCATTGAGTGGCGTTTGTTCTCTTCTAGCGTTCACACGTCATTCCAAATCTCTCCTGCATTTTGCTTCTTTTCGTTGATAATTTTGGCAATTTGGTGTACTTTGTGAAGGTATTAGTAAAATTGAATCGCTTTTAAAGCATAGATATTAGGTATCTACAGTTATTGTCCAGGGGATTGATTATTTCAAATTATTTTCTTCTTGGAAACGTTGGATTTATTCCGTTTCTGAGCTTCTGTCTAGCCTGACATTTCCTTGAAGGTTGCTATTTTTTTTTGAAAGTTTTGATTCATTCAGTTCAAAACATTACGTTGTCTTATTTTAATTGTGGAACGTTGGATTCATTCCCTTTCTAAACTAGGTAGTTACTATTTTACCTGATCCGTTTTTTTGTGTGGAACTTTGATTCCTTTCGCTTATTAGTTGAAAGGTGTTTACTTTATTTTCATATTTGCGAAGTTTTGTTCAAGATTCATTTCGTAACATTACGACATTGAATACATTACGTCTTTGAGCACACATTTCGTGCATTTCAAACATTGATCACACAAATATTATTGTACTTTAATTAGGTAGGTACTCTACTTCTTACTTTTTCATTACCTATCTTATCCCTATTTAAACATGCCGAAAAATGGAAAGACTTCTGCTAGAATGAAAGCCATAAAGGCGAAAAAGCGTCTGCGTGAAATTGAAGATCAAGAAACTGACGAAGCTAAATCTAAAAGGTTGAAACAAAATGTCGTTAATAATAAAGCATCAAGGAGCAAAGAGACCCCCGACCAGACTGCTGCAAGGAGATACTCAAACAATCAACGCAATACCCGCTCTCGTGCAGCGGGTATTGCCGATTGACCGACCAACTAAAAACTTTGCATGGTAATTGGTAGCAACATTTAAGGTATTTTTGCCAATTTTCAGTCTTATCTGTCGTTATTTTCAAAAGTTTTTGTAATTCTAGCGACATTTTGTGTGTTGGCTGTCAAATTCACGGCGACTTCGAATCTTCAGTTCAAGGCAGGGTAGTTAGAGCAGAAAGTTTCAAACGAAATGAAACTAATAATGACCGTTTAACAGATTGATCTGATATTGTGTACACAGTAATATAATATCATATGAGTGGTCCCAGGTATATTGTTTGAAGGATATTATGTGATTTTTGAAACTTAACAAGGAACCGTTCAATCAAAGGTTTAATCGAACAACTTAAAACTTAGCAAGGTTATTGGGACCAATATTTTTGGAAATTTTGGAGATATTTATACAAGTCTGTGACGAAATTCAAGAATTATTGGCTTTTAATGACATTTTCGATAGACATAATTTCGGTTCGAGGTGTTGCGTGTATCCGTGCTCGCTCATCAACGCGTTACTCAGAGCGTTTTCCTAGTAGTATTAAGTGGGTATCACACTGAGTTGCAACCCGTGGTTGGAACTCTTGTATGGAAACTTTTGTTGCAAAAAGAGGCAACCGCCTATCACACGCAACTGTTTGGTTTGATGTTGGTTGGTTCACAATTGACACTCATGAGTTGCGCAGAAAGCAGTTGCCATAGTAACCAAAATAAAAGTAAGGAAATAACAAATCTGACAGCGGCAATCCAAATCTCATACTTTGAGTGATTGGGAAAGAAAGATATTTAAGTAAGTACAAGCTAATAATAATACGCACTATTTATCCATACACATGTTCAAGTTAAATATTCATCTGATAAATATGATTTATAGTTAATATTTATAGCATTATATTGGTAAGTTCACGTCACGTGGTACCACAACAAATTGTTGGAACCGGAAAAATAGAGACTTCTCTATTTTTCAACCCAACCCGTGGGTTGACCAAATTCAGTCTCTGCACATGCGCGGCCAACCATATTTTCAAACCGCCGGTTCCATACACGGGTTGCAACTCAGTGTGATAGGGCTTTTAAAGTAATGACTGAGAAGGTTTTTGTAAAAAAAAAAAATATTTCATTAAAAGAGTTGAATCTTGAGTGTAAAGTCTTTAAATTGTGTTATTTTATACTAATTTGTAATGGTGACATGAGTCATTGTGTAAGAGAATACTTCAATATAACTGTATTTGTTGCCATCAGTCAAATGACAATATCCAAAAGTGTGAACTCAAAATCGAGAAAATGGACTTCGCGCCTTCTACCTCTGAATAACTAGTTTAAAGGTGTCAAAAGTTCATCTAATGTTGTCTTATGTATGTGTAGTCTATAGGGAACCTCTTTTCTCTTGATCGTAAATTGTATCAAAATTGTTTTGTTTTGTTTACCATTCAGTTGGTATTGCTAGGAGGTCACAAAGGAAGTCTTCTATAAATTAGATTTCATAATAATAGTATTATTATGATAGTTGAGACGTTGCTGAACACATATATGTTATTACTTTTGTTGTGGATTGAATAGTTTTCTCGGAAGTGATTTACAAAGTTTGATAGACTTAAAACAGGAAAATTGACATTGACGTCATAATTCATATGTTGCCATGGCAACAAAGCATGTCAACACATGGTAACACATTGTTGTTGACTTAAAAATGACGTTTTCCCCGCCAAACTGTCCCATGACATTTGACATTTATTTTAATGAATGCAAATGTTCAATTCCTCATTGTTTGTGATTATTATTTGAGTTGTGTTTTACGAATTTACTATAATAAAATTCAAGGAGACTTCCCTAATGGCAACGCAACAACGTGCCAAAAGTAACATAGCAATTATTTCGTATTAAATCACCTATTATAAATAACATGATTATTATATCAACATAATCTTTAATCAACCCATCATATTCCTATAAAACTCTTTTGAAACATTGTTAGAATGTGAACAAGTCTGACAAATGTCCACCAATAATCGCACCTTTTAACTTTGAGTTTAACACCTATTCAAACACACAATGTAATATTAATGACACTAACTTGTCATCTACTTTAATCCGAGCTTAAATACTGTCACAACAAAATCACCCGGATTCTGTTTCTTTTTCTTGTCATTATGTTAATTGAGATTCGCCAGCTTGGAAATGGAACTAAATGTGCACAAAACCTTTGACTAATTTGTCGCTTAGGGTCAAATGTAAACTCTTTCAAAAGCAACCTGAACTATCTTTTGGCAATAATTTGTCAAAAGGATGACAGAAAACTGATGGTCTCATGGAATTATGATAATTATATGTCATATTTTATACTTTTAATATGACATTTAAAAATAAATGTAAAAATGTAACTGTTACTTTTCTACGCTTTGGTAAGCAAACCGTGTGATTATTACGTGCATTAAGTTGTTTGTATAAGAGGGTTTTAAAAATAATTTGACATGAAAGAAACACTTCCTCATCTTGAATTTATTTATCGTGTTTTTGATTTGTTCAACAAATCGATTTGAAATTTTGCAAAAACACTATTAAAGTTTTTGACAAAATCCTGTGATTGGTTGAAAAGGGAAATGAACTGTTTGTCCAATCATTATTCAAAATGTGTAGGTCATCGACGAATATGTTCGTATGCCAAATTTTAGACAAATCGGTCAAAAGACTCAAGAGTTGACTAAGTTTCTCAATTGTTTGTCAAATTTATTTCATCGAAAAAAATGCTCGCGACTCTTTGGTGACTTTTTCGTCGAATTTCAACGATTATTCACGAGAAAGAAATTCGGAGCCCCCTCCCTAATAAGACTTAGTGAATTGTTACTATTCACGTGAAGTAAGAAGTACACCCACAGACAGAATAATTGTCGGTAAACTGCTAAGTTGGGAGCAGTGTTGAATCCAGGCATACCTCGGGGGGGGGGGGGGGGCAGTGCCCCCCCTCCCCCCGAGGTATGTATGTGCCCCTTCCGGCACAAATACCTATTCAAAATACCTTCAAAATAATATGTGAAAAAAACACGTAAAAATAGACGGATCATGTCAAAAACCTTCCAAAACGGTTAGAATTGAGTTAAAATTCCAAAAACTTTCCGGGGCTATGCGCCCCGGACATGCATATTCTCATAAGTTCAATAAATTTACCTATTAGACAATTTTTTGGATATTTTGCAATTTATAATTCCCCAAAATAGCTATACACTGTGATTCAAAATTGTACCTAAACGAATGACCTTGATCAAAAATTTTCTCGGGGGCTATGCCCCCGAACCCCCTGTTTTCCACTGTGACTTTTCAAAATATATTACGTGTAATAATTGCTTTGTGCTTTGTACAACTACAAGCATATTCATAAATTAACTTCCCCCCCCCCCCCCTCCCCCAACACCAACATAAAAAAGTACCCAAAAAATGCCACCCCCAACTATTCAAGTGCCCCTCCCGAGAAAAATGTCTGGATTCAACACTGGTTGGAAGCTCAAATTACCGGCAACATTTGTTAAAATAAGAAATTATTATTATGTTTGAAGTGGTTTGGTTCTTACAGACTGTTCTTATAATCAAACCCACCACATGCTCAACATCAACATCCTCGCACGTCTGTGTATTACCTATGTGCTTTCTTCTGGACAATCAGTTCAGAATTTTGCAAGCAACTTATGTGACCGCGGGTGTACAGATACATAAATAAAAGCTGATGGTTGAGAAGGACAGAAGGACAGAAGGACTCACCATTGCATCTCGTCGTGGTGGACACTGTCAGTCCGTTGACGCCTGCAACAATGCAACACAATCATTGTTGACGCTTTGATTAACAGCATTCCACACAGCAATACCTTTGTTACGTCAGTCATTACAATTACATAACAACCAGTGGGGGAGTCCAGCACTGTTCTGCAGCGAGGCTAATGGCGACGGATGAATGATTATGGATGCTGGAATACAGGTAGGATTGGGCTAGGATGTTTAGGACCACCTACAAGGGCGTATTCAGGGGGGCCGAGGGGCCATGCCCCCCCCCCCCCCCCCGAAATCAGGGTTTCATCTAAGAAAATAAGCACATTTAAAATAATATGTGAAAAAAAACACTTATAAATAGACAGATCATGTCAAAAACGTTCCAAAATGGTTAAATTGAGTTAAAATTCCAAAAAATTTCCAATTTTGGGATATTTTGTAATTTATAATTTCCCAAAATAGCTATACACTGCAATTAAAAATTTGCACCTAAATGAATGACCTTGATACAAAATTTTCCCCTTTTCCCCTTTTCCCCACTGTGTTTTTCAAAATATTATTAATGTCCCCCCCCCCCCCCGAAATTTAATCCTGGATACGCCCTTGACCACCTAAGAAACGTCCAAAAAGGCAGGCAAATAGCACATTAACACTATTAATAAGGACCACAAAATACCGAAAAAGGACCAATGTAATTTTATGGAATGTAATTTTCGTCAACATATTCGATTTATCGGTTTAGGAGTTAAACTTAAAATTTTCAAGTGTCAGCTGTTGATGGCCATCCAAATGGTGGATGGATATTTTATGATTTGTGGTCTGGACCAAAATTCATAAAACTGTTGTAACTTGCAACAAACATTTCATATTAATTTCACCAATAATTTAAAAAAGATCAAAAAGACCTTAAAATAGCAAGAAAAGGACTGAATTCATAAAAAATTTAGAAAAAGGCATTTTCAGGAAAAATGAAACACATAGTACTTCTGAAATCAGGAGCATGCAACATATTTATATATCATTTTTAGACGTATCTGAAAAAAGGAATCGAACCCAAGTCTTCCAGAGTGCAAGCTGAACTCTGACCAATTTCCAAAAGGTTATCATACGTATTTTATTTATAATCGAATTTCTAAAAAAAAAATGAGTGCATTTCAAAATTCACCAATCAAATTCATCTTAATGAATTATAAAATAAATAATATTATAAATATAAATTGCTTTAAGTTTACGGCGAGATTAAGAACAAATGCTTCTCTTCCCCCTAACAATTATGTACCTACTGCAAAGGTAGAAGGGCGTAAGTCCATTCCAATGAGTCTTGAGGTGAGCTCTAAAATAAGTATTATGTCTTCATCCAATCATATTTGTAATGGTGACATGAGTCATTGAGTAAGAGAATACTTCAATATAACTGTATTTGTTGACATGAGACAAGATAGAGCTTGATTACATAATTCCAAAAGTGTGCGACGCAAAATCTAGAAAACGTTCTTCCGCCCTTCTGCCTCCTAACTTATGTTTTGTAATTAGAGCTGTGGAATCTATGGTAGATGGAGTGTGAAGGAGGGGGGGGGGGGGGGGGGGGGAGACTCCACTGGATTTAATCGCGTCCATTTTCACTACTTCACTTTACATCGAAGTATATACGAGTCAACAGGCACTCCAAGAGAAGGGAAATAATCCACATAAATAGGCCCTTTTGCGCTATGCAAATTGTCAAGTCTTTGCTAATGAATACCGTAGCCTTTCGATAAACCCAAGAAATTGAGCCTTGTAATGTACACTCAAACCAATAAAAATTGGTACTCGAAAAGAAAAGGATTGGCTGCTGGTAAAGGTTCCTTGACAATCAATCATTGTTATTATCAATGAAATAAGAGCTCATGATGAGTTAACACAGACGATGCCATTAAACCTTAAACAGCCAATCCTTTTCTTTTCGAGTACCGATTTTTATTGGTTTGAGTGTACACTTGGCACAATTAAAAATGATCTCAATAAATCTGATGTTAGATCGCACCATCAGAAGTCAGTCTAAGCGATCTCCTTGTCTCACTCTATAGTAATGACCTCACATTTCAATGATAATAACAAGCTTTGATTGTTATGGAACATGACCAGCATGCATTCAAATTTGTACACCGATCATTTATTATTTTGTCAATACCAACCTGTCAAATAATCCAAGAAACCGTACATCACGGCATAGTATCCATTTCACTTTATAAACCAAAACACTTTCACACTTTAAACACACTAAAACACAGCAAACACTTTTCAATAACCACAAACTGCACTTCGGTTACAAAATTAACAAAACACTCGAACTCCATCGTTGTTCACTTTGATCAGGTTTCTGTCAAGTCATGTCAGACAGTGTTCTGATTTGCCTACAACAAATCAAAGTTAATTTATCTAATTGCCTGGAATGTTAGAGTTAGTCGTAGGTGAGTAAGTCCAGGTTTTACACTGTGCTGTGTTGAGCCATGCGGCCCCCCTCCGGCCCCCCTCCCCCTTGCCGAGTGGGGGGCATATCCGACCCCTCAAGCGACCTCCAGGCACCCGGTGACCCCTGACTCCGCTGACCTCAACATCGGGGAAGTGGAGGGGCGAGGAGGTTATTTATTAGGTTGAATACTATTTCTAATTTTGGAGCGGCTTTTTTCGTGTTTTGGAGAATACAGGATATTTTACACGTGTAATTCTACTCTATTTGACAGATGATAAAATAAAATAATATAAATAAGGTAATTTGAAAGGTTATTTTATAACTTTATAAGGCTAAAACTTTGTATATTTTTTGAGCAGTTTTTTAGATTTTAAAGACAAAAAGTAAATTTAAACGTGTATTTAATTTTATATAATATACTCTGCTAACAAAGGATATAATTAAATTATTTTAACTTATTGTAAATTTGAAACAAAAACATTCATTTTATAAGAAATCTTGTGAGGAAACTATACTATACTATACTATACAGAAAAAATATATTTAATTTAACCGTTTTGTAAATAAAATTATAAAATCGACGTCATTTTTAATGAACTTATTTATAATGTTGATTATGCTACAACATATTTTTCTTTGTTTCTTGTAATTTTGAACTAGTGGTCACGATTATTTTTCGATTATTATTATTATAAATTATTATTATTGATTATTTGTCTGTAACTAGTTTCTATAATTAAACAACGATGAGCTATAAATGTAGCTTTGTTTATACTTTGTATAATTACAAATGAAGTAGCTTAAGAGTCATGGGGACCGCTATGGAAACTGACGGATTGTGTCAAATTGTCCCAAAATACCTAAGTCTCCCCAAGGCTCATTATTTACTCCACTGTTATGCAACTTTGGGAGAGAGTTTGATACCCATTTTCTGGTAATACTATTGAGGAAATTTAAGAATATTTAAAGAAAAAAAAATGTTATTTTTCACATATTTCATGAAAAATATGAAAATAAAAACTTTTTTATTTTAAGTATTTATTAAAAATTCTCAATAGTATTGCGAGTAAACGGTATCAAAACTACCTCCCAAAGTTGCATAACAGTGGAGTAAATAATGAGCCTTGGGGAGACTTAGGTATTTTGGGAAAATTTGACACAATCCGCAGTTTCCATAGCGGAATCCACTGAGCAAGTATTTCTCGGCGAATGCCGGGCAGGTTCCCCGCCTAGTCGCAGACCACGTGACTACCAAGATGACGTCATGTGAAACCGAAAGCGCCGACACAAAGAGTCTCCCTGACCCACGTGACCTGTGACTCGACCTTGACGTCTGACCTCTGCGGCCGACCGGTCCCGCTAACCTACAGGTCACACCTACACGTCGGTCTGCAAACATCGCTCTGACACTCGGTTCTAGATCGCTCTGACGTCACAACGGAACAGAATCTCACTGGGGGACAGATGCCTCCAGTGAATAAATAATAAGTTGGTATTGTAATTAACATCCTTATTAATATATTTATTTGATTTGATACAATTACTGTATTTAGTTTTATTTGATTTAATTATTGTAACTCTGCCTGTCCCCCATAGTAAATTTTTTATTTATTATTTTATTGAACATTACAAATTACAATAAACACTTAATTTAAAAAAACAATTTGTTTTATAATTATTTATTGGTAATTCATTTATTTACTTATACCTTTCGTATTGTCTTCTGATCCTTTGCAATTATAAAATTATAAGAAACTCTACAGTGGTGTAGAAACTTTATTTGGAAATACTAAAACCAAAAAAATTTGTTAGGAACTTATACACTTCATCCTTTTCATGCCCCCCCTCCCCCCACCCCCCTCATACATCACAATGTAGGCACCTTGCTCTTTAAAAGTCGATGCCAAATACACCAAGTCGTCAAATTTCTACGCAAATCTGGGGAATTTTTTTATAAAACTATCAAGTTGAGTTCTGCAACCATCTAATGACGACGGATGAATGATTATGATGATGATTGGGAGATGATGGTGAAGAGTAGGTAAGGATGGAAGGTGGGAAGGAGGCGGTCGTGGCCTATTAGTAGGGTACCTTCCCAGCATTTGCCTGTCGACTGAGGGAATACCACGAAGAAACCTCAGTCAGGAATTACGGCCTCAGGAATCGAACTCGGGCCTCCGGAGGATCGCTCTGTTTCATTCGAAATAATAAGTGTTTCGAACAAAAATTAGATTCATTCAGCTTTTCTCTCAACAAACATTTTATTAGCACGTTGTAAAACTCTTCTTCCTCCCTCACATTTCTTGGATCTCCTCCCACTGAAATACGTCGCCTCCACCTAGGTTCACTCGCGAACCTCCGGTCGTCACTCAACATCACCCTACACGGTCGACCGTCCCACGGCGTGAGCCTAGCTCGTGGCACCTGTAAATTGACAGATTTTCATGAGTTGTCGGAATGACGTCAGAAGACCGGCAAAAAGCCAATATTGACGTTATTTTTAAGTGAAGTGTATTTTTAAATAGATTTTTTGACATGAGGTCGAATATAAATATATTTTGTATTGTGATGGATTTGACAAAAACTACGCAGAGTTTAAAGTAAAGGTTAACAGAGGTTAGCAGGGGAGGTATTTTAAATTAGCTCAAAGTTTTATGAATATTGAGAAATATGCGATTTTTTTATCAGATATTCTGTCGTCCAAAAAAAAATAGGTATTGTTAGAGAATTATTCTGTTTAGGTAGCGCTATATTGTCAAACACTTTTGAAGATATTTTTTATAAGTTTTAATTTTCTTAAATTTTTTAGGGAAGAGTCATCGGTTTATATAGCAAAAATATTTTTTCTTGAAAATACAATTTAAAACAACGTTTTCCAATATAAAATACTCTATAATGACCTGTAGTTTTCATATCCCGTCCAACAAAGAGTTTTCAATTGTATGTCATCAGAGGATGAACAAAACTTAAACATGGGAAGTAGAAGAAAATCAATTCAAATTTCTTTTCTATAACATTTAAAGTTACCGTAAAATTTTCCTGTTAAATTTACTAGGTCTACCAGAAATAAGTTATTTGTTTAGATCTATCAATTCAAATAATCAGTTCTTAATTATAGCCTAAAAATTATACCTGCGTTTTTACTTGTCTGCCATAAGATAACATTGGGGAGGCAACTCAATTTATCTCAGAAAGAATTGTGTATGGCATGATTATCAACATCATCCAAATTTAAAGTAAATTGTAATTGAGGTTGTTATGGTTTAAATTAAGAAAAATAAAACAATTTTTTTGCGATTTAATATGCGTGTGAAAGTTGCTGATCTACAATAGACCTTGGACAACAAGCGATAAAGGAGAAATAATAATTTTGTCTTTCAATTTCTACGAATAAATTTTAAAAATATTTCAAAAAAGCTTAAAATTTTCGTAAAATGTCAATAAACTTGAAGTTCTCTTATTAATTTCTCTATTTTTTTGTATGGTTTTCTTAGTCTGTGAATTTATAATTTAGGTGCATGTACAATACTACAATAATAATAGGTACATTATTTTTGTCACAATACAATCAAACTACACTACATTTCTCAAACTACACTACACTACAATAATATGGATTCAGGTTCCGGTTCTACCTAAAAATTAATATTATTGTGATTTCGGTTCTGGTTAAAAATGTCGATTATTTCGGTTTCGATTTCGGTCTAGACCTGATTTGACGGTACAGGGAAATAACGCGATAAGTCACATTCGGTTGAAACTGAGATAAACGAAGTTTTACGTTGAAACTTGTATCTATATCTTTACAGATCGATATTTCAATTGCGTTTTTCAAGACTTTGTGACAATATATTCTAAAACCCGAGGGTATATTCTGAAAGCTCATAAAAATCACTGCAAGAAGGGCCGTTTTAGAAAATTGAGAGAGAAAAATTGTTTCATAAGCGAGTGTAACTTTTATAGGATGTTCACATGATCAGTCTGATTGTATATTAGTAGAACTTTTTAATTTTTGCTTATTGCATCGTTAATTAGGCGTCGGTTATTCAACAAAACCGCGCAAAACGATGAAATTTGCGATACGATTGGAAACCAAACCCGTAAACCAATTGATCTCAAATTTTAATCATGAATAGATGAAAGACAAACTTAGTGTTATCCCTTGGCACATTTTTGAAATTTAATTTTATACGGCGCCCAGGGAAACGAGAAAATAGCTAATTTTTCACTAAAAATCCACTAATTATTACTAATTAACAAAACAAAAAATTAAAAAAAATGTACCAAGGGATAACCCTAAGTTTGTCTTTTATCTAATCACGATTAAAATTTCAAATAATTTGGTCTACCCATTTCGTCTCCAATCGTATCGCAAAAAGTGTCTACAAAAAGCAGCAAAATTGCTCGCGCTTGCAGCACCTTAAAAGTATTAACTATTTATTTTCAAAAAATGAACTTTCAGCTTTCTTGCCCTGTGCCCTCCATTTGTTTTCGAATCACTTCCCTATGGGTTCTGCTCGTGCGCAGTGCATGTCGGGTAGAACAAGGTATGGATAATGCAGTACACATGCGCATTATCACGCCGAGGCCCTTGACCTCTGACCTGGGGGGTCACGCGAGACACGTGCAGATCTGACCTCGACCTCGCTGACCTGCGACCTCACATGCGTCATACGAGGTCACAGAGGAGCGGGGGGGATGGGCACTTTCACGTGGATACAATAGAGGGGGACTTTTGGGGGAATCTTTTTTGACTTTTAACTCTTTTCGAGTATTTTGGGAGGATTTGAGCGATATTTTAAACTTATTTAGAAACATGAATGCATACACAAATAATTTAGAAGCTACCAAAAATATCAGAGGGGGCAAAGCAATCATTTTCCTTTAAAAGGGAAAAAACATCATGCAATAATTTTGTCAAGTATTTCCATAATTTTTCGGTCTTTTTGGAAATTCCAGGGGGGACGAACCAGAACGAAAATACTTTCTTCCGGTCTTGGCCAAATAAAAAATGATCGGCGAACATATTTGAATGACTGCTGGTCATGTTCCGTAACAATCAAAAATGCTTGTTATTATCATTGAAATGTGAGGTCACCTACTAGAGTGAGACAAGGAGATCGCTTGGTCTCACTTCTGATGGTGCGATCAATCAGATTGATTCAGCGATAATTTTTAGTTGTGCCAAGTGTACCTACTTTTCTCTATACCAAATATCTTTTTTAAACTCACATACCTAAATGAATGGAGCCTTCTTACGTATATTCTATTAGTGACTAGGTAGATAAACTGTCAAGTACGTAGACTATAAACATGTGTGACGGAACAGGTTGGGTGAGTGGTTAACACTCTGAACTTGTATTCCGGAGGCCCGGGTTCGATTCCCGCGGCCGTCCTTCCTGACTGGGGTTTTTTCGTGGTTTTCCCTCAGTCGACAGGCAAATGCTGGGAAGGTACCCTACTAATAGGCCACGACCGCCTCCTTCCCAACTTCCATCCTTACCTACTCTTCACCATCATCTCCCAATCATCATCATAACCATTCATCCGTCGCCATTAGCCTCGCTGCAGAACAGTGCGACGTTAAGCCCCAGACAAAAAATATATATTAACATGAGTTTTCCTCGCGACCGGTAAAGCAGGTATCTGCTCCACCTCGGCCCGCAGTCACGCTATCTGTTGATTGATGTCGCAAGCTGCTCTGGATGTTTATTACAAACTTGTCAATGCAGATGTCAATGAGAGTTACGCCCTGGCTGAGTGGGCAGACGAGTTCCAGAACCAACAGCCTCAGATGATAGGGTGGGAAATAGTTTCATTCTAGTCCAGTAATTCTAGTGAAAAAATCAGCAACCCAACCACTAATTGTAACATAAGCGTTTTTGGTACCGTTCGATTTAGAAAAGTGTCCTCTACAACATATCCAAAATCGACCGAAATCGCTGTACGGAAAAAGGGTTTTAAGAGAGCTTGGTAGTGAGCGTGGCCTTGACGAGTTTTTTAATCGATTTTTATCAATATCTTTTTCCAGTGTAATTGTTAACAAAATAGGGCTATGGACGTGAATTCAGAACAATTCACTGAAAATAATTTCATGGTTTGGAATATGCTTTTAGTTTTATTGTGTCCAACAGGTGTTAGAACCCGAAAATTACTAAATTTTCGGGTTCTAAACACCTGTTGGACAAAATAAAACTAATAACTTATTCCAAACTATGAAATTATTTTCAGTGATCTGTTCTGAATTCACGTCCTTAGCCCTATTTTGTTAACAATTACACTGGAAAAAGAAATTGATAAAAATCGATTAATAAACTCTTCAAGTTCCAACTCACTACCCAGCCGTCTTAATGACTATTTAAGTTAATTTCCCATGTTAATACCATCTTGCTCCATCATGTTACTCCGATTTTGACGAAACTTGGCAGAATTGTTTAACATCCTAAATAAACACAAATAGCTCTCTGAGCATTTTCCTCTAAGTCTCATCATTTGGGAAATATGGACCTCGCAAAACGTCAAAGTGACCTAAATCGACGAAAACTGACTAAAATATGACTGATATGGTCCATATTTCCCAAACGATGAGATTTAGAGGAAAACGCTCAGAGAGCTTTTTGTGTTTATTTAGTATGGTGAACAATTCTGCCAAGTTTAGTCAAAATCGAAGTTACATAAAAAAATTCCCTTTTTCCGTACAGCGATTTTGGGCGATTTTGGATATGTTGTAGAGGTCATTTTTCTGAATCGAATCATGTATTGAAACCGTCTGTTGCAATTAGTGCTGGGTATAATCACACAATTACTGGACTATTAGTTCAGGTACGTCTAGTGTTGGGACTTAAAATTTTCAAGACCTGTTGAAAATTTTCATGAAAACTCATTTACAAAGAACCTTTCAGCATATTTTCAATTGTTTTATTTTGTAAAGTATTAATGGAGGTGTGTTACATTATTATGCGTGATAGAAATACGTTTAAAAATGTCGGTGCACCTACCAGAAAAATAAAAAAAAAAAAAAAAATACCTTTCTCAGGATTTAAAACATTGAAAAATTTCATGAAAATTTCGATGAAAATTTTCACACAAAAAATACATGAAAAATCCCAACAGTTGAAAATTAAAAATGAGGGATACAGGGGAAGAACGATTTTTTTTTTTAAGTTTACGGTGCTATCTTTGAATATTAAATCCTTACGAGCGTTATATAATGCAGTGATTTTATTTAGCTTTCAGAAAATCCCCTCTGTTTTTAGACAAAATTGCCACAAAGTCTTGAAAAATGCAGTTGAAATATCGATTTGTATGGAAGATAAGTTTCAACATATAACATTTCGCTTATCTCAGTTTCATCCGAATGTGACTTATAGCGTTCTTTCCATGTACACGTCAAATAGAATCATTTTGACCGATCAACTAAAAGTTTTCCATAGTCATTGGGACGAACATTTTAGGTGGTTTTGACAATTTTCAGACTAATCGGTCGATAACTTCAGATGTTATTGACATTTTTACGGAAATGTTATACTTGTTTAAAAATACTTATAATTTAATTCCATTATAGTTCAAAGAAATCGCCGCTCCTTGTGCATACTATATGCGCATAATATTGTAAAATACCAAAGTGTGCTATTTTAAAAATTAGAAACCAATTCGAAATAATGTTCATAATGAAGTTTTGTTAATTCAAAACTTGAAATCTGAGTCAAGGATAAAGTCGGCAAGAGAAAACACCCGCTCGTCTGCCTAACAACACTGACGCTCGGCCGTCCCGAGTCACTCCACACCCCCGCTCGTCTCCCTAACAACACTGTCGCTCGGCCGTCCCGAGTCACTCCACACACCCCCGCTCGTCTGCCTAACAACACTGACGCTCGACCGTCCCGAGTCACTCCACACCCCCGCTCGTCTGCCTAACAACACTTACGCTCGACCGTCCCGAGTCACTCCACACACCCGCTCGTGTGCCTAACAACACTGACGCTCGGCCGTCCCGAGTCACTCCACACACCCCCGCTCGTCTGCCTAACAACACTGACGCTCGACCGTCCCGAGTCACTCCACACCCCCGCTCGTCTCGCTAACAACACTTACGCTCGACCGTCCCGAGTCACTCCACACCCCCGCTCGTCTGCCTAACAACACTGACGCTCGGCCGTCCCGAGTCACTCCACACCCCCGCTCGTCTGCCTAACAACACTGACGCTCGGCCGTCCCGAGTCACTCCACACCCCCGCTCGTCTGCCTAACAACACTGACGCTCGGCCGTCCCGAGTCACTCCACACCCCCGCTCGTCTGCCTAACAACACTGTCGCTCGACCGTCCCGAGTCACTCCACACACCCCAGCTCGTCTCGCTAACAACACTTACGCTCGACCGTCCCGAGTCACTCCACACCCCCGCTCGTCTGCCTAACAACACTGTCGCTCGACCGTCCCGAGTCACTCCACACACCCCAGCTCGTCTCGCTAACAACACTTACGCTCGACCGTCCCGAGTCACTCCACACCCCCGCTCGTCTGCCTAACAACACTGACGCTCGGCCGTCCCGAGTCACTCCACACACCCCCGCTCGTCTGCCTAACAACACTGACGCTCGGCCGTCCCGAGTCACTCCACACCCCCGCTCGTCTGCCTAACAACACTGACGCTCGGCCGTCCCGAGTCACTCCACACCCCCGCTCGTCTGCCTAACAACACTGACGCTCGGCCGTCCCGAGTCACTCCACACCCCCGCTCGTCTGCCTAACAACACTGACGCTCGGCCGTCCCGAGTCACTCCACACCCCCGCTCGTCTGCCTAACAACACTGTCGCTCGACCGTCCCGAGTCACTCCACACACCCCCGCTCGTCTGCCTAACAACACTGACGCTCGGCCGTTCCGAGTCACTCTACACCCCCGCTCGTCTGCCTAACAACACTGGCGCTCGGCCGTCCCGAGTCACTCCACACCCCCGCTCGTCTGCCTAACAACACTGTCGCTCGACCGTCCCGAGTCACTCCACACACCCCAGCTCGTCTGCCTAACAACACTGACGCTCGGCCGTTCCGAGTCACTCCACACCCCCGCTCGTCTGCCTAACAACACTGGCGCTCGGCCGTCCCGAGTCACTCCACACCCCCGCTCGTCTGCCTAACAACACTTACGCTCGACCGTCCCGAGTCACTCCACACCCCCGCTCGTCTGCCTAACAACACTGTCGCTCGGCCGTCCCGAGTCACTCCACACCCCCGCTCGTCTCCCTAACAACACTGTCGCTCGGCCGTCCCGAGTCACTCCACACCCCCGCTCGTCTCCCTAACAACACTGTCGCTCGGCCGTCCCGAGTCACTCCACACTCCCGCTCGTCTGCCTAACAACACTGTCGCTCGGCCGTCCCGAGTCACTCCACACCCCCGTTCGTCTCCCTAACAACACTGTCGCTCGGCCGTCCCGAGTCACTCCACACCCCCGCTCGTCTGCCTAACAACACTGACGCTCGGCCGTCCCGAGTCACTCCACACCCCCGCTCGTCTGCCTAACAACACTGACGCTCGACCGTCCCGAGTCACTCCACACCCCCGCTCGTCTGCCTAACAACACTGTCGCGCGGCCGTCCCGAGTCACTCCACACCCCCGCTCGTCTGCCTAACAACACTGTCGCGCGGCCGTCCCGAGTCACTCCACACCCCCGCTCGTCTGCCTAACAACACTGTCGCGCGGCCGTCCCGAGTCACTCCACACTCCCGCTCGTCTGCCTAACAACACTGTCGCTCGGCCGTCCCGAGTCACTCCACACCCCCGTTCGTCTCCCTAACAACACTGTCGCTCGGCCGTCCCGAGTCACTCCACACCCCCGCTCGTCTGCCTAACAACACTGACGCTCGGCCGTCCCGAGTCACTCCACACCCCCGCTCGTCTGCCTAACAACACTGACGCTCGACCGTCCCGAGTCACTCCACACCCCCGCTCGTCTGCCTAACAACACTGTCGCGCGGCCGTCCCGAGTCACTCCACACCCCCGCTCGTCTGCCTAACAACACTGTCGCGCGGCCGTCCCGAGTCACTCCACACCCCCGCTCGTCTGCCTAACAACACTGTCGCGCGGCCGTCCCGAGTCACTCCACACCCCCGCTCGTCTGCCTAACAACACTGTCGCTCGGCCGTCCCGCCATCAGGATCTGTATCATGTCGGCAATCAGGAACAATGCGCGCGCAGCAGGGGCAGGTCACGTGACCGTGTCCAGAACAATCATCAACTAATGAGAAGACTTCGATAATTAACACTCAGTTCAGAAGGAAAATAGACTTGGGAAATAAAAATTGCGATTACGTATTCATCTTTTGCACGAATCCTAAGATTACATCACGACTATTGGAAATACTTCCTGACAAATGTGTTCAAACTATTACTCAAGTAAGTCAGTTTGACTCGGGGCAATTACAATTGAAATTACATATTCTATATGTCAGAGGTAGAAGGCCTGATGTCCTTTCCAATGATTCTTGAGGTGAGCTCAAATACCAGTAATGGGGAACAGAACAGGTGAATGTTGAGATTATATTTTGTTTATATACAGGAGAGCCTCAAAGAGCAATGTGAAATTTTATTATATTTTTTTAATTCAAATATTTCCCATAATTAATTTATTAGTTTTCGACATTTCACTCCTCTGCAAAAACAAGCTGTACGTCACACGCCGTGTTCCCTGTGTTACGGGATGCATAGAACTGGCTCTGGCTAACATTATCTATACGGCCCGACTCGGCGTGTGACGTCAAATTGTGTTTCATGGACAGCTACAATCTATCAAACTTTGTACATTCGTTCCTTGAAAACTATTCATCACACAACAAAAATGATACCACATCTGTCATCAACAACATCTCAACTTTCATAAAATATTTATTATTCTAAAATCTAAACTTCACTTCACTTCCCTATTCTGTCTTCATCCAATCATATTTGAATTGAAAATAATTGTATTTGTAAGCATCAGTCAAATTGCAATTGATAGAGCTTGACTACATCTTTGCAACAATGGACTTCCGCCCTTCTACCTCTAATGTAGAGAATTTTAGAGTAAACATTGTCTTCTTGCACAAAATCATCCATGCACAATTTAAAAAGCATCATCAGAAGGAGGAAAAAGGAAAGAGGAGGGGAAATGTGTCTGGCTATAAATACCTTAGATACATCACATAAACTGTTTTTAGTTTGACAACATATTTAATTTTACTAAGATTATTTCAAAGATCAAAATAACTTCATAACAATGCTCATCCACCCCATTCTACAAACTTCGCAACAATGAAAATGAAATCTCAACAATGAAAAACTCTTTAAAACAAACAATAATTTCACTGCTACCTAGAAGTCAGTGGCTGTTACATTAAGAGGACAGGCTCTTCCATGAATCAACCATTCCCCACAGGGTCTGTACCGTGTCAAATTGCCGCTGTCAGATTTGTCAGATTTGTCAGGTTTGTCAGATTTTGTTGGTGTAGAGAGAATGGGAGGAGACAGAATGGCGAGGAGAGCAAAAGATGGAAGGCCGGTTGGGAATAAAAATGTCGGAAGACCGAGGAAAAGATGGAAGGAGGTTATGCTTAAGGGGTGTCGAATATCTGGGTAGGTAGATTTCTCGTCTTCTGCATCGAGGTGTTCATCAGCAAAGCAACCTTTCTCGGACCCTGCGATGCCTTGAATTTACATTTTACAACACACCGTCGAGAGCCGTCTTCCATTCATGAAGGGTGTTCATGCCTGATTGAACCCAGCTCGTGACAACAAAAGATCAATAATCCCTTTTATTAATTTTTTGTGCTTATTGATCAAATAAAATTTCTTTATTTTTGACCGCACAACCAAAGTCCTGATCGATAGTAGTTCAAATTGTCTCTTAAGAGACTAAGCTTAAGAGACAATGTTGGTCTTAATGACCATGCAAAATATAAGGTTGATCACATTTGTCGAAGACCATTTTCATTTTTTAGCCTATCAGGAGATGTTTATTTTAATTTTAACCAATCAATGGATTTCAAAAAAAATTAGGGTCAGCAAACAGAAAAGGTTGTCTCTACATGTGTGCAAAATTTCAGATCGATCGGTAAAACGGTGCGACTTCTATTGCTCCAGATAACAGCCAAAAATACACACACAAAAAAAAAACAGAGGTCCGTGTCAATAGAGTCAAAAGGAGACGCTCGCTTCGCTCGCTCAATAAAGATAAAGAGAAAAAGATAGTACAAAAGACAAAAGAGAGTATGGGGCGCGCTGGCCGAAACCCGGAACATCTTGCTTGGCTTGCGCACTTGACTGTCACCTGCACAATGGGACCTAAAGGACGTGCAAGATAGGAATTTCAAACTGAAATTATTTTTTTCGCTGTTGATTGCTTGCCGAACGGAGTAACAACAACGATCATCAAAAAGATTATAACTGTCTATATACCTATACGGTTTGATAGTAATGTACCTATCTCAGTGGAATGAGATTTCGATATCTCAATTCTTCTAACTTTTCCAGGTAAATTTTAGGTTGAATTCTTCAGCTCCATATTTTATGAGGGGTTATAAACTTTATGGTGACTAGACCGTGACGGACCATTTTCTACCCTTGTGGAGGGGGAGTCTTTACACTGCTTTCTCGATGAAGACATATACCAACACAATATGACAATTATATTGATTTCAGTATTTATTTTTTTCCTAATTAAATATTAATGACATTACATTTTAAAATAGCAGACTGACAAATTATAATGATTCCGGATGTGCACAAAAAATACCGAATTTTTATAGTCAGCCGTTTTCTTATGCAGGTGGCCCGAATGAAGTTTTCATAAAAGTGTACTCACTCGTACAACCTGCATTCTAATTAGGGCAAATTAGTAGAACTCATTTAAATATCATAAAATAGCCAGATAATGCCCGGTGTGACTAAGCTATTTTATATTCCGTGAGTCTTTAGGTTCAACAATAAATAATTGTGAAAGTCCAAATTTCAGACACTTTTGGGTCTTAAAATCTCAACCCCTCACCCAACCTTAAGGAACAAGCTGTAAGCTTAGAGCTGAAGCGGAAGAAGAAGAAGAAGAAGAAGAAGAAGAAGAAGAAGAAAAAATCGATTTGTTTACCTTTGTTTCTAAACCTTTCTAGATTACTATATAGTAACAATTTCTTATGTCTGTGAATACTCTGCTAACTGTTAAACGGTTGATTAGTGTCATGGCAACAACCAATGTCTTTTCCTAGAAAGACTGTGTTAACTTAATTACAGGTTTTAGCAGAGTATTGAATAACCCTAAAGTGTGTTGCATTGAGAAAATTTAGAAGAAAATGCACAATAATCTGCTGAATAATGATTATTTTGTTGCAATGGAATGGATCCTCATTATGTCCCCGCTACTTGTATCCCAACAACTCTGTATCTGTCTGCAAGAGAGGAACAATTATTCTGTCACAGCCGGAGTTTTTGTCTCCTCCATCACTTCATCTTAATGAAATGCATTTGTTGTAAAATAAAATAAGATGTGACTTGCTTCAAAGTTCAAGCGGCTTAAAGCAGAACTGTAAAACCACACTTTTATACGCAAAACAGTCAACAACCTGTGACATTCTGAACACCCAGACACTTGGCATTTGATAAATACGTTCTTTGACATTTCGTAAGGCGAATTTGTACGAAATGTGACATATCTATATTAAAAGTATGGTAATATCTTCCTTCAAAAGAAACTTGGGCGAAAGGACTTGATAAGCCTGATTTACACGGTGCAAATTCTTAATTAACTTCTGTGTCACTTTCTCATTTGTCACACAATGTTGTAGTTACACCAAGCAATTTCTTGTCATTCAGAGAACTTGAGCTAAACTTTTATATCATTTAGTGCCGGTTTAAGCTACAGTTAGCTTAAAACTCCACTTCAGAAAACTCGGTGTATTTTATTACTGCAATTTTATTCCTGGGCTTATTTCCTCAGTTTAAATTATCCTCAGGCTATATTGACTCCAGTTTATTTAAAACTATGCCGGAGTATAAAATGGTAATACACCACATTACTTGGAGTGGAGCTTAACTAAACTGAAGATTAAACTAATGGCAATATGGCCCTTTAAAACATGTTATAATTTCTATCAAGAAGTGTGACACAGAAGCTGAACAAGAAATTGCATTTACAGTCCCGGATTCTATTTCAGCTGTCGTCCTTCCTGAAACCTCCCCACCTTCTTCCCACCTTCCATCCTTACCTATTCTTCACCATCATCTCCCAATCATCATCATAATCATCCATCCGTCACCATTAGCCTCGCTGCAGAACAGTGCGACGTTAAACAACACACAAATTATAACGTAATTAATAATAATTAAACTTAATTAATGTTCTAAATTTCTTGATCCCTTGCGGATCTAATAAATACTGGTTTAATTAGTTAGCTGTCATCCCGACATTTAACTTGTCTAATTCTTCTTTGATTTACCCTGGCAATTCAGCCGCGATTTGAAGTCGGCTGCAATAGCAACTCGGAGATAGTTTCCCATTAATATCATTATAAGTTTTGAACCAAAAATGTCAATAATAATTAAGATACCTAGTTAATTTTTCATTCGACACTTTTATTCGTATTTTATAAATGCAAAGTTGGAAATACTTCAAATATTTGTGCCCAAACTAGAATCACTGAAAAAGAGAGACATTTAAATACTTCTGCTAACTTTTAAACGGTTGATTAGGACTGTATTGTCATACCATAACAACCAATTACATTCCTATAATAACTGTGTTAGCTTCATTACTGGTTTTAGCAGAGTTGAAAAACTGGGCCTTAGTCTAATTTGGGCACAATGATTGTATACATTACTTTCTTATGACGGCTGGGTAGTGAGTTTGACCTTGAAGAGTTTTTTAATCGATTATTATCAATATCTTTTTCCAGTGTAATTGTTGACAAAATAAGGCTTGTACGACTATTCAGAACAGTTCAATGAAAATAATTCCATAGCTTGTAATGGTTTATAGATTTACTTTGTCCTACAGATGTTTTGTGCCCGAAAATAAGTAAAATTATGGCACTAAACATTGTTGGACAAAATAAAACTAATAACTTATTCCAAACTATGAAATTATTTTCATTGAACTGTTCTGAATACTCGTAAAAAGCCCTATTTTGTTAACAATTACATTGGTAAAAGATATTTATAAAAATCGATTAAAAAACTCTTCAAGGTCAAACTCACTACCCAGCCGTCTTATGTCCGACTAAAAAATAGATAAGTTAATTGTTCCAAATTATTTCGTAATGATTCAAAGTTATGACAACTCGTCTTCTCATTTTGATCTTCTAGTGCAGCATTCCTGCAGCATTGGATGCTGGGGAGAGAGATGCTCTGTAGCTTTGTGTGAGGTAAAAGGAGAGAGAGAGATGCCTGCAGCTTCTTGCTCGTGTTTCCATCAGACAAGAGATCTGCCACATGTCATCGCAGATGAGGTGTTGTTTTGCTCCAGTCGGATGCTGGGACGAGCAGACACTTCTGTATGCGCTCGGCCGTTTTAGCAAATTGAGAGAGAAAAATTGTTTCATAAGTGGGTGGAACTTTGATAGGATGTTCACATGATCAGTCTGATTGTATATTAGTAGCAAGGGCGTATTTAAAATAATATGTGAAAAAACATTTATAAATAGACAGACCATGTCAAAAACGTTCCAAAATAGTTAAAATCGAGTTGAAATTCCCAAAAAATTCCAATTTTTGAATATTTTGTAATGCATAATTTCCCAATTCACTGCGATTCAAAATTGCACCTAAATGAATGACCATGGTCCAAAATTTTCTCGGGGGCTGCGCCCCCGAAGTCCTTGTATTACACTGTGATTTTTCAGAAGATTAGTAATATCCCCCCCCCCCCAAATTTAATCCTGAATACGCCCTTGATTAGTAGCACTTTTTCATTTTTGCTTCGTGCCTAGTTAATTAGGCGCCGGTTATTCAACAAAACCGCGCAAAACTATGAAATTTCCGATTCGATTGGAGACCAAATCCGTTAACAAATTGATTTTAAACTTAATCATGATTAGATAAAAGTTAATTTAATTATGATTTCTAGGAAACGCTCTGAGTAGCGCGTTGATGAGCGAGCACGGATATGCGCAATACCTCGAACCGAAATTCTGTCTATCGAAATGTCATTAAAAGCCAATAATTCTTGAATTTCGTCACAGATCTGTATGGAAATCTCCAACAATTCCTAAAATATTGGTCCCATTAAACATGCAAAGTTTTAAGCTGATAGATTGAACCTTTATGATTGAACGATTCCTTGTTAATTTTAAAAAATCACACGATCTCGTTCAAAAAATATACCTGGGACCTTTTCTATGATAGGGTGTGGGAACACAATATTAGATCGATCTGTTGAACGGTTATATCAGTTTCATACGTTTGAAAGTTTCTGTTAGAACTACCTCGGAACTATGAAGATTCGAAGTTGCCGTGAAATACAAAATTCGAAAAATTTGACATGAACACTCAAATTGTTTGTAAACTGTCAATAGCTTTTGAATTTAGACACAGATTAGTACGAACATTTTCAAAAATACAGATAATGTTTGTCCCAATGACCATGCAAAGATTTAAGTTAATCGGTCAAACTGTTTTAGTTTAAATTTCAAAAATCACATGAAAGATGATATTTAATTACAGATGTATAATTAAATATCGAAAAAATAACGAATTTTCAGTTTGACGTTAAGTCGTAAAATGTTGTCAAAATGTAGTAAAATAACTCCACATTCCAAAAAATTTCGAACGTTTTTGCCGAGGTTATACTTTGTAGGTTGACAAACATTTATACTAATATCCACTTAGAAAATACAATTTGATGGTTGAAAAGCCGCAATAACCTCCAGGATTTACCCCGGCACATTCTACTCTTGACTTCTTGACGTTTGTTGTGACATGAAGTGGATAATTCCCTCCACCTCCCGGGATCACATCTCTGACAGTTTCACAAATATTCCGCAGCCTCTTTTCAACATGAAGTGATGGTTCATTGTGATTGCAGAGATCATTAAGTCATCACGCAGCTCTGACGGCCCTTGTTCGAGCCTCGTGGCCGGCTGTCCCGTCAGGGGTCCGCCCGCACACCTTCTTCACTATTTCCCTCAAAAGTGGAAAATGTTGGGAGGGTTCCCTGCTCATAATCCACGACCGCCTCCTTCCCACCGTCCACCCTCACCTATTCTATTTGACTGATATCGAAATACAGTAATGTTGAAAAATTCTTTTATACAATGACTTAACGTATAGTATCATTTTGCAACCAAAAGAACTAAAAAAAAATGATTTCACAAAGTAAAAAATCCAAATAATGCCCTGCGGGGCAGTTTTGAACATGTCCCCCACCACCCTAAAATGCAATAATTAAAAAATATTGAATATTTCAACAAAATACACCTCAAAACGTCTCAAAATTGATTTCAAAGTGTCAAAAACCAAAAAACGCCCTGCGGGACAGGGTGGGGGGCGCGCCCCCCACACCCCCCTTAAACCCGTAAAATATGGTTTTCCTTGACCTGCCCCCACCTGGCAGAAATCCTGCGGGCGCCCATGTGACTCATGTCACTTTTAAAAGTATGATTTGATGAAGGCAAATGATTGGTTTTTGAGGTCACTTCAAGAATCTTCAAGAATTGTATCGGGCCTCTACAAAGATTTTAAAAATGAACCTGCAGGTAGACTGCATTATATTCCCTACAGACTGGCAACTAAAAGTTCTGTAATGGAAATTCCTCCGCTGGATTGTTCTAAAACCTCGGATCACCTGTTTTCCACCGCGTCACAGCGGCGAGGTCAGAGGTCAGCGGCGTGATGTGTTCTTGCTGCTCGATGTTCCAGTTCACTGACTGGCTACTAGTTAGCCAGGATGACTCGACAGAAGGCGCTCATTGGCTGACCACAGTCCAGTGGCGCACCGGACATGCCGTGCACAAGGACACGTGGGAGTCCTGGAGACTGACGGATTGTGTCAAATTGTCCCAAAATACCTCAGTCTCCCCAAGGCTCATTATTTACTCCACTGTTATGCAACTTTGTGAGGTAGTTTTGATACACATTATCTCGTAATACTATTGAGACATTTTAATAAATACTTAAAACAAAAAAAAAATTATTTTCATGAAATATGTGAAAAATATATTTTTTTTCTTTAAATATTTCTTCAATTTTTTCAATAGCATTGCGAGAAAATGGGTATCAAAACTACCTCCCAAAGTTGCATAACAGTGGAGTAAATAATGAGCCTTGGGGAGACTTTGGTATTTTGGGAAAATTTGACACAATCCGTCAGTTTCCATAGCGGTCCCCAGGACTCCTAAACAGACTAGACCTACACTTCCCCCACCCCAATCACAAGAGAGCGTCAAGACCGCGCAAAACGATGACATTTCCGATACGATTGGAGACGAAACCCGTGAACCAATTGATCTCAAGTTTTAATCATGATTATAGATAAAATACGAACTTAGGGTTTTCACGTGGCACATTTTTTTTGAGCGAGCGAAGCGAGCGTCTCCTTTTGGCTCATTTGGCACGGACCTCTGTTTTTTTTCTTTTTTTCTGTTGGGTGAGGCTGTACAGGCCAGAGTTTTTCTTCGATCGATCTGAAATTTTGCACACATGTAAAGACAACCTTTTCTGTTTGCAGGCCCCCAATTTTTTTAAAATCCATTCATTGGTTAAAATTGAAATAAACATCTCCTGATAGGTTGAAAAATGAAAATGGTCTTTGATAAATCTGATCAAATTCATATTTTGGCTATACAGGACAGAGTTTTTCTTTGATCGAGCTGAAATTTTGCACACATGTAAAACCAACTTTCTCTGTTTGCAGACCATAATTTTTTTGAAATCCATTCATTGGTTAAAATTTAAATAAATATCTCCTGATAGGCTGAAAAATGAAAACGGTCTTCGATAATTCAGATCTAACTCATATTTTGCATGATCATTAAGACCAACATTGTCTCTTATTTTACAACAATTCATCCCAATGAGTTAAGAACGTATGAACTTATTAACATTTTTAATATCTGTCAGTAATGAAGTATCGAAAGTAATGTTTTCCAGTGCCACTTGAATTGAATCTGATTTGCTATATTTACCAGGATGCTTAGATGTTATTTTCAAGTTTCAATGAAAAGCATAATAATATGTTGTGTTGATTGAGTGATCATATTTCAATTCAATATGGATGTATGTTTTCTGTGCTTGTGTACGCATTTCCGGTTCGAGAATTTGCACGTCCCCGTGCTCGCTCAACAACGCGTTACACTGAGCGTTTTCCTAGTTAAATTTCATGCGGCACCCCGAAACAAGAAAATAGAAAATTTTTCACCAAAAATCAACTATTTATTTGAATTAACTAAGCAAAAAGTAAAAAAATTACCAAGTGAATGCCCCAAGTTTGTCTTTTATCTAATCATGGTTAAAATGTCAAATCATTTCGTCAACCCATTTTGTCTCCAATCGTATTAAAAAAAGTGCCTGCAAAACGCGGAAAAATCGCTCGCGCTTGCAGCACCTTAAGATGATGTCCTGAAGGAGTCATATTCGAATGCTAAAGAAGAAGGAAGTAGAGAGAGGCTCAACTTGACGGCCACATCTTCACAAGACGAGGGTAATGTCATAAAGCAACACCATAGATACAAGCAATCATTTATTCTACGCGTCTTCTATTTCAGGAGAGTAGGATCGAAACAAGGGCGTATCCAGGATGAAATTTCGGGGGGACCGGACATAAATGATATTTTGAAAATAATAATGAAAAACAGGGGGTTCGAGGGCACAGCCCCCGAGAAATTTTTTGATCAAGGTCATTCACTTAGGTGCAATTTTGAATCGCAGTGTATAGCTATTTGGGGGATTTGTAAATTACCAAAGACCCAAAAATTGGTATAAGAGGTTTAAAATAGGTACATTTTATTAAACTCATTCCGATATGCAAGTCCGGGGCGCATAGCCCCGGATTTTTTTTTGGAATTTAATTTCAATTCTAACCATTCTGGAACGTTTTTGATATCATGTCTATTTTTAAGTGTTTTTTTCACATATTATTTTAAATATGCTTATTTTCTTAGATGAAACCCTGTTTTTTGGTGGGGGGGGGGGTGGGGGGGGGGGGCGGACCATGGCCCCCCCGCCCCCCCCCCCCCCCTAAATACGCCCATGGATCGAAACAAGAATCAAATTTGAGATAAAGATGTTACTATGGTGCATCAAATCAAACTAGGTACTGTATGTTAAAAAATTGTTCTTGGAACACAAATATTTCTTGGGTATAAAATCGTATGGGATTGGCAACTGATGATAAACAGATTTCCTGTTTTCGTAATTATCTCCGAATATACAAAAGGGCTTTTGCTTTTTGATCCAAGCTCCTCATTTAGTCAGGAGGGTCCAAACACATTCAATCACTTCAAGACCTCATCACCCAATCATCATAATTATCACTCAAAGATGCAAAGTCACTATGTGTTGTCATAAACAAAAACAAAAACAAGCAAAGCAAAGAGTTAATTTGACTTTCATGCCTCTGTAATTGTTTCAACTTTACGAGCGAGAGTACAATTTAAGCTGCTGCAAGCGCGAGCGATTTTGCCGCTTGTTGCAGACACTTTTTTGGATACGATTGAAGACAAAATGGGTTGACGAAATGATTTGAAATTTTAAACATGAAAAACAAAAACAAACTGAAAAGACAAACTGAGGGTTTTCATTTGGAAAATTTATAATTTTTGCTTTTTAATTAGTAATAATTAGTTGATTTTTTG
Source organism: Leuctra nigra (assembly GCA_934045905.1). Classification (NCBI taxonomy): domain Eukaryota; kingdom Metazoa; phylum Arthropoda; class Insecta; order Plecoptera; family Leuctridae; genus Leuctra; species Leuctra nigra. The sequence goes on from OW203770.1 coordinate 3,036,119, forward strand.
TGAAATTTTTTATATTTTCTTGTCTCGCTGGCTGCCGTATGAAATTTAATTTTAAAAATGTATACCAAGGGATAACCCTAAGTTTGTCTTTTATCTAACTATGATTAAAATTTGAGACCAATTGGTTAACGGGTTTGGTCTCCAATCGTATTGGAAATTTCATAGTTTTGCGCGGTTTTGTTGAATAACCGGCGCCTAATTAAAAAGCCACGAAGCAAAAATGAAAAAGTGCTACTAATATACAATCAGACTGATCATGTGAACATCTTATCAAAGCTACACCCACTTATGAAACAATTTTTCTCTCTCAATTTGCTAAAACGGCCGAGCGCTAGTATCACCTTAACAAGTACTCTCACACAGGGTTTAAAAAGAGTATCGGAATGCGTTCGCATATTGAACTGATTTGCTCACCTTATTCGGCAACCATGACGTCATAGTGAATGTGATGATGACCTTTGACCCCGCAGACCTGATTCAGTCATGGCGAGCGGTCACGACTCTAGGAAGATGAATATAACAAACAAATCACTGCTAATAACTTAACACCTGTCTTGATCATGGCCTCTCGCTCCCTCCCATTGCATTGCACGTAGCGCTGTCTCTCTCACACTCATGGAACATCTCGCTCTCGCCCACAGCAATGCCGCTAGCTCCGTCTCTCTCAGGAGCATGACAGAGACCGACAGATGGTCAGGATTGAACTGCAAGGCATGGTTTTAAGTGAATAATAATGTTCTGATGATTTTCAGGTGTCTAGCAGCAATTCAGCTTCCCATAGAGATCCGTTTCCTTATCTCTCTTGATAGAATAAGTATGAAAGTATAATTATTTTGAGTTGCAATTTGCATACTACTTTAAAAAATCAAATTTTATTATGAAATATTTATTTATTTACTAAAGTGGATCATATACAAAATGATAGAGACGGATCCAGCATAAACGATGTTAACATGTGTTGTAATAGTTGCTTTCTTAACATGTATGCAGATGACATGGTTGTCTCAATTCAGGGTGTTAGTGTTGAAGAAATGGTAGAGAAAATGAATCGAGAACTAGGAAACATAGCTGAAAGGCTGTGTGTAAATAGACTTAAACTTAATGTTACAAAGTCTAAAGCTATGTTTATTGGTGTAGGCAAGTACCGTAATTGTAAAATCAAAACTGTAGACCCTAATTTAAAAATTGTAATTGAATCTGAAGAAGTTGAACTGCTTGGTGAGTTTAAATATTTAGGTATATTGTTGGACGATCAATTAAATTTCAAGGCACATATGGAATACATGGTAAAGAAAATTAGAAAAAAGGTTGGCTATTTGAGAAGAATAGGAGGGAGGTTATCTATGTGGACAAGAGAAGTTGTGTATAATACGATAATCAAGCCACACTTTGAATACGGTGCAACGGTGGTGTTCCATGCGTACAAAAATGATATCTGCAGACTTCAAGTGCTACAGAACAAAGCCATGCGATGCATAATGAGATGCAAGAAAGAGACCAGAGTGCAATTAATGTTAAATACATTAGGATGGTTAAGTGTCAGTGACACTATATTATTGTTAGTATTAGTTTTTATCTATAAAATCAAAACAGGCAGGATGCCAGAGTATCTCAGTAAAAAGTTTCAATCAGTTAATGAGCTGCACACAATTAATACCAGGGGAGCATTGAAAGGAATCAGCGTTCACAGGTTTTGCAAAAGTAATAAATGGAAAGGGTCTGTATTTAATGACGGGTCGAGGATATACGATAGTTTGCCTGTTGATGTAAGGTCTGTTGAAAGTGTTAATTGTTTCAAATCAAAATGTATGGATTGGTTAAGGAAACGTAATGTATAAGAGTTATAATATTGTATGTGTATACTAATGGCTTCTGAGCTAACAAATAAATAATAAATAAATAAATAAATAAATAAACTTATTAGACTTCTCGACTGAGGGAAATCTCTTACTAGGTAACCAGGGACCGGAACCGGAACCGGAACCTAGAACCGATATGAACCTTTATAATTTAGGAACCAGAACCGGAACCTGCTAGTCCCTGCAGGTAACTATACTTACATATATCACAGTCGAGTATATGCACAGTATTGTCAACGATAGCTTATCAGCGCGGTTTTGCTTGCGTTTTCATGGAAATAATAATTAGTGCATAAAAGGCCATGCAAATGAATTCTGTGTCAACTTCACCGTGTTTTTATTGTTATTTCTTATCATGCTGTAATATATTTGACTATTATCAGTGCCAGTATAACCTGCTACCTGTTCTACATGCAAAAGCAATGTGGGACGTGCTAGTGATAACGTTATAAGCAGATTTACTTGAAGCCGAAACGAAATTTCCCTCGAGGAAAAAAGTGAATTTCACCTTCTGAGTATTCAATAGGAATATTCTTGAATTTATATGGGATTGATTGAATTATTGAGCGAGCGTAGCGAGCGTCACCACGGTACTCTTATGGCACTTTCTCTGTGTGTTTTTTTTTTGTGTTCACAGCCCAGGTCAAACGGCACAACCAATCGATCTGAAATTTTGCACATATACTAACGTAATCTATGCGGTCTCTGGGATCGTTTTTGAACGGGCTCATGTGATTGGTTCAAATTTAAAAAAATATATCTTTTGATTGGTTGTTCCGAGCAATTTGAAATTTTGACAAGTCATTACGACCAACATTGTACCCAATCATACAAAGTTTCGGCCAAATCCTCCCATTGGTTAAAATTTAAAAAAATCTTTCATATGATTTTTGAAATTTAAACTAGAACCGTATGACCGATCAACTTAAAACTTTGCATGGTCATTAAGACCAACATTATCTGTATTTTTGACAATTTTCCGACTTATCTGTGTTTAAATCCAAAAGTTATTGACATTTTACGGACATTTTGCGTGTTGGCTGTCAAATTACTCAAAAATGTTGATCACGGCTTCTTCGACTCTTTATAGTTCCAAGGAAGTTAGAGCAGAAACTTTCAAACGTATGAAACTGATATGACCGTTCAAAAGATCGTCTAATACTGTGTAAGTACACACACTTATATCACATAAGTGGTCCCAGGTATATTTTTTTAAATAGATCCTATGATTTTTGAATATTAACAAGGAACATTCTAATCATAAAGGTTCAATCAATCAACCTAAAACTTTGCATGGTTATTGGGACTAATACTTTAGGAATAATTGAAAATTTTTATACCTACAAGTCTGACGAATTTCAAGAATTATTGGCTTTTAATGATATTTTCGATATACATAATTTCGGTGCGAAGTGTTGCGCGTGTCCGTGCTCGCTCATCAACGCGTTACACTGAGCGTTTTCCTAGTTACCTCTAGAGTGAGTTATGTCATAACTCCACAAGTTACGACATAACTCACTACAGCTGAGTAGTGAGCGTGGCCTTGAAGTGTTTTTTAATCGATTTTTATCAATATCTTTTACATATGTAATTGTTAACAAAGTAGGGCTTTGTACGAGTATTCAGAACAGTTCAATGAAAATAATTTCATAGCTTGGAATAAGTTATTAGTTTTATTTTGTCCAACAGATGTTTAGTGCCATAATTTTACTAATTTCGGGCACTAAACGTCTGTAGGACAAAGTAAATCTAATAAACCATTACAAGCTTCGGAATTATTTTCATTGAACTGTTCTGAATACTCGTGCAAAGCCTTATTTTGTATACAATTACATTACTAAACATTTAGTTGATATCGTAAATTTTCAGACTAATCTGAAGTAAACTTCAAATGTAATTGACATTTTACGGATATATTAGGCATTTGTGAAATATATGTCAAATTTCTCGGAGGAAACGTATAAGATATTGTAGAGCTGCAACCCTATAACTCATATGAATTCGCATGCACTACTGATTGTGTTACACAGGGACACTTGGTTTTCGCGCGCGCGAAATGCGCGAAATTTTCCGAATGTTGAGATTTCATGTTTTGAACAACTTTTCTTCATGGATCACATTACTAGGAAAACGCTCAGTGTAACGCGTTGATGAGCGAGCACGGACACGCGCAACACTTCGAACCGAAATTATGTCTATCGAAAATGTCATTAAAAGCCAATAACTCTTGAAATTCGTCAGACTTGTAGGTATAAAAATCTCCAATTATTCCTAAAGTATTAGTCCCAATAACCATGCAAAGTTTTAGGTTCATTGATTGAACCTTTATGATTAGAATGTTCCTTGTTAATATTCAAAAATCATAGGATCTATTTAAAAAAATATACCTGGGACCACTCATGTGATATAAGTGTGTGTACTTACACAGTATTAGACGATCTTTTGAACGGTCATATCAGTTTCATACGTTTGACAGTTTCTGCTCTAACTACCTTGGAACTATAAAGAGTCGAAGTAGCCGTGATCAACATTTTTGAGTAATTTGACAGCCATCACGCAAAATGTCCGTAAAATGTCAATAACTTTTGGATTTAAGCACAGATAAGTCTGAAAATTGTCAAAAATGCAGATAATGTTAGTCCCAATGACCATGCAAAGTTTAAAGTTGATCAGTCATACGGTTCAAGTTTAAATTTAAAAAATGACATAAAAGATTTTTTTAAATTTTAACCACTGGGAGGATTTGGCTGAAACTTTGTATGATTGGGTACAATGTTAATCGCCATGACTTGTCAAAATTTCAAATTGATCGGAACTACCAATTGAAAGATATATTTTTTTAAATTTGAACCAATAACATGAGCCCTTTCAAAAACGATCCCAGGGACCGCATAGATTACGTTAGTATATGTGCAAAATTTCAGATCGATTGGTTGTGCCGTTTGACCTGGGCAGTGAACACAAAAAAAAAAAAAAAAAAAAAAAACACACACAGAGAAAGTGCCGTAAGAGTACCGTGGTGACGCTCGCCTAACACACACAGAGAAAGTGCCATAAGAGTACCGTGGTGACGCTCGCCTAACACACACAGAGAAAGTGCCATAAGAGTACCGTGGTGACGCTCGCTACGCTCGCTCAACAACCTGTCACAATCTGATCGCGACAAAAAGCGAAATAGTGATGTTTTAGGCCATAACACCGACATTTTATGATTTTTGCAATATTTATACTAATTTTCATAAATTTTTAAGACAAAATGTAATTTTTAACACTAAAATAAAATATATTTCAAGAGTCAATGACAGTGACAGCTTGTCTGGCTTACAGATATCATACCAACCTTGAAAATATTGTCAAAGTTGTATATTTTCCCGCCAAATATTTAAATGGATATAATTTCCTTTTATGTAGGATTACAGATGTGCAAATTGTCAATTATTGTAAAGCTGGAATTTGGAAGGATTATTGAAATAAGAGTGAAATAAATTACAATTGTTGCAGGAAATGCATTTATAGGCAGAAAATTACAGAGGTCGATGATTTGTAATTTTGTACAATTTTAAAACTGTACATTTTAGCAATTTTTACATGAAATTTTCATAAAACGCGAAATTTCATTATATTAAAACGAAATTTTGGATTTTATAAAACCATTTTCAAGTGACATAGCGCATTGCTTGTATCACAAAGCTGTTATCACACGCGCCTCATATCTCCTCCACGTAATATATAAACATGCAGGTATCTGATGCATGATCTATCTTAATGAATACCTCCAGCTTGTTGGATCATATCAGGTAATTGCTGTTTCATATGACATGCTATGGCGTCGCTTATCTAGCAGTGAGGGGAGAAATTTAAACTGCTAATGAACTTTAAACCCCTGGGGGCGAATATTTTTCTGGCAAAGACTTCGTAAATGGGAGAAAAAATTATTTTTTATAAAATTCCAGTTTTAACATTTTTGAAGTGGTTGATCCAACTAGATTATGTTTTCAAATGTCATTCACGATAGTTCTGGGATGAAACTGGGGTCGTGAAAACCTTCTAGAGTAAAAAATGTTTAATTTTTAATTACAAATGGAGCAAATTTACTGTTAATATATCCTTCATTTAACTGATGTAGTAGCTGTCAGAACACAGTATGTATACCAGAGATGGGCACTATCAAAGATACAAGTATCTTTGATAGTATCTTTGATATTTGATACTATCAATATCTATATCTTGATACTTTTCTTGGAGTCAGTATCAAATGTCAATTTTCAATTAATATTCAAAATAGTATCAAGTATCTTTTTACCGAAAAGATACTTTTGATACTTTTGAATTTTGGACTAAAATGTTTCAGTTTAGAACCTCAGGCATTTTTTCCAGGAATCCCTTCCGCCCATTCATACCATTTTTTCACCCAACCCCTAAGAACACTTTTGTCAATGATCTCCCCCTCCCTCACCTTGACCAAATTCTTCCTCAGCAGCGGTATCAAAGTATCTCTGATAAAATATCTTTGATACAATTTTTGATACTTGATACTTTGATACTATCAAAGTATCTTTTGATATTTTGATACTATCAAAGTATCTTTTGATATTTTGATACTATCAAAGTATCTTTTGATATTTTGATACTATCAAAGTATCTTTTGATACTTTGATACTAATATCAATTGATACTCAAATTTAATAATGTATCAAGTATCAAGTATCAAGTATCAAGTATCTTTATGAAAATTTTACGAGTATCGGTATCTTGTATCTTGATACTTTTTCCAAGTAACTTTGCCCATCTCTGATGTATATTATACTTCTATATCAGAGTTCTATTTGTAAAAATAAGAAAGTTATTAGAGTTTTTATCACAGTCAATTTACGTCCCATTTACGAAGTCTTTGCCAGAAACATTCTCGCACCCCGGGTGCCGCATGGGGTGGGGGTGGTGCTTCACATACTGAAAACCAGACTGAATGCATATCTGTATCAAAAGCCATTTGTCTGTACCTCAGAAGTAGAAGGGCCTAAGTCCATTTCTATGATTCTTGAGATGAGCTCATAAACCTCTCATCCAATCATATTTGTAATAGTGACATGAGTCATTGTGTAAGAGAATACTTCAATATAACTGTATTTGTTGACATCAGTCCAATGGCAATTGATAGAGATTGATTATATATTTTTTTTGTCTGGGGCTTAACGTCGCACTGTTCTGCAGCGAGGCTAATGGCGACGGATGAATGATTATGAGGATGATTGGGAGATGATGGTGAAGAGTAGGTAAGGATGGAAGGTGGGATGGAGGCGGTCGTGGCCTATTAGTAGGGTACCTTCCCAGCATTTGCCTGTCGACTGAGGGAAAACCACGAAAAAACCCCAGTCAGGAAGGACGGCCGCGGGAATCGAACCCGAGCCTCCGGAATACAAGTTCAGAGCGTTACCACTCAACCAACCTGTTCCGTCAATCAAAATCAAAATCAAAAGTGTTCAACGGAAAATCGAGAAAATCGACTTTCGCCATTCCACTGCTGAGGTGTAGATATACAAAATTTAACATATATCTTTGATATACTTTAAATTAAAAATAATACGACACTTTAATTTAAGGATGAACCAGCGCCAGGTCATCTACCAACATTTTTTTTCAAAACCATTTTATTTTGTTCCTAATAGTATTATCTACAATATAAGATCAACAAATTTATACCTTACCGACCTAACTTTTGTGTCAACACACAAAACAGAAAACAGAAAACTGTTGATATATTCTTGAACTAATATTGAATGCATTGAAAACTTAAAATAATCTTGTCACCGACTGAATTTCTGAGATAATGGCATTTAAATGTTTGAAAATCTTCATATTTGGCCATTTAACATGGGTCAACTGAACTAGTCAAAACAACTGCTGTATTCTCAACAACTTTATTTTACAAAAACCTTATTAAAAAAATCCTCATCATCTCATATCGTATTATTCTTCACATATTACATGATAAAACTATGTTTTAAAGTTTAAACATGCGTTTTCTGAATTAATTTATCTCATGTTATGAATATAGTCATTCAAAGCGATGGTTTAGCCTTAAACAATATTTTTTTTGTTTTTGGTGGTATTCAATCGATCAAAATGTAAAAAAATTAAAATCTTGTTAAAAATGAAGATCTAAAAGTAATGCATGGTTTCGGTTTCCCCCCACGTGCAGGTCGTTTCATTGACAGCGCGACTGCGGCCATGTGAGACGGTCACGTGACTGGTAACCATGGGAACAGGAAGCTAGGCGTGTAGTACACACATGCAGTGACGTCATCCACGCATCGCAGCGCTGCCATGAATGAGGCGCCACGGCAACACGCCGCGCAAGCAACAGTGCATCACACAATCAATGACTTTGTGCCTGAATAACATGACCTCAACATTCATCATCATAGCAGAAAATATTAACACATTAAAAAAAACAGTTTGGTGCATTTATATTAAAAATCTTTAACTTTTTCCTCATTATTCACATATTTCTTAAAATTTCACATAATTGAGCGAGCGTAGCGAGCGTCACCACGGTACTCTTATGGCACTTTCTCTGTGTGTTTTTTTTTGTTTGTTTGTATTTTTTTGTGGTCACACCCCAGGTCAAACCGCTCAAGCAATCAATTTGAAATTTTGTACACATACTAACGTACTCTATGCGGTCCCTGGGATCGTTTTTGAACGGGATCCCGTGATTGGTTCAAATTTAAAAAAAATTATCTTTCGATTGGTTTGTTTTATCAATTTGAAATTTTGACAAGTCATTACCACTAACATTTTACCCAATCATACAAAGTTTCAGCCAAATCCTCCCATTGGTTAAAATTTAAAAAAATCTTTCATATGATTTTTGAAATTTAAACTAGAACCGTATGACCGATCAACTTAAAACTTTGCGTGGTCATTGGGACCAACATTATCTGTATTTTTGACAATTTTCAGACTTATCTGTGTTTAAATCCAAAAGTTATTGACATTTTACTGACATTTTGCGTGTTATCTGTCAAATTTCTCGAAAATGTTGATCACGGCTTCTTCGACTCTTTATAGTTCCAAGGTAGTTAGAGCAGAAACTTTCAAACGTATGAAACTGATATGACCGTTCAAAAGATCGTCTAATACTGTGTAAGTACACACACTTATATCATAAGAGTGGTCCCAGGGATATTTTTTTAAATATCCTATGATTTTTGAATTTTAACAAGGAACATTTTTATCATAAAGGTTCAATCGATCATCTTAAAACTTTGCATGGCTATTGGGACTAATACTTTAGGAATATTTGGAGATTTTTATACCTACAAGTCTGACGAATTTCAAGAATTATTGGCTTTTAATGATATTTTCGATCGACATATTTTCGGTTCGAGGTGTTGCTCGTGTCCGTGCTCGCTCATCAACGCGTTACACTGAGCGTTTTCCTAGTATGAGTCCTAGTAGTAAATTCCCTTGTCGTCTCGTTTCACGTGATACGGGCTCACTGCACACTGGAGTGCTATCTATTTAACACGGTAGTGACGCCGTATCAATTGATACGAGGCGACAAGGAAATTTAGAATAAACCCTCCTGGGGACCGCTTTAGAAAATTGATGGTTGCGTCAAATTTACGCAAAATGCGAACAAAGGCTCATCATTTACTCCACTTTTATGCAACTTTGAGAGGTAGTTTTGATACACTTTTTCGGAGAATCCATTGAGAAAATTAAAGAAATGTTTAAAGACACAGTTTAATTTTTCATATATTTCATAAAAAAACAATATAAAAATGCAACTTTTTTTATTTTAAGTTTCTGAAATGTTCTCAGTAGAAAATGGGTACTTTCCAAAGTTGCATAACAATGCAGTAAATAATGAGTCCGATTATTAATAAATAATCCGTATTTTGGGAAAATTTGACGCAGTCGTCAATTTCCACAGCGGTCACCCGACTCTTTGAGTATAACCACATTTTGGTTAGTAGAGTAAAGGCTGAATAACACGATTCAAGTTTCCTTGAATTCAACCCTTTCAAGGGGTTGAATTCAAGACTTGGATAGTCTAAATGAAAACATCGGAGCATTTAAGAGGCAAACGGAAGCAAACGGGAATCGCACGGTTCGTCATAGCATTTTTTTTTTGAAATTTTGTCTTCCCACATAATAATTTAAAAAAATCAGATAGTAACGACCCATTACAGCCTAATAGACTAAATAATGGCGCAAACTGGAGCTCATTATGACCTCAGGTGCGACCTCAAAGTGTTAAATACGATTTTTTTGAATAAAATAATCGAAAATAATCGTATTTAACACTTTGAGGTCGCACCAGAGGTCATAATGAGCTCCAGTGTGCGTCATTCTTTAGTCTATTAGGCTGTTATGGGTCGTTACTATCTGATTTTTTAAAATTATTAAGTGGGAAGACACAATTTAAAAAACGCTCTGACGAACCGTGCGATTTCCATTCGCTTCCGCTTGCCTCTAATTCTTGAATTCAATACATCTCTTCAGCCCTTTCAATTAGAACATGTCCTATTTTCCTTCAAGTCTTGAAATACTTCAACAAATTGTTAATTTCACTGCAACTTCAATCTATACAATAAACATTAAATCGTCTAACTTCTCTTTCATGTTTCCTTGAAATCAAGGGTTGAATTCAACCCCTTCAAGTAAACTTGAACCGTGTAATTCAGGCTTTAGGTTGGAAAACTTGTCAAATGAATTGCAACAGAAGAATGTAAAGTTTCAAAACATTAAATGTAGGTACTAATTTGGCCAAATTTGGGCAGGTACAGTCTCTTTGCTTATGGGGCACTCGGAAAAAATTACAATTACATGGGATTTGGTCGGACTTTCTGAATTTTAAAACGTTTTGGATACATTCTAAGCCCTAAGCATCTTGAAAATTCTTGAAATAAGACGTTTATGGCGTCTTTTTCATTGAAAATGCGTCTTAACCTCAAAATGAAGATACTTCTCAGCGTCTCATGTTTCTTAAAAGTGTCATATTATATAGATCGATGGGAAGTTATTGGTTGCTGTTCCCAAGTTCTTCACTGCATTTTTGAAGCGTTTTTCTATTTCATTTTTTAGTATTTTAGATATCATTGTTCCCATTTTTTTTAAATCATCAATTGGCATCCTTCATAATAATTTTTATAGCCAATCCAATTTTTAATTTTCATTGTCCCTATTTAGCTTATAGATTTGTAAATAATAGTTTAACGCAAATAATTTTAATTGTACCTAGTACGCTGGATCCAAGTGGTCAACCTTTTTTTAAAAAGGACAGCCGTCAATAAAGTGATTGAGCGAGCGAAGCGAGCGTCTCCTCTTGACTCTTTTGACACGGACCTCTGTTTTTTTTTTGTATTTTTGTTTATATTTTTAGCTGCTATCTGGAGCAATGGAAGTCGCACCGTTTCACCGATCGATCTGAAATTTTGTACACATGTAGATACAACCTTTTCTGTTTGCTGACCTTAATTTTTTTTGAAATCCATTCATTGGTTAAAATTTAAATAAATATCTCCCGATAGGCTGATAAATGAAAACGGTATTCGATAATTCTGATCAAACTCATATTTTGCATGATCATTAAGACCAACAATGTCTCTTATTTTACAAAATTTCATCTCAATCAGCTAAGAACGTATGAACTTATTGACATTTTTAATATCTGTCAGTTATGAAGTATCAAAATAAATGTTTTCCAGAGCCAATTGAATTGAATCTGATTTTCTATATTTACCAGGGTGCTTAGATGCTATTTTTAAGTTTCGACGAAAAGCATACTTTTTTGTTGATTGAGTGATCATACTTCAATTCAATATGGAAGTATATGTTTTCTGTGCGTTGTGTACGCGATTCCGGTTCGAGAATTTGCACTTACCCGTGCTCGCTCATCAACGCGTTACACTGAGCGTTTTCCTAGTTTATATATTCACTGTCTTGATCTTCCTCGTAGTGTAAACGCCGTGATTTGTCCCGCCGCGGTGTGTTGACCTGTCTCTAATAATCACTAATATCTACTTGTTGACATCGCAAAGTCCAGCTTAATATCATAAATCACAGATCCAGGATCTCCGCTCGAGATCATCTTCCCACGCTGGACACAAGACAACTGGACGCGAACCCAGGGCGCGTGGCGGGCGAGCGGGTCGGCAACAATGCCAACCAATTAGTTCGACCTCTTGTCATCATTCGTGCTCAGAACAGATTTAATAACTACTATTTCTAACAACACCGGTCAATATGACGACAGTGAAATATCAAGGTATTAATTATTATGTCTAAACAAAACTTTTGAAATAAGATAGTTTTTGGTTCGCTGAATAACCGGTCCAGATAGCGTAAAAATATAATGTTTTCTCAGAATCGTCTGAATCTTTTGAGGTGAAGCCTCGATTTTGTGTCCATCACCAGGTGCGTAGGAAGGGTGGGGGGGGGGGGGGGGGGGGGATGAGCTAAGGAGTTATTTGTTGTAATTTGAGCAGCATTCCTCGAATCGATTCTAAAATATTTATATTCGAAAAAATGCCCTGCGGGGGGGCAACAATTGAAGATTTTTTCCTTCAGTTTGTGCATTTTAGAGCCCCAGAATCACTTTTAAATAGTTTAAATTCTAAAAAACGCCCTGCGGGGCTAAAACTGGAGGGCCTCCCGGACGCGAATATTTTTCTGGCAAAAACTTCGGAAATGGGAGAAAAAATATTTTTATAAAATTTCAGTTTTAACTTTTTTAAAGTGAAGTAAATGGTTGCTCCAACTAGATTATGTTGTCAAATGTCATTCACGATAGATCTGGGATAAAGTTGGGGTCGTGAAAACCCTCTAGAGTAAAAAATGTTCGAGTTTTTAATTCGAAAATCGAAATGGAACATATTTACTATTAATATATCTTTAATTTTACTGATGTAATAGCTGTCAGAACATAGTATGTATACTACACTTCTAAATCAGAGTTCTATTTGTACAAATAAGTAAGTTATTAGAGTTTTTGTCACCACAATAAATTTACGTCCCATTTACGAAGTCTTTGCCAGAAAAAATCTCGCCTCCGGGATCCCCCCCCCCCCCCCCCCCCCAATGATGAATAGTTCCTACGCGCCTGTCCATCCCCATAAAACTGTTGCATTGGTTTTAAAAATGGTGATGATGAAGAATAGAATGACGGGCGGGGGAAATTAGGCGGTTAGTAGGGAACCTTCCCAGAATTTGCCTCTCGCCTGAGTAAAACCATTAAAGATCCTCAGTCAGAAATGACGGGTTTGGGGACGAATCCGGTTAAGAGTCTACGATACTTGATGAATGTTTTATGAAGCACAAAAAGGCGGCCCCTACTTTTTTCTAAACGGCTTTACCGATTGTCTTCAAATTTTCACAGGTTATAGATAAAGAGCCCCCCGACGGCTGTCACCTTATCGCGGTGGTGGGGTTTGTGTTGGCCAATGATCCATTGCAGCTACGCCGGCGAGCATATGCTCATGTGTAAGGGTTACCATTGGGGTTACTCATGCCGGACAGATCAGTGGTGAGGCCCAGACCAAGAGCAGCCAGGGTCGGCCTAACCATGTCCTCCCTTGAATTTGCGGTCCCCTCGGGCCGGCCTCCCCCCTCGAGATGGTGATCCCCCTGAAATCGGGTTCCACCGGCCCGAATCCTCACTCCCCCCGGTCCGTCCCCATTCCGGCCTGGCTTTCCCACCAGTGCTGGACTCCCCCGGATCGGGCCCGTTAGGTCGACCCCCTCCCCTTGCCCTCCAATTATGATCAACAAAGTTAAATATAACAAATAATGTGCGCAATATAACCTCGTCGTTGACGCGCCATTAAACCAAACTAATCTTATCTAATCTAGATAAAGAGTAGATCTGTGTCTCAAGTGGCCCTAAAGTTTTATTTTTTGTTTAGTTATTTCAGGGCACAGGTGCCAAAAAGACTCATATATTGCCCATGTTAGCACTTCCTCAAAACGAGAAAAAACTTTTTTTATTATTTTTTGGATCACTATAGAGACACAGATTTTTACACTTTATCTCTATGCTGCTAAATTTTGAAAACAATCGGTCAAGCCGTTAAGAAAAATGTAGGGGCCGCCTTTTTATGGTTTTTTGTGGTTTTCTATATTTGAATTAAAATAACTAACTTCACAGCAGTATATGCAACATGCAACATACGATTAAATGTCACAAATGCCACATACAACCCAGAGCTAATGCATTTTCATGCATTTCTAGGATTTTTTTTACATCGGAATCGAAATTTTCTGCGAGTACTGTCGACTCTTAAAATACCTCACGGAATGGATCCCATTGCTGTAGATTCCCTCCTCATGTCTCTGGCAACGCCTGAAGTACCACATTCCTCCTAACAGTCCGCGACTATAGCAGCTGTCACCCAGCTAATGTGAATACAGCCAGACATTTGCATATGAAAGCGCAGCGGAGTTGAGCACGGCACGTCTATTCTCACAGCAGTTGACACATCAGCTAGATCATCCATCACAGTGACTGATGATCATCACTGTCTTCATTGAGAGGATGTGTGGACCAAAGATATTGTCAAATATCAAAGAACATCGTGAGGATAGCAAAACATATCATAACTTTATCAAAAGTTTCTCTAGGAAAAAGTGAACTATGATGACACATTTCATATAATTAAAACTTTTTTTTTTAATAATTGAAGTGTGCTGAATAAGTGTTCGTCTCACAGACTTGTCAGCAAATAAAATAAGAAAATAGCAATTGCCAATTTTATTTTGAAATGGAAATAGGCCTAAACAGGTACAAAGTAAATGAAAGTCATATTCGGACATGTTAAGTTAGTAAAAGGCCTAACATCAACATCAATAGAATTACATTGGGGTTACTTTTGTCACTCCGACATTTCCATTGAAATCTCTCGCACTGTAAATATCATAGCATTTTGTCTGTAAAAACTGGGTGAGTTGATTGAAACCCTGATAACGTAGACAGTAATGTTATTTGCGAGCAAAGTTCGAAAGTGTAAGTATTCGTTTTATTCAGACTTTAAAGATTCCTTGATGACTATTGAGTAGTTATTCTCTACATCCGATCAAAAAACAGTTTTAGCTATGAGGACACTCCTTACATAGTTGAGTTATTCAAGACGAATTATGAAGGACATTCGCTTAATCAATATTTTTACTTTCAGTCAATAGAAGTTGATTTTGCAATGATTTATTTATAAGAATTAACAAAAATCTCGTGTATAAATACCCATGTGAAAACTGCAAAATCCAGTGCTAGTGAATATAATTAGTATCTCGACATTTCGTTGGAATGATGAAGAAAGAGCGCATGTTTTGATGGCAAAATTGTGTCAGCTTTGTGTTGCATGTTACCTTTTATTAGAGTAAAGTTTGCTGTTCTTGGCTGCTCTTAGGATTTCCTTCAACATAAGCTCTTGATTTGAGAATATTTAGGTGCAAGGAAGTAAAATCATCTTCAAAGTTATTTTGCCAAGTGAAAATGTTAGCATTTTGTTGTCACTACGCCTGAAACTTAATAATGTTTTGTTTGACTCTACTTTCAATATTTCAAGTTTTTAATTAATTCTACAAACAGAGTTCACCATTCACTAATTGAAGTAAGTTGAATGAAAGTACCTAATGATTTCTGCTATAGTACTGCTATAGAAGTGTGAAATGATGACGTAATGTCAGGCAAGGCTCACTGTGACAGACGTGTGGGTGAATGAATAACAATTAATAACCACGTAACCTTGGTGTTTCACCTCCAACAGATGTGGAGCAAACCATTGGCTCATAGCTCAGAGCAGGTGTACTTTCAACCACACATTAATTATACACACGACCAAGGTGTTGCGATTGACATGGTCTACCTCAAATCCACTCAAATCCACTATTTAGGGGCAATGCAACACCGAAAACATTTTCTTAGGGTCGATTTTTCAATTCTTTGTGGGGACCGCTATGGAAACTGACGGATTGTGTCAAATTTTCCCAAAATACCTAAGTCTCCCCAAGGCTCATTATTTACTCCACTGTTATGCAACTTTGGGAGGTAGTTTTTATACCCATTTTCTCGTAATACTATTGAGAAAATTTAAGAAAAATTTAAAGGAAGAAAAGTTGTATTTTTCACATATTTCATGAAAAAATACAAAAAAAATTTTTTTTGTTTCAAGTAGGTATTTCTTAAAATGTCTCGATAATATTACGAGAAAATGGGTATCAAAACTACCTCCCAAAGTTGCATAACAGGAGTAAATAATGAGCCTTGGGGAGACTTAGGTATTTTGGAAAAATTTGACACAATCCGTCAGTTTCCATAGCGGTCCCCAGGACTATTAAATTTCTGTGTTTCTATTAAATGAATCCACTATTTTTACATTATTGTGTTTAACGTCGCACTGTTCTGCAGCGAGGCTAATAGCGACGGATGAATGATTATGATGATGATTGGGAGATGATGATGAAGAATAGGTAAGGTTGGACGCTGGGAAGGATGTGGTCGTGGCCTAAGAATATTTGAGTAAATGTTTTTTTGCCTTTTGTACAAGATACTTAATAAGGAAAAGTTTCCCCAATTCAATTTACGCTGTTCGCTAAAGACGATAACTTATCTTCTTCATACAAGATTTTTGTAATAGTGTGTCAAAAATATCAAAATGTATCATCAATTCCGTAGTTGACTTCTCGATGATTTTCAGAGTCTGTGGAAAGAGTGCTCTAGGCAGGCGCGTAGGAAGGGGGGGGGGGAAATCTCTCCCCCCTCTGATTCAATTCCTCTCCCTATGTTCTTATACATTTATGTATCAAGAAAAAAATGTACTTAAAAAGTGTAAAAATCGCATAGAAATGCGCCAAATTGATGTCTGAAATTCAAAAAAAAATCCGGGGCTGTGCGCCCCGGACCCGCATTTTTTTGGGGCGCCCTCCCCCCAGACCCCCCATTGTTTTCGTAGGCACTACTATCTCCAGCTCAAGTTCTTTTACAATATTATTCCCCCGCCCCTTGCAAATTTGGTTCCTACGCGCCTGGCTCTAGGTAAAGAATAAATCCCAGCACGTTCTAAAAATGTTTATTCATGTCATGTCTTGCAATACGCTCCTGCATGTTCCATGTGGTACTGCTACAGTGTGTGTGGTTGCTTCTGATCTGCAGGTAGGTATAATGACAGCTCGGCCGGTAACGACATAATCAATGTAATTACATGCAACTGGTTGCTGAACACAAGTGTGCTGCTGAACCATGGCGAGGTCACGTGATAGCGTGGGAGCAGGCATGGAGCGTGGCAGGAGACAGGTTAGAGCCCAGGGAGCGTGGCAGGAGATAGATTAGAGCCCAGGGAGCGTGGCAGGAGACAGGTTAGAGCCCAGGGAGCGTGGCAGCAGCCAGGCTAGAGCCCAGGGAGCGTGGCAGGAGATAGGTTAGAACCCAGGGAGCGTGGCAGCAGCCAGGTTAAAACCCATGGAGCGTGGCAGCAGCCAGGCTAGAACCCAGGGAGCGTGGCAGGAGACAGGTTAGAGCCCAGGGAGCGTGGCAGGAGCCAGTCTAGAACCCAGGGAGCGTGGCAGGAGACAGGTTAGAGCCCAGGGAGCGTGGCAGGAGACAGGTTAGAACCCAGGGAGCGTGGCAGGAGACAGGCAAGAACCCAGGGAGCGTGGCAGGAGCCAGGTTAGAACCCAGGGAGCGTGGCAGGAGACAGGTTAGAGCCCAGGGAGCGTGGCAGGAGACAGGTTAGAACCCATGGAGCATGGCAGGAGACAGGCTAGAGCCCAGGGAGCGTGGCAGCAGCCAGGCTAGAGCCCAGGGAGCGTGGCAGGAGCAGACCCGGGATTCAAACCAGGGGAACAGGGGTGGTACACTAGCGCTCGGACGTTTGAAAAAATTGAGAGAGAAAAATTGTTTCATTTGTGGGTGTAACTTTGATCCCAGAAAAAACACTCCGTGTAAAAATACCAGCCAAGTCTCTTTAACTATAAAAAAAAATAGAAGAAATCTAAAAATTCAGCACTGAAAAGGAGTGATATCAAAAAAGGAGCCAAGTCAACGAATTTTCCAAATATTTAATCGTACCATTGAAATAAAAATATCAACCACCGAGAAATACTTAAAAAAAGGACTTGGCGCATCGTTTTTTTAAAGACACTTTTCTATCCTAAAAGTATAGGAAGAACTCTACAAGTATATTTTCCTGAGTATATCACATTCATTATCGACGAATCATACTACGTTTTAATATAACTAGTACTCTTACCTACTGGCAGTTTTGGTATTTTGTCAATATTCAGAGGAAATAAACGGATAAACGAATAACGAATAAACGGAAGCGGCCTAGTCTATTCGTTATTGCCACTATTTCTAGGGTCATATTAATCAATCATACTTCTCAATATCGTGACTGAGGGAAATAGCGAAAGCGCTCATTACAAGAAGGCCGTCAATGAGATTTGTATAAGTGACTAGTGCACTGAGCCATGCTGCTCAAATAATTACTGACTAGATTTTTATCTAAAGTAATACGTTATGTAATTTATGAATTTTTTTGGTATAAAATGTTAATTAATAGCAATTAATTACACGGCGAGAAGGTTCCAAGTATAATGCTGTAGTAGGTATGTTGATGTACCCACAAAACTATAGGTACCTACCAATCACAAACACAACTGTTCTGTATTTATTGCTTGTAAGACAATGCTATGTTTCTTTGCGTACTTATATTTAAATTTAAAATATTTTACAGAATGTTCAATATTTAATTTGAAAGTTTTGTCCCAATTTTTCTAGGCATTTCTGAACTACGTAGTATGTGAGTGGCATAAGCTTAAGAATAGAAAAATGTCTTTAAAAAAACGATGCGCCAAGTCCTTTTTTTAAGTATTTCTCGGGGGTTGATATTTTTATTTAAATGGTACGATTAAAATTTGGAAAATTCGTTGACTTGGCTCCTTTTTTGATATCACTCCATTTCAGTGCTGAATTTTTAGATTTCTTCTATTTTTTTTTATAGTTAAAGAGACTTGGCTGGTATTTTTACACGGAGTGTTTTTTCTGGGATATCACTTCTTTTGTTAGTTTATTCATACAGCTTGTAGCACATGTCCGAGCAGGGACTAATTTCTTTAAAAAAATACGCCTCAACCGATTTGGTTACTATGAAAAGTTGCGTTTGGTATAAGATGAAAATGATTATCCAAGAAGAATAGCTTAAGTTTCGTTATAATCGATCCAGCCGTTTTCGATACATGACGTCACTTCCGGTTTTGAAATAGCGGCCGAATTCCGGTATAGGTAATAAGAAAACAATCTAGTTTTATCTAGTTGATACCTTCATGAACGACCATCTGAATTCCTAATCCCTATATTTCCGTAAAATCGGTCATGCCGTTTGTAATATATGACGTCACTTCCGGTTTCATTTAGTGGTTCCTGCCGCCATTTCCGGTACCATTAATTTATTTATTCATTTTTCACAATTGATTTTTCAAATAAATAGCAGAATGAATACGCAGGAGCTAGTTCAGTTGCAATCGGTACAGGCGTTTTAGATATATGACGTCACTTCCGGTTTCAGGAATGGCGGCCGAGAACACTGCTACCTTGAATATATAAATTGTATTGTCTATGTTACAATGTAAGTTAATTATGTACGTATTTTAAGTATAATTTGTTGAAATAAGTTAAATATTGCGTATTTATGACGTCACTTCCGGTTTAGAAAATAAGAAAATAATATTTTTTTTATTGATACTTCATAAAGATGACCATCTAAATCGAATGGCGCTAATTTCGTTCTAATCGGTCCAGACGTTTTTGAGTTATGACGTCACTTCCGGTTTAAAAATGGCGGCACAAAAAATCACAAGAGGCAAGGTATCATCAGACGCCAAAAGTGCATATGTGGTAAAAGTTTCAGGTCGATCGGTTTAGCCGTTTAGGCTGTGGCGCTGTCAACAGGGTTTCCTGATATCATCATCATCATCATCTTCAGAATCAGAAAGTGGTGTAATTTCACTGTTTTCTCGGTCCTCTAGCGCGCAAATGGCATAACCTATTGTTCCCAAATTTGGTATATGTAGTGGGGTGGGCCATAGCTCGAAATTAAGACATTTCACAACAATGTGAGATTTTCCAATTTTAAGATCCAGTAGGCCGAAAATGCCATGTTGTTGCTTACAGTAAAAGTGTTTGGTCTGCTCCTCAGTTTATTAGGCATTTACGGTATGTTGAGTGACTGTGAGTGTATAGTACGACTTGGCTGGGTGGAGCGACCGCTCCACTAGATAGGATGTTCACATGATCAGTTTGATTGTATATTCTAGCACTTTTTCATTTTTGGTTATTTTTTTTGTCTGGGCTTAACGTCGCACTGTTCTGCAGCGAGGCTAATGGCGACGGATGAATGATTATGATGATGATTGGGAGATGATGGTGAAGAGTGGGTAAGGATGGAAGGTGGGAAGGAGGCGGTCGTGGCCTATTAGTAGGGTACCTTCCCAGCATTTGCCTGTCGACTGAGGGAAAACCACGAAAAAACCCCAGTCAGGAAGGACGGCCGAGGGGAATCGAACCCGGGCCTCCGGAATACAAGCTCAGAGCGTTAACCACTCACCCAACCTGTTCCGTCTTTTTTTTTTTTTTTTTTTTTTGCTTATTGCATCGTTAATAAGGCGCCAGTTATTCAACAAAACCGCGCAAAACTATGAAATTTGCGATACGATTGGAGACCAAACCCGTTAACCAATTGATCTCAAATTTTATTCATGATTAGATGAAAGACAAACTTAGGGTTATCACTTGGCACATTTTTGAAATTTAATTTTATACGGCCCCCAGGAAGACAAGAATATAGCTCATTTTTCACCAAAAATCCACTAATTATTACTAATTAACGAAACAAAAAATTCAAAATGTACCAAGGGATAACCCTAAGTTTGTCTTTTATCTAATCACGATTAAAATTTCAAATAATTTGGTCCACCCATTTTGTCTCCAATCGTATCCAAAAAAGTGTCTGCAACAAGCGGCATAAACGGCAGCTAGTCTAATGGCGACGGATGAATGATTATGATGATGATTGGGAGATGATGGTGAAGAGTAGGTAAGGATGGAAGATGGGAAGGATGCGGTCGTGGCCTATTATTCGGCTTAGGAAAACCACGAAACTAAAAAATACGAATATTGCATTGAAATGATTCTTTATGGCAGCAAAAATTAAGGAAATCATAGGTAACATATAGAGCCAGTTTTTCAATAATCTGCTAACTTTTAATATGTTGATTTAGGACTTCATTTTCATGGCCTTGAATGTAAACAAAGTATTGAAAACTGACCCTTATATAATTTATACTAAAATATTTGAAAAAACCCGAAAACTTAATTTGTTATAATCACTGAATATGACATTATTTAATTTTCCATATGTACACTCGGCCAAACAAAACTTGAACGTTGACCAAATTTGAATGACTGCTGGTCATGTCCCATAACCAATCAAAGCTTGTTATTATCATTGAAATGTGAGGTCACCTACTAGATTGAGACAATGAGATCGCTTAGACTGACTTCTGATGGTGCGATCTTACATTTATCAGCCTATCAGATTTATTGAACGTTCAAGTTTTGTTTGGCCAAGTGTACGTAACCCTGGTGAATATAATGTCAACACACTTCAATCTGGTTAACCAAGTCTATTGCCCCTAAACAACAAACAAACAAACAAACAAACACACTCGAGGATCCGAAGCCGCATGAAATGTGTGATTTAATTATGCAAATGGCGGCTGAAGTGATTCTGAAGAAGTGCCAGCTGGTTCTTAAAGCCACGCTAATTCCGCCTAAACCGAGTCAATTAGACTTGAGTGTTTGCGCGGGGCTTTTTCACGTCATTCGCTGCACTTAACTGCACCTGAAATTAACAAAAAGTAAATACAGGAACACTCTCTGTAGTAATAGGAGTGAAGGGGGGAAAAAGTTAAACATGCAAATATTTCTACATTAAATTATTTTACAAATGTTACTTTTTTTTAAAAGAAATGTGAACTTAATTTTATACTCATGATCGTAAAAGTACGCAAGAAAACTTTCTAGAAGTTTGTGCTCTGGAAGGGAGTAAAATGGCTTAACAATTGAAACAATACATACGTGACATCATCTCATTGTTGCGCGGCCATCTTGGTGATACTTGTCAGAACGGCTGTTAATCTGTTTTTCAGTATTTTTTATATTATTTATGGTTACCTGCGCAATGGGCTTCCAAACTCCAAGCTAGAATAGAGCGCGCCACGGACGATCACCTGGTAGCTATGGCAACAGTCAAATGTTTGTTGACAGGTAGCTAGATTTGTCTGAATTGAAAACAAAGGAAGTTGTTTAACATAAAGTGATATTCCATTTTAAAAAGTAAGTAATTGAATCTACATTTAAGTAGTAAGCTATATATTACATTTTAAATCAATTACCTTCACTCCGAACACAACAGTTTGGCATTATATTTCAAATGCAAGAAGTTATAAGTGAGCTGTCATCTAGCTGTCATTTTGTACAGACGCATACGCGGAAGGAAAAAAGAACAATTCTCCCTAGCGCTCCTAGTGAGAGCAAATGGAATGGCAACGTGGAAGCCCATAGTAGGCAGCAGAAGAAGTTCTTATAGGTATAAAACAAACTATCTCTTCAACTATAACCGATAATAATTAGTTTAAATCGACTTGACAACTGTCTGTCACCTTAATGGCCGAAAATATACTGTTTTACTTTGTTGATGTTAAACAAAAGACGCTCGTGCAAACTATGACTACACTTCATTACACCTTCTTTCTTGTTTAATAAATTGTTTTTTAGTTCGACAACATATTATTTTATTTTACTTAGATAATTTCAAAGATCACAATAACTTCATTACAATTTCCATCCCATCCCATTCTACGAACTTCGCATCTCAACAATGAAAAACTTTTAAAACAAACAATAATTTCACTGCTTCCTAGAAGTCATGGCTGTTACATTTGTGGACAGGCTCTTCCATGAATCAACCATTCCCCACAGGGTCTGTACCATCTCACATTCTTGGATTTAGTAAATTAAATTTTGAGAACTAATAGGTAAGTGTAAAATATGGGGCTCTTGCCAGACTAATGTAAACTGCCAATTGGTATGAACATGATAACATTGTTGATCAACACAGAAATAATACAAAACTCCCGGTGGTGGACTGGCCCTGTACGTTATCTTGCAATCTTTCCGGAAGTAATATTATTCTGGTAAAAACATCTCAAATGAGACAGAAACAATGTAAATCTAAATTAGAATGTAGGTTTCTGTGGAAAACTTCCATGGAGTCAGGATGATAGGAACGGATGTGCGTTGTGAAAAATATCCGACCGAACCGGGGCTCAAACCCGGGACCTCTCACTTGCCGGGCGAGAGCTCTACCAACTGAGCTACCCGATCGGACGGACGGACATTAGACACAACACACTGATGAGGGTTAGAGATCTCCGAGGAGAATGGAATGAAGGTAGAGAATGCTCACTACGAACTGTCATACCCATGGTGACGATGTTGTCACCATGTCTCTTTGCACTTGCGTGCGCAACCCTCTTTTACTCGACACATGTAAATGTAAATGTAAATGTAAATGTCAAGTCAAAATACTCTTGGTATACGAAGTAGGCTATTGTCCTCATCGATGCCTTTCTCAATTGCCCTTCTATGAAATTAAATCTAAAAGAAGATAATTTATGTAATACAAAATATTGTATCAGGATCACGTATATGATACGAAAAAGTTTAATAGTTTTGGTCAATTCTTCTTCCAATTGTATAGTCTAAATAAGGGGCTTTTTAAAAAGTATGCCACCCAAAATAGGCCACTTTTTTACCCCCCTACATCCCTAGTCACAAGTTGGCACATATTTTACACCCCCGCCTCCCCTAAAAAGTATGACACATCTGCAGACCCCCCCCCCCCCCCCCAAACGAAAACCCAAAATTCATATTTTCACTATAGTTATTTGATTTATTGCAAAGAAAAAATACATTGCAAGAATGAGAAACCCGAAATCTTTTATTGACTTATTGCAAAATATTACATTCAAAGAATGAGAAAACATAAAAATTGTTAGAATTATATTACTACCTACTTATAATATTTGTAATATTATCCTAAAGAGAGGGAAAATTCAAATCTCAGTTGAGAAAAATAAAAGTGATATTTCGTTTTGCTGAAACGTAGGCACAAATAATCACAAAATATACAACAAACTGTGACATCACACTTGTCCACCCTCCCCCTGTCACAGATTGTCACAGTATAACAGACACCCCCTACCCCCTGAGGCATGACATACTTTATGAAAAGCCCCTAAAGACTGATGCCAGAAAAATTCTTGCATCACCTAATTTTGATTTTTTTTATGCACTAGATATTCTTGCATTTTCTCTTGTCCACTTTCACTTGCATCTGCGGACATTGGACAACACATTGTTCTTAAGAGACAAACGGAAGCGAACGGGAATCGCACGGTTCGTCAGAGCGTTTTTTTGAAATTGTGTCTTCCCAATTAATAATTTTAAAAAATCAGATAGTAACGACCCATAACAGCTTAATAGACTAAATAATGCCGCACACTGGAGTTCATTATGACCTCTGGTGCGACCTCAAAATGTTAAATACGATTATTTTCGTTTATTTTATTAAAAATATCGTATTTAACACTTTGAGGTCTCACCTGAGGTCATAATGAACTCCAATGTGCGGCATTATTTATTCTATTGGGCTGTAATGGGTCGTTACTATCTGATTTTTTAAAATTATTAAGTGGGAAGACACAATTTCAAAAAAACGCTCTGACGAACCGTGCGATTCCCGTTCGCTTCCGTTTGCCTCTTAAACTGGTCAACTGGATGATCCACTGCTGGACATCAACATGTCATTTCACTCACAAAGACCAGAGGCTTCTGGGAATACCGAACTACCATGAGCCAATGTTCGAGAACGCTCAGACGAGACCGCATTACACTAGGCGTAATACCAGTGTGAGTTTACAAGGAAAACGCTCAGTGTAACGCGTTGACGAGCGAGCGCCGATACACGCAACACCTCGAACCGAAATTATGTCTATCGAATGTCATTAAAAGCCAACAATTCTTTAGTTTCGTCACAGACTTGTATAAAAATCTCCAAAATCTCCACAAATATTGGTGCCAATCCTTGCTAAGTTTTAAGTTGATCGATTAAACCTTTATGATTGAACGGTTCCTTGTTAATTTTCAAAAATCACAGGATCTCGTTCAAAAAATATACCTGGGACCACCCATATGATATGATATGTAGTGTGTGTACACAATATCAGATCAATCTGTTGAACGGTCATTATTAGTTTCATATCGTTTAAAACTTTCTGCTCTAACTACCTTGCCTTGAACTGAAGATTCGAAGTCACCGTGAATTTGACAGCCAACACGCAAAATGTCCCTAAAATGACAAAAACTTTTGAAAATAACGACAGATTAGAGTGAAAATTGGCAAAAATACCTTAAATGTTGGTACAAATGACCATGCGAAGTTTTTAGTTGGTCGGTCAATCGGTTCCAGTTTAAATTTCAAAAATCACAGGAAAAATGGTTTCAAATTTGAACCAATTGGAGGATTTGGCTGAATTTTTTTTTGATTGGGTACAATGTTGGTTGCAATGACTTTGCTAAATTTCAAATTGATCGAACCAACCAATCGAAAGATAATTTTTATAAAATTTGAACCAATCACAGGATCTCGTTCAGAAAAGATCCCAGGGATCGCATAGATTACGTTAGTATGTGTACAAAATTTCAGATCGATTGGTTGTGCGGTTTGACCTGGGCAGTGAACACAAAAAAAAACAAAAAAACAAAAAAACAAAAAAACAAAAAAAAAACAAACACACAGAGAAAGTGCCATAAGTGTACCGTGGTGACGCTCGCTACGCTCGCTCAATTATATAAGTGGTACCTAAAAATTCTAATTGAACCCTTTAAAGCTAATAACACAATGTCATCAATAAAGAACCTAACAGAAATAGAAAATCGTTTACAAAATTGAATAAAAAAATCTGAAATCGTGCCACGCGCACCAATAAACAGACCAATTATTTCAATTTTGTCAATATCATACAAATTCTTACAAAAAAGATATAGTCGGTTCATAGTGTAAACATGTTTATGGACAGCCGTCAATAAATTGATCTTCTCTCTCATTGAAATTTCTTGTAAAAGACAGTTTGAGAAGTGTAACCCGGGATTGCCTCCAGCGGCGGCTCAACACGAAAGAGTGGGGAGGGGGGAGGGGAGGAGAGGGGTAAAGGTCGTGCTACCGTCCATGACTCAACACTTTCCAATTTTATTTTCAAATTTCAAATTACGATTAATAATGGATAAAAAAAGGTCCGTGAACTCTTAGTGCAGCGTTCGTGAATGGAAGATCATTTATCCTGGTCCTGTGGCAGATGCTGGGGTAATTATCCATGCAGGTGTTTGAGAGATCAACACTCTGGTCCAGCAGATTCTCACAAGAATGTCACTCGAGGATGAGCAAGGCAAACGATGGGCACAGGGAAAGAAAGCTATAAGCAGGCGCGTAGGAAGGGGGGGGGGGGGGGGGGATGGGGGGTTTATCCCCCCCCACTCGAGGAGGCTGACCCCTCATTTACCATACAAAATTAAGTTAAGTGTCCAAAAATCACTTAAAAAAGGTTTAAATTCTAAAATAAATATCCCTGCGTGGCAAATATAGAGAGTTAAAATCGATATTAAAATGTTTATATTCGAAAAAATGCCCTACGGGGCAACAATTGGAGAGTTACCCAGCAAACACAGCACTGCACGCATTGTACATTAATTGTGCCTTCCCGACGCATCATGTGCAAGGAAAGTGTTGGGCGTTGTACGGTTGATACAAGAAAGATATCTGTTCGTGTACACACATAAATTGCACCTTCAGAGAGTGTACCTTTTGTATGCTGGGCCTGTACCCGCGTACAACACTGCAATTTATTTGCACGCGCGACAATACCGGGCCAGTGTCTACCGACGTGTATGTTTCTTGCATACCAAAAGCTGCACGCGCAACAATACCGGGCCAGTGTCTACCGACGTGTATGTTTCTTGCATACCAGAAGCTGCACGCGCAACAATACCGGGCCAGTGTCTACCGACGTGCATGTTTCTTGTATACCAAAAACTATACGCGCAACAATGCCGGGCCAGTGTCTACCGACGTGTATGTTTCTTGCATACCAGAAGCTGCACGCGCAACAATACCGGGCCAGTGTTGACCGACGTGCATGTTTCTTGTATACCGAAAAACTACACGCGCAACGACACCGGGCCAGTGTTGACCGACGTGTATGTTTCTTGTATACAGAAATACTGCAAGCGCAACAATACCGGGCCCGTGTTGACCGACGTGCATGTTTCTTGTATACCGAAAAACTACACGCGCAACGACACCGGGCCAGTGTTGACCGACGTGTATGTTTCTTGCATACCAGAAGCTGCACGCGCAACAATACCGGGCCAGTGTTGACCGACGTGTATGTTTCTTGCATACCAGAAGCTGCACGCGCAACAATGCCGGGCCAGTGTTGACCGACGTGTATGTTTCTTGTCCTACAGAAATACTGCAAGCGCAACAATACCGGGCCGGTGTTGACCGACGTGCATGTTTATTGTATACACACAAGGAGTGCACTCAACAATGCTGGTCTGGTATCAACAGGAGTGCATGTTTCTTGCGTTGCGAAACAACTCTATCGGAAACATGCAAAACCATTGCTGGCCCAGTGTTGTACAACGCTGTTATACGTTCCACTTTCTTGCCTACCCAATCTGTATAGTCACGCTATGGATGTGTTTAGATAATTTAAAGCGAAAATGTAAAGAAAGAAAACATGAATATATCTATGCGAAATCAATTCTAATCTATATCAGTTGTATTATTTCACATCCTAATACATGTCCGTGTGTTTTTTTCAGTTAATACTCGCAATAAGTCTTCAAAATGAGCATTTTAAATATAAAGTGCACGAAAAGTGCACGCAATGGTGCCGGCGTGGTACAAATATTGTATACGGTCATCCACAAGAAATCAAGTATTTCAATGTTACTTAAATATAAAATTAATTATATTAGTATGAATTGGACTTTCATGACGTATATAATAATTTCATGTATCAATATTTTAACGGGATGTTTTAATTATGAACACATTTTATTTGTTATGCTTATTATATTAATTTCTTTGCACTGTACAAATTAATAACATAAAAAAATTATTTGATGTTAAAATTGATGAGGAAATTGAAAATACTATGATATTTAATGCATTCTTTTAAAGAAATTGAATTGCGCGGTATTGGAGTGCCCCAGCAGTAGGTACCCGTTTTGTATCAGAATTGTGTCGTACGATCGCTCGCGCTCGCTCGCCGGTCAAATGTCTTATTTCACCCACGAAGCTCCATCGTCACCGTGGAGGAGTGGATACATCGGAAGCGCGCCAAATCGACGACCGGAGTTCGAATCCAGTGTATGTCTCATAAAATTGTCTTTCATGTACTAATTGCAATGTCTTCTATCACACAGTACAAATTACCTCCTTGTATAAAACAAGATATTTTTTTCGATTTTGAATACTATAATATTTGTTTTAAATACGGCATCATGAACTAGTAGCGATCCCCGTAGCTAATTTTGGAACTAGCGTTTTACATGCGAAAGAGCAAGTGCAAGAAAGATGCCGTTTCGTTGGCGCAAATTTTGTGCACGCAATCCGCACGGACGCTGCACGCCCTGTGTTGGGAGTGTGCCTTTCATGGCTGCAAGATTAGTGCAAGTAAGTTAACGGCGAGGTATCTTTTCATGGCAGTTGGTTTTGTGCAAGAAA
Organism: Leuctra nigra; assembly: GCA_934045905.1. NCBI lineage: Eukaryota > Metazoa > Arthropoda > Insecta > Plecoptera > Leuctridae > Leuctra > Leuctra nigra. The sequence continues at coordinate 3,064,890 of OW203770.1, forward strand.
GATGCTGGTCCGCAACTGGGTTGGTGCACGCTGTACATGATGGAAAATGTGCATATTTTCGGGACATGATTTTGCCGGCCCAGTAACTTCTGTACAACACAAATACAACACCGCATGAAGGTACAAAAATGATACAAGGCGTGCACTCTTGTGTTTGCTGGGTATTTGCTTCAGTTTGGGCATTTTAAAGCCCCAGAATCACTTTTAAACGGTTAAAATTCTAAAAAACGCCCTGCGGGGCTAAAACTGAGGGGTAAGCTCCCCAGACCCCCCTTCCGGGTGACGCGATCCCCCCCCCCCCCCCATGATGAAAGTAGTTCCTACGCGCCTGGCTATAAGTCCATTTTTTGAAGAAGAATATACCATCGGTTTTTAGAAAATATTGCCACAAAGTCTTGAAAAACGCAATTGAAATATCGCTTTGTATGGAAGATAGAAACAAGTTTCAACATAAAACTTCGCTTATCTCAGTGTCATTCGAATGTGACTCATAGCGTTCTTCCCCTGTACTCTTCGAACTATTAATACCGGCGAACTGTTTTCATTTTTTAAATGTTGATTTTATATTACTTTCATTTTAATCATGTGTATACATTTTGAATTAAGAATCGGCTGCGCTTGAAGCAGCAACTAATTTAAGTAATAACTCCGTGTAATCTGGTGCATAAAGCAAATCAGATTCAGTTATTATAGTATAGATGACTCACATTCATTTCGATACCCCTATAATACCTACTTCCATTCTGATTGTCAACTTTAAAATCTAACTGAAAATTTCTAAAAAAAACAAAAAAAAACTGGTAGTACAAATGTCAATGCAAAATTTGAATTTAATCTGACCATTTTAGTAGGTTAGTTTTTCAGCCACCTAAAATAAATTTATTTTAATTATTAAATTTAAACCAATGAACGGATTTCCAAAAAATATAGGTCTGCAAACCACAGAATTGGTCCTTAGATGTGTGCAAAATAACAGATCGAGTGGGGGACAGAAAGAAACAAAAAATACATATGTACGTGTCAAAAGAGTCAAAAGGAGTCGCCTCAAGAATAATTGAAATGGACTTCCACCCTTCTACTTCTGACATACATATATTTGAATACATTGCCATTCTTTCATCATAGCAAGTATTAAGGTGGCTCATCCAATCGGGCATAGTCTCAGATTTTCATAATTTTTTGTCTACATATTGATATTCATGCCATACACATTCCTTGAAAAAATTAAACACTTCTCGTGTCTAGTTTCTGAGATAAATTGAGTTTTCTTCCCCATGTTATCTTATGGCAGACAAGTAAAATCGTGTCACATTTAGGCTAATAATGAAGATCTAATTTTTATGTAGTCCCAACTTTGAACAAAAAACTTATTTTCTGGTAGATATATGGATATCCTATTAGGGAAAAAATTGAAAACAATACCAACGTGTACTATTTTATAAGTTATAAACCAAAAACGCACTGATTTTCCTATACCTCCTGTGTTAAAGTTTTGTTCATTCTCGGAAGACAATAATTTGAAACCTCGCTGTAAGACAGGAGTTGCAAGTTAAATGACATTTTATGATTCTTTTATACTTAAATATAGTTGAAATGTTGAAATAAGTAATTCATGATGGTAATTTCAAAAAATAAATATTTTGGAATGTTCGATCGGTTGAGCCCCCTTAAGAGGCAAACGGAAGCGAACGGGAATCGCACGGTTCGTCAGAGCGTTTTTTGAAATTGTGTCTTCCCAATTTAAAATTTTTAAAATCAGATAGTAACGACCCATAACAGCCTAATAGACTAAATAATGACGCACACTGGAGTTCAATACGACCTCTGGTACGACCTCAAAGTGTTAAATACGATATTTTTAATAAAATAGTCGAAAATAATCGTATTTAACACTTTGAGGTCGCACCAGAGGTCATAATGAACTCCAGTGTGCGTCATTATTTAGTCTATTAGGCTGTTATGGGTCGTTACTATCTGATTTCTTAAAATTATTTAGTGGGAAGACACAATTTCAAAAAAACGCTCTGACGAACTGTGCGATTCCCGCTCGCTTCCGTTTGCCTCTTAACAGAAACCCTCAAACTAATTATTATTTCTTCCTAGATTCAGATCGGAATAATGGCTGATTACTTGAAGCATGAAGGCATGCTAGGGTCAACCCCCCCCCCCCTCCCCCACACCTGTGCATTGTGTCTAGATGATAATCTGTCATGCTGCTGCTGAAAGATGCTGTGATCTAATGGACCATCAGGTAGCCATGGTAACCCTGCACTGACTCCTGGTCAACTCAGATGATGAGCGAGATCGACTGAAGAATCACAACACTGCCAAACCCGTGGCGACTAGAAGAAGAGGTCCTATCTACTTCTAGTGCAGCCCATAAACCGCAATTTAGGGGTCAATAGTGCAAATAGTCATAGAAACATGAACATTTGTACTTACTAATTCGATCATGACAAATCCAAAAATTTATGGCCTCAAGCTGAATTCCTGCAACTTTCGCAGTAATTAATTAATTAATTCACATTTTTTAGTAAAATGTCAAATTAACACGCTGTTTACAAGTCATTAAAACACAGAATATAAGTACCTTGCCTCAAGTATCAAAGCCTTCTAGATTTTCATTCTTTATGAATGAATGCACATTTGGAGATTGATTTTAATTTCTTAATTATTATTAAATTTAAGTCTGAATTAATCAAATTTTAATTAAAGAAACGATGGTTTATATTTTAATTAGTCATTCTAATATTCAATTTTAAAATTTCAAAAAGCTGCCAATTTATTGTGATATTTAACATTTAATTGTTTAATTTAATTACTTAATTACTCCGAAAGTTGGGGGAATTCAGATTGGGGCCATAAATTTTTGATTTTTCATGGTCGAATTAGTAAGTACACAAATTTTCATGTTTCTATCACTATTTGCATCTATTGTTCGGTTTATGGACCATAGGCGTGCGCAGGAGAAATCATTAGGGGGGGCCAACATGGGCGCCGTCAGGATTAATGACAGGGGGTGTAAAGTACAAGAAAAAAAATTGCCACTGGATAAGGGGGGTGTGGGGGGCGCGCCCCCCACCTTGCCCCGCAGGGCGTTTTTTGGTTTTTTGACGCATTGAAATCAATTTTGAGAAGTTCTGAGGAGCATTTTCTTTAAAATTTTGTTTAAATTTTACACACCTTTTCACTACAATAAGGTGAGGGGGCCATGCCCCAAAACCTGGCATGGCTGAGCGTTTTTAGTATTTTGGGCTCTTCAAATTGAATTTGAAACGTTTTAAGGTGCTTTTTGTTCCCAAAACATTTTTTTCACGACATAAAAATATAAATTGATATGAAAGGGTGTTCAGGGGCGAAGCCCCCGAGAAAATATTCTCTGAAGGTCATACATAAGAGCAATTTTGAGTCATATTAAAAATACATTTTTAGGGGAAAAACCTAGAAATTCATGAAAAATCGTGTTTTTGGAAGGTACCTTGTAGGCATTATTTTCCAAAATTTTGTGTTTTTGATCAACCTAGTACTTGAGTCTAGTGATTTGTGCAACTCCAGTCTGCCCCGCAGGGAGATTTTTTTTTAAACCCATTTAAAACAAAATTTTGACACTTTAAGGACCACATTTTATAATTTTTTAGTTGAGGCTGACCCATTAGGGGGGGCCAAGGCCCCCCCGGCCCCCCCCGTGCGCACGCCTTTGTTATGGACTGCACTATTCTCTGAAGATAGAACCTTGTCATTGAAACTCACGAAATGTGTTTGATACAACTGGGATAAATCAGAGAGCAGCAAATTACCTATTCATAGGTTGCTTGTGATGTCATCTCATTGTTGCCGTCGCCATCTTAATGGCACGCAGAATAGCTGTGATTCTCTGCTTTTTTGACGATATTTTATAGTTAATGAGTACCTGGGAAATTGTATAGGCTCCGGAGAAATCTTTAGTACGAAGAGGAATCACTCACATTACAAAAATACATCGATTTACCTCAATAAAGTTAATATCTGACCCGTCAACGTGCCAACGTAATGTCCGTCCTCAGGTGGAAAATTCAATAATTTTGCATTGCTGATATAAAACAAAAGAAGTTCGTGCAAGTTATGAATACAAGCTTTCAAGTATTCCAAAATGACAAAAGGCATAAAATAATCAAAATACATGTATGATTACAGGAACTATTCTGTATTTCGGAGGTAGAAGGCCTGAAGTCCATTTTCTCGCCTTTTCATTGCAACACTTTTGGAATGATGTATCAAGTACTCTAATTGTCATTCGACTGATGTCAACAAGTACAGTTATATTGGCTTATTCTCTTACACAATGACTCATGTCACTGTTACAAATATGATCGGATGAAGAATTACCGGTACTCTTGCTCACATCAAGAATCATTGAAATGGACTTCGGGCCTTCTAACTCTGAGACACAGTATTGATAATGCAAGTTGATTCAGGCAGTAGTTTGATAACGCACCCGCCCTTCCTGACTAAAACCCTACCAATAGGCCACGACTTCTTCCCCCCGTCCATCCTTGCCTACTCTTCACCATCATCTCCCAATCATCCTCATAATCATTCATCCGTCGCCATTAGCCTCGCTGCAGAACAGTGCGGCGTAAAGCACAACTAAAAATATCTATACGTGTCCTACATAATTTTTAGAACCATATTTTTTCTAATTTTTTCCCTATTTTCTCGCAATACTGTTGAGAAATTACTTGAAACTTGAAACAAAAATGTTTTTTTTTCATATATTTTCATGAAATGTGTGAAAAATATTCTTTTTTCTTTTTTAAATATTTCTTAAATGTTTTCAATAGTATTGCGAGAAAATGCGTATCAAAACTACCTCCCAAAGTTGCATAACAGTGAAGTATTAATAATGAGCTTTGGGGAGACTGAGGCATTTTGGGGAAATTTGAGGCAACCGTCAGTTTCCATAGCGTTCCCCAGGGCCCTATTCTAGAACATTTAAATTCCCAATTCCACTGGAATTCGATTCCATACAGTGTTAATCCTTATGGCCGTGATCGAATTCCATCAGAAAGGAATTGGGAAATCGTTCTAGAATAGACCTCCAGCAGGGCGATTGTCTAACTTTCTTAGCCGAGATAATGGATCGTTATCTATACCAATTGATGAAAGTAAACTATTAATATCATTGTTAATCATTTAATTGTGCAAAAGCTACAAGGATATGAAATATAATCACATTATTTATCTCAGGAAGTCGACTTTACGCACTTTGAATTGCTTTACCTTCTGATCGGCTAAATTAATTTCATCAATTGGTATCGATAACGATCCATTATCTCGGCTAAGAAGTTATACAATCGCACTGCAGGACTCACATTTGTCCAGCTTCATATTTTGACAATCATGTTTAATTTGTCGAAAAATTCATATCTAAATATCCATGTTTTTTTGTCTGGGGCTTAACGTCGCACTGTTCTGCAGCGAGGCTAATGGCGACGAATGAATGATTATGAGGATGATTGGGAGATGATGGTGAAGAGTAGGTAAGGATGGAAGGTGGGAAGGAGGCGGTCGTGGCCTATTAGTAGGGTACCTTCCCAGGATTTGCCTGTCGACTGAGGGAATACCACGAAAAAAACCCAGTCAGGAAGGACGGCCGCGGGAATCGAACCCGGACCACCGGAATACAAGCTCAGAGCGTTAACACTCTCATGAAGGAATATTTCTGCAGTTCTGTGGTCAAGACTGCTGCAGTGCATCACGTACCAAGGTGTGAAGGTTGCTACTGAACTCAACTCTTTGTTAGAAAAAAACATGAAAAACACGAACCAAAAAATAAACAAAATAGTGTAATAAAACCGCGAGGCAAGAATGATGATCATTAATCACGTCCAGAGGGAATGTGTTTGAGATTTCATCTGGAGCTGAGTCGTGGGAGAAGATCTGCTCTTATTCATGACAGAAGTGTTCAGCTCGACACTAGCCATTGATTCCGCATCAGTGTGGGGTTCACGGACATAGGAGGCCGTGTCATGTTGCAATCTCTTCTTATCAGGCGCGTAGACCCCCCCCCCCCCCCTTGTTAATTGAGCGAGCGAAGCGAGCGACTCCATTTGGCTCTTTTAGCACGGACCTCTGTTTTTTTTTTTGTTTTTTTTTTGTTTTTGTTTTTGTATGCTAAAGGAAGCAATGGAAGTCGCACCGTTTCACCGATCGACCTGAAATTTTGCACACATGTAAAGACAACCTTCTCTGTTTGCAGACCCAATTTTTTTTTGAAATCCATCCATTGGTTCATTGTTAAAATAAGTATCTCCTGATAGCCTAAAAAATGAAAATGGTCTTCGAGAAATGTGATCAAACTCATATTTAGCATGGTCAGTAAGACCAACAATGTCACTTATTTTACAAATTTTCAGCCGAATCTGTCAAGAAAGTATGCACTTATTGACATTTTTAATAGCTGTCAGAAATGAAACATTGAAAATGAATGTCTTTCCAATGCAACTGAATCTGATTTGCTTTAGGTACAAGAGTGTTTTGATGGTATGTACAGTTTTTTAGTGAAAAGCAGATATTTTTATGTTTATTGAGTTGATCAAATTTGAATAATTCAATTTGGATCATAGTTTCCAACAAATCATTTCGAGTTTTTAAGGACCTTGATTGTCTTTTCGTCAATTCGTAGTTCTAATGGCCGTGCCTCCCGTGTTTCTACTTGGCTGATTTTGCATCCAGGAGGGATTAGAAACATAAGCTCACATTTCAATAATATCATTGAGTGGCGTTTGTTCTCTTCTAGCGTTCACACGTCATTCCAAATCTCTCCTGCATTTTGCTTCTTTTCGTTGATAATTTTGGCAATTTGGTGTACTTTGTGAAGGTATTAGTAAAATTGAATCGCTTTTAAAGCATAGATATTAGGTATCTACAGTTTTTGTCCAGGGGATTGATTATTTCAAATTATTTTCTTCTTGGAAACGTTGGATTTATTCCGTTTCTGAGCTTCTGTCTAGCCTGACATTTCCTTGAAGGTTGCTATTTTTTTTTGAAAGTTTTGATTCATTCAGTTCAAAACATTACGATGTCTTATTTTAATTGTGGAACGTTGGATTCATTCCGTTTCTAAACTAGGTAGTTACTATTTTACCTGATCCGTTTTTTGTGTGGAACTTTGATTCCTTTCGCTTATTAGTTGAAAGGTGATTACTTTATTTTCATATTTGCGAAGTTTTGTTCAAGATTCATTTCGTAACATTACGACATTGAATACATTACGTCTTTGAGCACACATTTCGTGCATTTCAAACATTGATCACACAAATATTATTGTACTTTAATTAGGTAGGTACTGTACTTCTTACTTTTTCATTACTTATCTTATCCCTATTTAAACATGCCGAAAAAATGGAAAGACTTCTGCTAGAATGAAAGCCATAAAGGCGAAAAAGCGTCTGCGTGAAATTGAAGATCAAGAAACTGACGAAGCTAAATCTAAAAGGTTGAAACAAAATGTCGTTAATAATAAAGCATCAAGGAGCAAAGAGACCCCCGACCAGACTGCTGCAAGGAGATACTCAAACAATCAACGCAATACCCGCTCTCGTGCAGCGGGTATTGCCGATTGACCGACCAACTAAAAACTTCGCATGGTAATTGGTAGCAACATTTAAGGTATTTTTGCCAATTTTCAGTCTAATTTGTAGTTATTTTCAAAAGTTTTTGTAATTTTAGGGACATTTTGTGTGTTGACTGTCAAATTCACGGCGACATCGAATCTTTAGTTCAAGGCAAGGTAGTTAGAGCAGAAAGTTTCAAACGAAATGAAACTAATAATGACCGTTTAACAGATTGATCTGATATTGTGTCCACAGTAATATCATATCATATGAGTGGTCCCAGGTATATTGTTTGAAAGATATCCTGTGATTTTTGAAACTTAACAAGGAACCGTTCAATCAAAGGTTTAATCGATCAACTTAAAACTTAGCAAGGTTATTGGGACCAATATTTTTGGAAATTTTGGAGATATTTATACAAGTCTGTGACGAAATTCAAGAATTATTGGCTTTTAATGACATTTTCGATAAACATAATTTCGGTTCGAGGTGTTGCGTGTATCCGTGCTCGCTCATCAACGCGTTACTCAGAGCGTTTTCCTAGTATATTTATTTGTCAAGATAAAAATAATACAAAAATAAATCAGAGATGTGCGCCCTAGACCCGCATTGACTTGGGGAGGGCTGAGTAGTGAGTTTGACCTTGAAGAGTTTTTTAATCGATTTTTATCAATATCTTTTACCAATTTAATTGTTAACAAAATAGGGCTTTGTACGAGTATTCAGAACAGTTCAATGAAAATAATTTCATAGTTTGGAATAAGTTATTAGTTTTTTTTGTCCAACAGATGTTTAGTGCCATAATTTTACTAATTTTCGGGCACTAAACGTCTGTAGGACAAAGTAAATCTAATAAACCATTCCAAGCTATGGAATTATTCTCAATGAACTGTTCTGAATACTCGTACACAGCCTTATTTTGTTAACAATTACATTGGTAAAAGATATTGATAAAAATCGATTAAAAACTCTTCAAGATCAAACTCACTACCCTTAACTCTTATATCACACTGTACAATTCAAGTCTTCATATTTGAATTGCCCAATATGGCTTGTGTGAGAGAAAATAATCCAAATCTGGCAATTCTTGGTTTAGAATCTGTTCTATTTTCCCAACTGATTGGACAATTTGAGATGAAATGGTTGTAAAAACATAAAGCTAACCTAACCTCAAACCATGAAAGTGCAATACAAAAACAAGATTTGAGTGTTGGAGATTTGAATTGGCCAACTTCAATTGCATAGTGTGATACCCACTGTAGACGATCGTGATCTCTTCCAATGATATTTACATTGTACCCCCCCCCCCCCCTCCCCCTTCCTTATAAAGCTCTTTCCTACGCGCCTGTCTTTGATTCTGTTCTCGAAATATCAAAACCTTAAACGTATCAAGCTCATACATATATTTATATTGTTCCTAAAACAATAAACTCTCATTAGGTAATTAAAAATGTAATTTTTTATTGACACAAACTCATTTTTTAAAATATGAATCCATCGGAACAGATTGGGTGAGTGGTTAACGCTCTGAACTTGTATTCCGGAGGCCCGGGTTCGATTCCCGCCGCCGTCCTTCCTGACTGGGTTTTTTTTCGTGGTTTTCCCTCAGTCGACAGGCAAATGCTGGGAAGGTACCCTACTAATAGGCCACGACCGCCTCCTTCCCACCTTCCATCCTTACCTACTCTTCACCATCATCTCCCAATCATCATCATAATCATTCATCCGTCGCCATTAGCCTCGCTGCAGAACAGTGCGACGTTAAGTTCCAGACAAAAAAAATCAACCTTCGTAATAATACAAAATCTTGTTATCTACTGATAGCTACTTTTTACATTATTGTAAGTGGTGATGAATTCTATAAATACCCATTCATAGCTTGCACGAACTTCTTTTGTTTTATATCAGCAATGCTAAATTATTGAATTGTCCACCCATTACGTTGGCACGTTGACGGGTCAGATTTATAACTTTATTGAGGCAAACCGATGTATTTTTGTAATGTGAGTGATTCCTCTTCGTACTAAAGAAATCTCCGGAGCCTATAAAATTTCCCAGGTACTCATTAACTATAAAATATCGTCAAAAAAGCAGAGAATCACAGCTATTCTGCGTGCCATTAAGATGGCGACGGCAACAATGAGATGACATCACATGCAATCACCTATAAGTTGGTTATACAATGTCGCTATGCAATCAACACATAAACAATGCAAGCCACCACCTGTAGAGGCTGGTTTCTGTTAGCGCGATTACCGCTCAGTCTAGTGGTAGTTTTCACGTCTACTATCAGAGCATGACGTCAGAGATAGATCACATCACTGCGCATGCGCGACGCGGTAATTAAGCCCGGCCATCGAGATGAGTGCATAGTGTAGTAGCACGGCCACTAGAGCTGCCACATTTTATTGGATTACTTAGGGCCGGTATTACCAAAGTTAATCTGAGCCGGATTAACTAAATATTGGACTAAATTGATGGCACAGCCAATCAGATGCCTCAAAATGATTGAAACAGTTGAATTTAATCCAAAAGTTAGTTAATCCAGCACAATTAAACTTTGGTAATACCGGGCCTTACAATAATATTCATGATTTTTTGTATTTCCTAGTTTTTACATATATAAGACTTTTAGTTAAGTTTATTCGTGGGGGGTGGGGGGAGAGGTTTATTACGTATTTCCTATAATTAATATTATAATCTAATTATTAGAACAATCTTTCTAGAAAAGTTTTAAGCTAAGTAAGGTAGACAGCCAAATTAACATATCTTCAAAAGTGACTCCATTTATATCAAAACTAAGTACCTCAGCAGGATTTTCATAAAAACTACCTAGAATACTTGAGGTTGGTCGAACATTTTCGACGACTGTCATTTTCAGACAACAAAGTGATGCGTGGTTTCGGTGGTTTTTAACGTCGCACTGTTCTACAACTAGACTAATGGCGACGGATGAATGATTATGATGATGATTGGTAGATGTTTATGAAGAATAGGTAAGGTTGGACGGTGGAAAGGAGACTGTCGTGACCTATTAGTAGGAAACCTTCCCATCATTTACCTCTTGACTGAGGGAAACCACGTTAAACCTGAGTCATGAAAGTGACTTTGAATTTGAACCCGAACCCAGTACCTCCAGACAAGTACGTAACATTGCTTCTGAGCCACTTTTAATTAGCTCAATTCGTTAGTTTTACTCAGGTTTGATTTTAATATATCTTGGAAAATCGGCCTTATTTAAAACTATCGAGTTAAATCATGGCTCTGCCTTTTCAAATATATCAAAAGCGGCTCTGCTTTTCACATAATGTAATATGCCTACTTTTAATCTATAGCTGAATGAAGCAAATCGTATAATATGTAATAAACGTATGTATAAATGAAAATGAAAAAAAAATATATATACCGGGTGGTGCAAAAAAAATCCCACTGATTAAGAGGTCACTTTATCGAAACTATTATAGATAGGATTCTGAAATTTTTACACATATTAGAAAACATACCAAAATTTAATATGTGCAAGTTTCAAAAACATTACTATTGTAGGAAAAAAGTTACAGCTGTACAAATTTGGTTGTCAAAAAATTGATTATACGGAGCTTAAATAGCGCGAGTCGAGAAAACTTCCAATGGCCGGGACGCTGTTTCTTCAAAACTAATGACGATATCAAGCTGAAAATTTAAAATTTTATTGAAAATATATTAAGATCAATGTATAAAATTTTCAATCAATTTGAATAAATGGAACAAAAATTATGGAATCTTGAAGTTTCAAAATCATATCTACAATAGTTTTGATATAGTGACCTCTTAATCAGGGGTATTTTTTTTGCGCCACACGGTATGTAATGTAACGTTAATGAAAGCAGACGCAACTGTACTAGTGGCTGTTCTCTACATACTAGCATGGAGTCACACTCCATGCGCATGCGCAAAGCGTGACGTCATGATGAGTTCAACTCGCTAATTGTCAGCGCTTGTAATTAACACTGCGCTAATGAGCTTCACGCATGCGCATGGACATGGATTATATAACATGCAGATGACACCGGGTTACACAGTGTCATGGGTCAGAGTGTCAGCCTTTATACCGGGAGGCGCAAACAAAAAGTCAACCTGATTGAGAGGTCACTACATCGAAACTATAGAAGATAAAGGGCTGAGAGTTTCACATTAGGTCTGTTCGTTTTGCTTACTGCACTTTACTGCTCACTGCAAATCCGTTCGTTTTGCATCAAACTTGCTGTTCCGTCACTGCGATTGTGTTCGATTTGACACTGACAGTAGCTGCGCAGTGACTGCTCTTACAGCTGGGTAGGGAGGTGATGTAAATGCAGTAACTTTGCAGTAGGCGGCAAAATGGCCCATGTTTGAAATGTAAAATGTGTTTCTTATGGATGGATAGTGAAAAAACGCCTAAGGAGGAGGGAAATGAGTATTTGTTTCAGAGTTTAGTTTAGTTATATGTTATGAAATGATACATATTTATATAAAAATGCATTGGGATTAGACAAGAATTCTATAAATGCAGAACATAACCTCACTTATTTTTACATTCTTCCCGCCAAATTCACAAACCTCCCAACCAATAGGAAAAGGCCAGTCTGCCATCCTGCTGCAAATGCGTTCGTTTTGTGTTGGTACAGCAAGCTACTGCAAGAGTTACCATGGGCCTACTGTAAGCTGCTGCTACTGCAACTGCAGTAAGCAAAACGAACAGACCTATTGTATAGTACAAATATGAGTAAGCGAACGGGAAGAGCACGGTTCATCAAAGCAATTGTTTGAAATTTCTTTTCACGCTGATAAAATTTTAAAAAATCAGATAGTAACGACACATTACAGTTTAATAGACTAAATGATGCCGCACACTGCAGTACTTTATGACACTTGGTACGACTTTAAAGTGTTACCTAAATACGATTATTTTACTAAAAAATATCGTATTTAACACTTTAAGGTCGTAACAGAAGCAATAGTGTACTCCAGTGTGTGGCAAGTGGGTTTTTCACGGAGAGAGCAAGTCAAAAATTAAGCAATCAGTGTAATAGAGCTTCCTTCCAGTTCGTCAGAATAGCCCAAGATAATCGAATACTTAATCAAATGTTGTCTGGTCAATATGTCTCCGATTGACCTGATTTTTTTATGTAGATTCCCAAAAGATGTCTCTTGAGGCCACACGTTTTCCTCGTAACAAAAGTTTGCACACTGATCTATAAAGCCCAATTTACACGGTATTTCTTGGACAACTTATGTGTCACATTCGAATTTTTAATACAATTTTGGGTTTACACGATGCAACTTTTTGTTACAGAATTATATCATTTAGAACATGTCCTAATTCCCATCAAGAAGTGTGGCACAGAAGTTGATCAAGAAATTGCTCCGTTTAACGTAGCTAATGTTGTACATAAAACATTTATTTTTCGAAATGTCTCTGCCTTGCAACAAGGTATACAAATAATCAATAAACAAATACTGCTCTAGCTCCATATCTGTGTCACTTATCGATAAAACTAAATTCTTGAGAAGATAACAACTGATAAACAAATATGCGAATTAATCAGTTATCATAACTCTTGGACGCAGCAGAGTTCTTAAAGCAGTGAGTTCTTAAAGCAGTGAGTTCTTGAAGCAGTGAGTTCTTAATGCAGAAAGTTCTTTACATAATATGTATTTATTCAATGCGTATGTGAGTTAGTAAGTTTTGTCTAAGCGGCCATATCATCATAGTTTAAGCTAAACTTCGGAAATGTAGTGTATTGCCATTATACAGGCAAAGCTGAAATAGACTAAGATCAATGTAGCCTGAGGTTATAATTTAAGCTGAGGGAATAAGCTTCGAAATTGAACTGCAGTATATAATGGTAATACAGCGAGTTTTCTGAAGTGGAGTTTAAACTTAAATACCGGCCCTTAGACGAAATAATTACTCAGAATAACTCAAAACGTTGGTCAGTAAAACAATTCAGACGAAACCATTAAGTGTGAATAAAATTTATGACGTGTTCAGTGGCGTGATCATGGGTGTTAGTGTGCAGCAGTGGCGTGCGGTGATAGGCAGTTGGTGCAGCAGTGGCGGACCATGCAGGTGGGGGGAAGTGGAAGCAGGTTCACGAGTGTTGCCGCTGCTTCTCCTGGCAGCACTCTTGCTGATAGCAGGCGTGGAGTTGAACCCGGGACCCAAGTCGAACCCAGGACCTAAGGAGTTGGACCCAGGACCCAATGAGTTGGACCCAGGTCCCAAGGTGTTGAACCCGGGACCCAAGGAGTTGGACCCAGGTCCCAAGGAGTTGAACCCAGGACTCAATGAGTTCCCAGGACCCAAGGAGTTGAACCCGGGACCCAAGGAGTTGGACCCAGGTCCCAAGGAGTTGGACCCAGGACTCAAGGAGTTGAACCCAGGACCCAAGGAGTTGAACCCGGGACCCAAGGAGTTGGACCCAGGTCCCAAGGAGTTGAACCCAGGACTCGATGAGTTCCCAGTACCCAAGGAGTTGAACCCGGGACCCAAGGAGTTGGACCCAGGTCCCAAGGAGTTGGACCCAGGACTCAAGGAGTTGAACCCAGGACCCAAGGAGTTGAACCCGGGACCCAAGGAGTTGAACCCAGGTCCCAAGGAGTTGAACCCAGGACTCGATGAGTTCCCAGGACCCAAGGAGTTGGACCCGGGACCCAAGACGTCGAACCCAGGACCCAAGGAAGGAAATGACGAGTCGCATGGTTCTGATTTAGACCCCCAAGAACTGTATAAAGACACGAAAGACAAGTTGATACCTGTGGCTGAATCAGAGAGGAATCAACAAATACGTGAGCTTAAGAAGAAATTGAAAGACCAGGAAAATACCACAAATAATTGGGACAAAGAAAAGTTGCAATTGGAAAAGAAAATTGATGAACTTAAGATGAATGCAGAAAAACTGGATTCTGAAAATTCACAATTAGAACAGGAAATGGCAGAACAGCAGAAGAAAGCTGAGAATGAAATCAAGGAATTGGAAAAGAAAATTAATGAACAGAAGAAGAATGCAGAAAATCTATCTTTAGAAAAGTCACAGTTAAAACATGGAATGGAAGAACAGAAGAAAAAAGCTGAGAGTGAAACCAAGGAAGTGGAAAAGAAAATTGATGAACTCGAGAAGAAGGCAGAAAAACTAGAATCAGAAAAGTCACGGTTTAAGTTATCATCATACCTAAACACAAGGGAAAATTTGTTACCTGTTTCTGAGCCAGAGTTGAGGAAAGTAGTGCTACATCTTAGGATAGAACTCCAAAATGGATTCAGTAAGTTGGAACAACAAATAGAAGAGCAAAAGAAGATAGCAGAAGAATTATCAAAGGAAAAGCTTCAGTTGGAAAAGAGGCTGCAAGAAGAAATAGCATTAAAGGAGAAAGCACAAGAACAAGTCAAGGAAAAGTCGCTAGGGGTTGAGAAGATTGCAGAACATCAAGGCAACGAAAAGACAATTGAGGTAAGACAGACATTGACGACTCTTCAAGCTCCCCGATTTCCCTATACCTAATATCTAGTCAAATAACATGGTTCACTATTTCATGTTGAGCAACGCAGATATAGATCAAATATGTTATATATTGCGCTGCTTCTTCTTATTTACATCGTCATCGCCTTATTGTTGTAAGTTTGTGTTTCTCATGAACATGTTTCAACTTACAGGCCGATCCAGCTGCAGCTGTGAATGCAGGGTGAGTTGAGTCAACGCCATTACGCAGGCATGTTCAAAAAGTATGACGTCATAGAATGGCCGGGAATAAAATGGGCCGATCCACTTTTGCGCGTATCCGTGCTCGCTGATCAACGCGTTACACATAGCGTTTTCCTAGTAAAATACAGTTGTTATCAGACTAATCAAAGGTCACCTGCCATCATAAAGCGGATCTCTGAGCCCTCCCACTCATACAGTGTTGCCAACCAAAATGTACAGGAAAACGGGTACATTAAAATAAACTACAGCATTATACACCACATGCCAATTTTTCCAAAAGATGCTATGTTCAGGAAAGGTTTATCGAACCATTTTGAAGTTCACACGAGGCTATGTTTTGCATGACCGCCATGTTAGAGTAGAATTACACAATACTTTAATGTGATAAAACTATTATAGGAAATTATATCAATTAAGTTATTTCTTCTTGGTAAATTATGGGGTAGAATAAAATTGTACAGTTTAACGATTTCGTACGAAGATGTTCATAAAGTATGTCACGCAAAAACGGCCACTTTTTAACCCCCCTCCCCCCTTGTCTCAAGTTGTCACACTTTTTACAACCCCCCCCCCCCCCCCCCCCCCCTAAAAAGTATGTCACACCTGCAGACCCCCTCCCCCCCACAAAAAACACAAAATTCGTATTTTCACTATAGAAAACATACATTGAAAGAATAACCTTTTACTGATTTATTGCAAAATTTTACATAGAATGAGAAAACAAGAAAATTGGTAGAATTATTGAGCGAGCGTAGCGAGCGTCACCACGGTACTCTTATGGCACTTTCTCTGTGTGTTTTTTTTTTTTTTGTGTGGTCACAGCCCAGGTCAAACCGCTCAAGCAATCGATCTGAAATTTTGTACACATACTAACGTAATCTATGAGGTCCCTGGGATCGTTTTTGAACGGGCTCCTGTGATTGGTTCAAATTTTAAAAAAAATATCTTTCGATTGGTTGTTCCGATCAATTTGAAATTTAGCGAAGTCATTTCAACCAACAATTTACCCAATCATAATAAATTTCAGCCAAATCCTCCCATTGGTTCAAATTTGAAACCATTTTTACGGTGATTTTTGTAATTTAAACTAGAACAGATTGACCGATCAACTTGAAACTTTGCGTGGTCATTGGTACCAACATTTTAGATATTTTTGTAAATTTTCAGTCTAATCTGTCATTATTTTCAAAGGTTTTGTCATTTTAAGGTCATTTTATTCCATAATCTTGAAAAATGTATACTTAATTGTCATCCCTGCCTTCTTTAAGCTTCTGTTCCAAGGCAAGGCCTGTAGAGCAGCCAAGCTATCCACAATGTACAGTAAAATGAAAGCATTTTTGAGCTAGCGCATAAAATCGGATGCAGTACGAAGGCCAAATCCTCTAATTGGTTTAAGTTTAAATAATGTCTTTTGATTGGTCGACAATATAAATGTTCACATTAAGTTCAAATTTTGCATGGTGATCAAGACCAACTTAATATTAAATTTTACATATTGTAAGCCCAATCAGTCAAGTATTAATTGTAATTTTACGAGTTTAGAATGGGATGTTACAAGAGATTTCTGGAGAAGGTATGTAGGTAAGACTTCACGACACAATGGATCTGTTATTCATCCAGAGTATTATGGAGATTGAAAAATTGCAGAGAAAATCGTCTTGTGCCGTGTCGTGTATCATGACTATGGGGATGTTGCATGTTCTGTGCTCGCTCATCAACGCGTTACACTGAGCGTTTTCCTAGTATTACTACTTACTTAAATACTTGCCCTAAAGAGAGGGAAAATAAAAAATCTCAGTTGAGAATAAAATTATGTGATATTTCTTTTTGCTAAAACATAGGAAAAAAAAGACACAACAAACAGTCCGTACGCGTCGTCCGTCTGCATCAATTGTGCATCGGCCTATACTTTATAAACAGCCCCAAAGGCGGAAATTTGATGGTCCGTTCTAAGTGGGCTATAACCTCTATGCTTGATTCCACAGTGGTTCCAATGCTGGTGAAAAACCATTTCTGAGAAAATATAAGAAGACTCCGGGACAAACGACAATGAAGTCCCAGTTGCTCGAGGTGAAGATGGCAGCACTGATCTACATGCGCGCCATCAACAGCGGCCAGCCCTTCTTCCTCGCGACCAACATGGAGGCGGCCGGAGTCTTCGACGACATCATCATCAGAATCAAGCTGGCCGGCCAGGACAAGTGGTCGACCACGCTAATGCAATTGAAACATAAGGAATCTGGCAAAGTAGGATACGCGCCTCTTCTCAGTCTTAGCAGCAAGAGTGACTTTGGTTTGGTCAAGTACTGGGATTCATTTTTGAAGGTCAAAACTGTGTATTTGGAAACTATGAATGATTGGCCATGGGATGGTGAATTTGATGACTTTAGATTTGTTCTCTGCACAAACGCGCAATCAGACAATATCTTAAAAGAAGATGAGAATGAGTCCATGATGTCAAAGGATAAATTGTTGGCTTCAAATCCGCAGGGCACATATTACCATTTCTCCACAACTTCTCCGATTTATAGATATATGAATGAAATTATTTCGTTCAAAAATATACTAACCGATTTAATTACTAGTATAGAACTTCGGGCCAATGATTTTACTGACTCAGTCGAGCGTAATTTGATTGAGTCTCAAGTTGCTCCTTGCAATATTGAATTGAAATCGAAGAAAGATAATCTTACAGGAATGCCAACAAAACAAAATGTTCAGTCAACACTTAAAGCAATGTCATTAGTTCCACATTTTCATTCATTAAAAATGTTTCTCGATAAATTCTTCCTCTACACAGATCAACCAAATGAGGGCCAACTTGACGTCTTAATCTCGCAGGAATTGAAAAGAGCGTGTCATGTTTCAAGCGAGTCAGAACGAACGTCACTTCAAAGGCAATTGGTCAATTCTGTTAGTGATTGGTGGAGCGACGTAAAACCCAAGGGGTCTTGGCTCACAGAACATTCTGATGTTTGGAGTTCCATCATGTCTTCCAGAATAGCTCAGTTGTCCCACAAGAAACTCTCACAGCTAAGGGAAGTGGCAGTCAAGTTTGAGACCAAAGCACTCGAACGTACTTTCAGAACTCTCCAGGAATGTCGAAAGAATAACATTCTCGTGAAATCAGGAACTAATTCCCTCGTAGCGTCCCAAGTGCATCAGGCTTTGGTGCATCACCAAGTTCATAACTACATCTTCACTGGAGCAAAGGAGATGCTGAAGAGGAAGGTGGAGATGATTTCTGTTTGGCAGAGCAGCTTGTGTCAAGGTCTCATCATTGATTGCGATCAAACATTGTCAGACGAGGAGTCAAATGATCTTGCCACTGTGTTGTTAGAAGTCTTAACTTTCCAGGTTCGTCTGGCAGTTGTCTTGATCTCAGACAAACATTGTGGTCTGACTCGAGCTCTTCAACCAGTGTTATTGCAATCAAGAGCTGTGTGTCAGTGGAGTGACCTGACTTCGGAATCCCAAAGCGAGCTGTTGAAGTATCCAGTAATGTTCCAAGGTCACGAGTTGCCTCTGAGCGAAATAGTGGGCAATGACGTCACTCAGATCAATCAGCAGTTGCAAGGAACTGGACTGTCAAAGCTCTTGAACACAGGACTGCGAGTTGGAAAAGACTTGGAATCATTGATTGATTATTACATTCCTCGTAGATTGACCCGAGACGGTAAGGAAGTTGCTATTGAATCCTTGGCCGATGTTCCAGACAGAGTAGTGGTGTTGATCGCTGAGCCAGGGATGGGAAAGACAGTTTTGGTAACTCATTTGACTCGAGCAGCAAAGCTTGCCGATCCCTCCACTTGGATAGTGAGAGTCAACTTGAACGACTGCACACACTACCTGGCTAACTTAAATCCGGTTAACATCAACACAGCTGCAACTATCGACTTCCTCACTCACTTTGCCAGATCTTCAGATTGGAAAGAAATCATATTTAAACATCGATTGTTGTTCTCCGGGAAGATAATCCTATTTGTTGATGGAGTCGATGAAGTCTGTCCGCACTATGAGACCTCAGTTTGTTCCCTTCTGAAAGAACTTCTTAACACCAAGATCCAGACTTTGTGGGTAACATCTCGACACGTTGCAAAACAAAGTCTCGAGAATGTTTTGGATGTAGCGTCTTTCGCCCTTGTCCCTTTCTCGATTGAGGATCAAAAACAATTCTTTGAAAATTTCTGGCAGAAGAAATGTAATCACGTCAACCGGTCGCTGAGTGAATTTCTTAGTAAAGTGATGGAACTGTGTTCTGATGGAATAAGTGAGGGATATCTTGCTTCATCATTTCCCCAACAGACTCGGATGTTGGCAGAATATTTTGATCCCCATCTTGATGAGTTCCTAAATAGAGGTTTTCTTGATTCATTTCCTGAAAAAATAAATATCTTTGAACTGTATGAAAGTTTTGTGGAAAAGAAGCTACGGGAATACTCTTTGGAAAAGAAAAAAGCCGATGAATTAAACTCTGCTGTAAAAATTGACCATGAAATTCTTGTGAGACAATATCGCATAAGCCACATGCATGCAGCTATGTTAGTGCTGCTCTCTGGTGATGAATTGATGGAAATTCGTCTCCCACGTACTTTGAATGATCAAGATATAGAGAGTCTTCAGATAACAGGAATTATTGACAAGGTAGTCGATAAGAAGCCCTTCTTCGTTCACAGAACTTTTGCTGAGTATTTTTCATCTCTTTGGATATCAGAAAACTATGAGCGAGCACTAGACTTTCTCAGAAGAACTCTTTTCGAACAACGATTTAACTGTGTTAAATGTTTCCTTGACCTCAAACTTTGTAACTCCAAACTACATGAAGCTGTGATAAATAGGGACGTAAGTACTATCAAAAGTTTGGCTGCAAAGTCAGGGGGCTTGAAATTGTTCAATAAGAAGAAAACAAACATCAACCAAGTGGACTTGGGAGGTCGAACTGCTTTGCATCTTTCAGTGGTCAAGAGCAGTTTGGACAGCAACACGGATTACTTTGAAATCACACGCGAGCTTTTGAAGCACAAAGCTGACATTGAAGTGAAGGACAAGCTGCTACAATGGCGGCCATTGCAATATGCTGCTGGATCTGGTTCATGGAAGATGGCGGGGTTGTTGCTACAGGCGGGGGGTCGGGTTGATGACATGGAAGTAGCCAGACAGATCGTAAAGGCGGGTGTAATCAAAGAGTTCATCGAGTTCTTGTCAAATCCAAACCAAAGTCCTGACGATCTCTTGCTTCTTGCCTCACAACACGGGGACCTGAGTGTAGTTCAGTTCCTTGTTGACGATTGCGGGGCCGACGTCAATTGCCGTGGATTTGGTTGGACTCCGATGCACTGGTGTGCATTTGGCGGCCATGTTGACGTGATGCGTTTCTTGTTGGAGAGAAACGCATCCTGCGACGAGGTCGATGATGACTGTGCACGGCCAATGCACTGGGCTTCGACAGCACAGGTTGTGGAGTTGCTCGTTGAGAACGGAGCTTCGGTGAATGAAGTCAACAAGCAAGGATATTCGCCACTCGCAGTCGTTCTAAAGGGAACGCAAGTTGAAGTGTTCAAATGTCTTTTGAATCACGGGGCTGATCTCGATGCGGTGAAGGAGTTGGATAACTCAACACATTGGAAATCATTCAGAATGGGCTTGATAGACTTGGAGGAGTTGTTCGGTCTCTGAAAAAGTGATCCGTTTGAGAATAGATAATTCGTTATTAGATGTCGGAGGCAAGGCAAGTCTTTCGCCAGTATATGGCTGACCATCTGACTTTCTGACTACTATTCTCACTGATCATCTGACATATTTAGAAAAAAAAATCACTTGTTGGCATTACGGCCAACTGATTACTATTTATAGGAAGTATAAAGGGTAAAAGTTTGACTCTTTTGACAATTTGTTTAATTCAGTGAAAACAAAATATATTTTTGTAATCATTCGGATAGCATAAATTTGGAATTGGGCTTCATGGCATTTTTTGAAACACATGCCATCATCATGTCAAAATGTAATGTTGACATTTGTATATTTCCTTTTTAGAAATCGTATAATTTAAAAAACTCAGTCGATAGAATATTATATTTGAATGACAGGAAAAGTACCAATATTTTAGCCGCCAAATAGTACTCCTTACAGCTCTTGAAAGACAAAATGTCATTGTTAGTGTTAATTATGAAAAGTATTAATTTTAAATCAATGCATATTCGAGATTGTGTAAGTCAATAATTTATAAGGAGTAAGGGAGGGCCATACAAATGGCAGATGTAGTATACATACACCGACTTCTTATTTTTTTCACGCGATATAGCTATTTTGTACTCTTCTCAGAGCTTTCTCAATGCAAAATGAATATTGTTTAAACTATACTTATTGGCAGCTTATTTTGGTTTACACTCTCTTGTTTTTAGTTCTTGTAAGGTAGGTAGGTACTCTGTTACTTGCGCATAAGTTTTAAATTAAGTCACAATGAGGAAAGTATTAATACATTTTATTAATAATCGCTTTTTCTGATGTCTTAATTTTAAACGTCAATTTCAACTGTGCAGTGAAAATTAATTTTAGTAGGCAGTGAAACTATGTAACTTGCAAAAATCGACCTGAAAAATATTTGGCCATGGAATCATCTGAGAGAGAAAGGAAATAAAAATATGCTCACTGCCACTAAGATATGCGCTATGAGAAGAGTACAAATCCATGACCTATCTATGCCCGACGTCGCGCTACCGATACGCGTTTACTTGGAGGCAAGGATTTTCTTCTTGGAGGGATTTCAAGCAAACTTTACCTGTATTACAAGGCGGCCACCGAACTACGTACCTACCATAGTGGAACTTACCATTAAACGTTGCCCTCTATGGCGAAACTTCAATTCGCTTCGCCTCAACGTCAACATGCGAGTGAGGGAAGGAGAAGATAATTTTATGCAATTCCTTCTCAATGTTAGAAATGGAGAAGTTCTTAACAATTATCACCTCGATAAAGAAACAATTGAAGTTTGATGCTGTTTACTGAGAGGCAATATCTGTCGATCAGATTGCTACCGTCAAAGACTATGCAATTCTATGCCCTATAAATGTTGACTCTCTTTCCATCAACGTACAATGGATTCAGCTAACTTTTCATTGAAAAAACAAAATTTTACTTGCTTTCGCATAGTCGAACATTTTTGCATGCGCTTTCAACCAGAGAATAGGCTCCCAGATGCAGTTACACCTTCCGAATTTGGCCTACCATTTATGTTTAGCGGGAGGCAATTTCCTATCCGATTATCTTTCGCAATGACCATCAACAAAGCACAAGGACACACGTTTTCCCGAGTCGGTTTAATCCTCTACAAACCTGTGTTCTCACACATAGTAGGCAGCAGGCAATCTGTGGATTAATTTCACTTTTAAAACATTAGTATTTTTATGAACTCCTTAGTTCACTTAACCTGAAGTCTGGAATTAATAATGGAGATGAGTCTAACAATGGTAATGATCCTGGACTCCAAGTTGAGCTAACTCAGGTGTTGGTAAAATAACGGTTTTAAAATAAAATCCAATCCACAGATGGGTCGGCCTATACCTGGCAATGCTAAACAGGGTTCAACTTAGCATGTCCCCGACCTTACGTAGCATTATCCAGAGCCCGCAATTTCCAGTCAGTCTTCATAGCAGTCATTCATGGAGAACAACAAGGAAAATTGGCACAATCGACCGATGCAATTTTTACGCAAACATTGTGTACTTATCCTGAAATTCTGCTATAGTTTTCTCTATAAGCCAAACATCATGAAAATTGTTCAACATTTTCCTTCATTTCCATAATTTTACCTATGAATTGTGAACAACTCTTTTCTTACTTCACTTGCACCTCCTACTTTCCACCATTATCCCAATTGAATAAAAATATAAAAATCTATAAATTACCAACGTTTCATTAATACAATTTGTATAACTATCGCACAAATTATTGCCTTTGTCATGTGTGACATGACGGGTCCCTCTAGTATTTCATATTTCATATTTGTGAGAATTTGAAATTACTTATTTGTCAGGACTTTCCAACCGACATCACTGAAGTGAATGAAGGCTTAAGTTTAGAGGTGGAGCCCCCCCCCCCCCCCCCCCCCCATCGCAGATCAGTCAACTACAAGAGTGAAAATAATATCAATTTTGATATAAATATGACAATTTATCAAAAAAGTATAAAATATAGTTCTTTTTTGTGTAGTTCAAATAGAAGTTTTAGGAGTCCATGCCCGAAATCCGATTCCAAAAATATATATTGGCTCTTGAGCCCTTCAAAATTTCACAACAATTTTGATATATCTCACAACATGGTGTACCTTGCTTCTAAGGTCACACTAAACTTATAAATACGATACCAATTTGAGACGTCTTATCTATTTAAAATCTTGTTATAAATCACGATTACACACAATCAAGTTCAGTTGAAAGACGCGAGTCGAGTGCTCTCTCATTGGCTATACAACTGCCACGTGAGCCAATGAGGGAGCACGCGCCACTCGCATCTTTCACCCACATTTGATAGTGTTCCCTGTATTTAAAATACTAACGAGACATGATTTGAATATTCTCACTTTGGCTTTACGGGCCCCTTGATGTCTAACAAATGCTAACTTTAAAAATTCAAATAGTCCAAAAACGTTGAAGAGAGATAAACGCAATTTTCTATTGACATTAGCATGGAAGAGATACGATATCATGTGTCTACACAATAGGGAAGTCTCATGAAATTTTATTCTAGTAAATTTCTATAAATAAACACAAATAATAATGACAAATACACTTATTACCTATGAAATCTTAAATTTTCATTCATAAAAATCGAGTTCAAAATCATAGGATTTTTGGCGGGAAAAACGGCCTTTAACAAGAATCAGAACTGTGATGTCATTTCCAAGTCTTGAACAATGTGTTGACATGGGGATTCCCTTGTTGCCATGGCAATATAGCCAACTGTGATGTCATTGCCAATTTTCCTGTTTTTAAATGAGAGGAGATCTATCAAACTTTGTAAATTAATTACATGAGAACTATTCGTCCAGCAACAAAAATAATACCACATCTGTGTTCAGCAACATCTCAACTTTCATAAAATAAATATTATTCTGAATTCTAATCTTCACGAGACTTCCCTATTAATTACATTTGTGCTCTTCATATGCATTCTTACCTCTAACAGAAAAAACGCAAAATTGACAAGTTGCGTTTTGAAATATAGCTCCTCAAATAGTAAGCAAGTGCTCGGGTGGCATAATCCACAGGGTTGGGGGGGGGGGGGGGGGGGGGGGGGGAGGGGGATGATTATTAGCTGGTAATGGTTTATCAGGACTCGCTCATTGCAGGAGTATGTTGCTTGTTGAGTGAGCTTATACAGCAAAGTAGTTCATAATGACACCACGGTGGTTGTGTTATTATATGTTTTTATATTTCCATTGTCACATATTATTGTACAGTAGGTAATACAATAAATTATGTACTTACAACGGATTTGCCTCATAAATTGAGGGGGTTAGATGCAAAACCTATGGCCATCTCCAAAAAAAAATAATTGAGCTAGATACAATTGATAATTACACAGTTTTTAGTTCCATATCTTCTAAATACAGTGATGCAAGAAAAATTATCTTTGCTGTCAAAACGTGGACTGAAAACTGATTTGCCGGTTATTTGTATGGGAAATGCAATGTTGTGATTTTTCCTGTTTTTCTCCAAATAATCAAAGTAGAGATAGCTGGTTTTGCGTCTGACCCCTTCATTTGTTTGATCCATTATTTGAGCGAAACAAGTTGGCTTAGACAGTTAGCCTTGTTGACTTCGATTCCCGCTGCCGTCCCTCCTGACTGAGTTTGTTTCGTAATTTTCCTAAGTCGAGAGGCAAATGAGGGGAAGGTTCTCTACTAATATAGGGCACGACCGCCTCATTCCTTCCGCATATCCTACATATTCTTAATCATCAATCATACGGTGCCAATAGCGTATAGTTGCAAAACAATACGACGTTGAAACCTAAAAGAAGAGAAAAAAATGCACTAGTCACGGCCATATGGAGTTACGATCGATTTATACATAAATATTTTTTTCTTGAAATTATAAGTTCAAAACCCGTTTTCCAATATTTCAACAATATTTTAGTATAAAAGATTCTTTTAATGTCCTGTAGTTCGCAACTCCCGCCCAATAATAAGTTTTTAATTTAATGTCTTTTGAAAATGAATAAAACTTTAACATGGGAGGTATAGGAAAATCATTGCGAATTTGGTTAATAACTTTTAAAATAGCACTCGTTGGTATTGTTTTCAATTTTTATCATGATAGTACGTCAGTATATCGACAAGAAAAAAAGATTTTTGTTCAAATCTGACGGTACAAAGTAATAAGAACTTCATTTTAGCTTAAAAATGACACGATTTTAGTCGGCTGCCATAAGATAACATAGGGGGGAAAAACTCAAATTATCTCAGAAACACACGAGAAGTGTATAATTTTATCAGGGATTGTGTATGGCATGATTATCAATAATTACACAAAAAATTATGAAGATCTGAGACTACGCCTCGAGTGATCCAGCCACCTTAAACTCAATCGGATCCTGGCCGAATCTGAATATTTTAAGTAATAGAATAAGCACAGGACATTTCATAATTGTGTCTATCAGGTATATACATTTAGGTTGTCTCTTGATTTATTTAAGTTTATTATCTTGTCATGCACTTGACTGCTTCAGTTGTATCATTCCATTTTTATCACACACATACAACTCGATAAGTTCTTATCATTCTGATACAAGGTCTTTGCTCAAGGTAGGTTGAACCCATAAAAACACTCCGTGTAAAAATACAAGCCAAGTCTCTTCAACTATAACAAAAATAGGAGAAATCTACAAATTCTGCACTGAAAAGTAGTGATATATAAAAATGGGCCAAGTCAAAACTTAATTTTAAAAACCAAAATATACTTGGCGCATCGATTTTTAGGACATTATAGGTATGTATAGATGTAGGTAGATTTTATGTTTATTTCACATCTGGCCTATACTTCTAAACTATCTATTCACGATGCGCCAAGTATATTTTCGTTGTTAAAATAAAGATTTGACTTGGCCCATTTTTTGAAATCACTACTTTTCATTGCAGAATTTTTAATTTTCTTCTATTTTTTATTTGAATAGACTTGGCTGGTATTTTTGGTATTTTATATTAACGTCACACTGTTCTGCAACTAGGCTAATGGTCGCAGATTAATGATTATGAATTATGATGATGAAGGTAAGGTAAGGATGGAAGGAGACGGTCGTGGCCTATTAGTTGGGAATCTTCCCAACATTTGCCTCTCGGCCGCGGGAATCGAGCCCGGTGCCTCCGCGTGCAAGTGAAAGCGTGAGCCAACTTGCTCTGTCAATGTAAGTATGTTAGAAAGTATTCACAGCGACGCCATGGCGTTCGCTACTCCATGTGTGTTGAGCATCTTGTACCCAGATCACTCGGCGACTCCACTACGACACATACCGCATACATTAGAAGTTCAGACTAACAGTAATTAAAATACAATACCGATTCACCACAGCATATTTGTAATATGAAAAATGAAAACAAAACTATGAGAAATTATTACGATAATTGTTTTCTTGATTGTATAATTGTTAGTATCTAAAATTTCGGATTGAAATAAGACTGCGAATTCTCATGGTCGTTTAACATATCTAATCTGTAAAGATAAGGAGGCATGTACACTCGACAATTCATAAAACGGTATTTGAAAGAATTTGATTGTCTGAAAAAAATTTGAAGGCATCATCTGATGAAGTCTATACTTACTCGTCATCTACATCTAGTAGGTGAGCTCTGATTTCATTGATAATAACAAGGATTGATTGCCAATGAGCCTGACCAGCAGCCAATCTGTTTCGTTCAAATACCGTTTTATGAATTGTCGAGTGTACGTTTCGATTTGCTTGAGTAAATGTAGGTTGCAGGCTTACCGTGAGGTGACTTGGAACCTCAAATACAATGACTCCATTATGTCGCCCCAGCTATGTAGGGAAGTAGGTAGAATCCACATAAATGGCGCCAATACTTGGAGAAGTGAGCGAATTAAAAAGTTAGGTAAGTTTCATTGTTAGAAATTTTATGTTTATTTTATGTACTTTTTATCACCGTAGAGCTGAATAAACAAAATATACCAAAATCATAAGACTTTTGCCACACAATGATATTTGGGGGTGAAAATGGCGTGTTTAACAATATGCAAAGCTAAATTATGCACACTGATTTTGTATTCAGGCTGTAAAGGGGCGGATTAAACAGTTTGGCGCCCCCTAGGCTAATTCATGAGCCCCCCCCCCCCCCCCCCACCAAAAGGAAACAGTTCTATTCTGTCTATTTTTAAATAGCCCTCAACGTACCCCGCAGGGCCTCTTTTGCATTTTGAACACTTTTATAATGAATATTAGACGTTAAAATGGTGTTTCTTAAAATCATGTAATGACGCTGCTAACACAGAAACTGCTTAAAATGGGATGCCAAACCCGCGAGAATTAAGGCTTTAGGAGCCCCGCAGGGATTCTTTTAGAATGTATGCACTTTTTGATTGCATCTGGGGCGAGGAAATGGCGCCTGTTTCTATCCAAGTCAATGTAATAACTCAAGTTAGGAACCTTAACATTTGCATGGGGGGAAATATTCATATCCCCCCACTCTATTGAGAATACGATTCGCTAATAATTGTCTTGACACAAGTTACCACATTTTCAGATTACTTTGTATTGATAGTTTATTTATGATTTTTTAAAATCATAATTTGGCATTTATTTGGCGCCGCGGCGCCCCCTGAAAGATGAACTATAATGGCCTGGGGCTATTGAGCCCCAGGCGCCCCTGAGGCGATGAAATTAATGCACCTGAGGATGATGGGGCGCCCCTGAGGCTATATAAGTGAATGCACATAGGAAGTTCATGCAATATGCTTGAGCTCAACCATAAATAGCATTTCTAATCAAAAGAATACAAACGACAAAATAATTCAAGAGTTGTTTTCATCCCTACAAATATATAATACAAATAAATATTTTACAAATAAAAAATAAACCATACACTCATATTTCTTTGAATCCTAGTTTTAAGTTCTTAAATTGTTAAATAATTATTTTGGCCTACACACTATCTGTTGTTTACTGTGTTAATTTCAAAGCGTGACTCGAATTCGCTCAACAATGGCGATGTAACAACGATTTTCGAGGAATTATTTTGTTTTTGTAAGTTATAATCAGTATAAAATAAAGTGTGTTCTGCGAATTATAAGGCATATGTTATACGAAACGAAATTCGGACTAGGGCGTTGTTTGTTGTCTAAACTGCCCAGCTGTGTGTACTTATCATGATGCGGTGCAAGACTTTGATGCTGTTTCTGGTCCAGGTGGCTCTGGGTGCAGATCTCTCAGGTGAGTAGGAGATTGTATTCGTCGGACTACACGAAGTAGTTGCAAGTTTCAGCAACTTAGAGCTGTTCAGAGCAAGCTCAACGAACAGACGTAACTAAAATTGATCGTTGAACAAATTTGAATGACTGCTGGTCATATCCCAATCAAAGCTTGTTATTATAATTGAAATGTGAGGTCACCTACTAGAGTGAGACAAGGTGATGGCTTGGACTGAATCCTGATGGTGCGATCTAACATATTTTTTCAGTCAATCAGATTTATTGAACGATCAATTTTAGTTGGGCCAAGTTTACGTGAAAGCACGTAGAAGAAACAATCCACTGTGTTGCTTCTTCCTGCTTTCAATTCTCTATCTTGTAATGATACATAAAATGTTTTCTTTCAAGAAATATTATTTTATGATATGAATAGTGCATAGGAAGTTCATCTAGTGGAAAAATTGGAATAATTCTTTCACAATTCTTCATGAAATATGAAGAATTTGGCTTTGGGCGAATCGATTAAAATAACGTCAATTTTACAAGCAATCTTACGCCTTACATCAGGTTCAGATTTAACAACAATACGATAAAATGTTTCATTGTTGTAATGTTTTACAGGTTCCTGATTTGTTTAGTTACATATAAATTAACTAGGTAAACGCTCTGTGTAACGCGTTGATGAGCGAGCACGGACAGGCGCAACACCTCGAACCGAAATTATGTCTATCGAAAATATCATTAAAAGCCAATAATTCTTGAATTTCGTCAGACTCAAGTATAAAAATCTCAAAATTGTCCTAAAACATTAGTCCCAATAACCATGCAAAGCTTGAACCTTTTGAACCTTTCTGATTGAACTGTTCCTCGTTAATATTCAAAAATTACAGGATCTCTTAAAAAAATAGACCTGGGACCACTCATATGATATTATTGTGTGTACTTACACAATATTAGACGATCTGTTGAACGGTCATATCAGTTTCATACGTTTGAAAGTTTATACTCTAACTACCTTGCAACTATAAAGAGTCGAAGTAGCCGTGATCAACATTTTCGAGAAATTTGACAGCCAACACGCAAAATGTCCGTAAAACGTCAATAACTTTTGGATTTAAACATAGATTAGTCTGAAAATTGTCAAAAATGCAGATAATGTTAGTCCCAATGACCATGCAAAGTTTTAAGTTGATCAGTCATACGGTTCAAGTTTAAATTTAAAAAATGACATAAAAGATTTTTTTAAATTTTAACCAATGGGAGGATTTGGCTGAAACTTTGTAAAATTGGGTACAATGTTGGTCGCCATGACTAGTCAAAATTTCAAATTGATCGGAACTACCAATCGAAAGATATTTTTTTTTTAATTTGAACCAATCACAGGAGCCCGTTCAAAAACGATCCCAGGGACCGCATAGATTACGTTAGTATATGTGCAAAATTTCAGATCGATTGGTTGTGCCGTTTGACCTGGGCAGTTAACACAAAAAAAAAAAAAAAAACACACAGAGAAAGTGCCGCTACGCTCGCTACGCTCGCTACGCTCGCTCAATTATCAAATATTATTTTTTTGAAACTTTCAAAAAAGTAAATTCACACTATTTTAATACTCGTCATAGTTTATACTCAGTAATTACGTTATCCCCCTACATAGCAACAAGTATGGTAGAAGATTCATCAGGCAAGTTAAGACAACTAGAAAGATACAAACTAGTAAAGGAATTCGTCAAAAAAGGCTCCTGCATAATTAACTATTTTTTTACCGCAATAAGAATTAGATCCTTCGTATCCTTTCAAATTTGTTATTTTGATTTATGTTTATTTGTGTATGATTGTGATTTCTTTACCTGTATTATTTGAGTTGAATATCAACTGTGTACTGTATATTTTTATGTATCCACAGATAAGTCTCTTTTAGGGACTTAGCGGAAGAGTGTTTATTGTAATTTTTGTGTGTTAATAAAGGAGATGTTCAATAAAATTTATATATGATGTTAAGCATATTTATAGCCCCAAACGCAAATTTTATTAGTAGCCCAATCGGAAATGCTTTTTTTATATAGGAAACTGTCATTGTAGCGCTGATATGTGTTTAAAGTTCAATTCAATTCAATTTATCTTTATTTGTTTTGATACAAAAAGGCGACATTCAACAGAATTATGAGCACTTTACATGTTCATTGTTGATCTACCATGTAACCTAAAGATATACTGTATGCTGTGTGTTGTATGAATAAGCTAAAAAAATAATTGATATCCCCAAAAAACACTCCGTGTAAAAAGGCAGCCAAAACTCTTCAACTAAAAAAAAATAAAGTATTTCTAAAAATTCAGCACTAAAAAGTTGTGATATCAAAAAATGAAACAATTTAAAAAATCTAAAATATACCTACTTGGCGCATCGATTTTTTTGTTGCGAATTATAGGTAGGTTTACTATGTAGGTATAGGTACATTTGATTTCTGATCTATACGCGTCTATAGTGTTTATACCTACTACCCGAATCGAAAACTGTTTATATTTTTATTTTTTTAGATTGTTTTGACTTGGCCCATTTTTTGAAATCAATCACTTCTTTTCTGTGCTGAAATTTTAGATGCACTTTACTTTTTCTTAATTGAAGATACTTGGCTGCTTTTTTACAAGGAGTGATTTTTATGGGATTGTTACATCTGCACGCAAAACGCAAAACCTGTAAATCCTCTTTAGAATTAACTGCGTTTCGTTTCTAAAGATGATTTATTACTATTATAAATAATCGAACCTTTGAAGAACGAATGTGCGTGACTATTTCGTACGACAATCCAAAGCAAGGTTAAAACAATTAGTGATAAGAAATACCAAATAATTATTTTCAACCTTCAAACTATTGTGTGTTTCTTGTGACGATAAGAACAATACAGTTCAAGGAAATATGAGGTACAACCAACAAAAGATAAAACGGAATTCGAAAGAAACGGATTGGCATCAAATTCTAGTAGGTGAGCTCTAATTTCATTGATATCGTTGTCACAATGTACAACAAAATTACTACCCTTACATCTACCCCAACCAGTCAGTGGTCATCACTTGCAACGCGGACAAGAGTCTGGTCGCATGTCAGTTCTACAGAGACTCTATTGCTTGTATCTTCCCACAGGCTCTGATCCACCCTCTATCACAATACAACCAAAGAACTACGCTCACATCTACCAT
This sequence comes from Leuctra nigra, assembly GCA_934045905.1. Lineage (NCBI taxonomy): Eukaryota > Metazoa > Arthropoda > Insecta > Plecoptera > Leuctridae > Leuctra > Leuctra nigra. Next base: position 3,096,822 of record OW203770.1, read on the forward strand.
AACCAGTCAGTGGTCATCACTTGCAACTCCATCAAGAGTCTGGTCGCATGTCAGTTCTACAGAGACTCTATTGCTTGTATCTTCCCACAGGCTCTGATCCACCCTCTATCACAACACAACCGAAGTACTACACTTTCATCAACTCCAACCAGATAGTGGTCATCACTTGCAACGCGGACATGAGTCTGGTCGCATGTCAGTTCTACAGAGACTCTATTGCTTGTATCTTCCCACAGGCTCTGGTCCACCCTCTATCACAATACAACCGAAGTACTACGCTCACATCTACCATAACCAGTCAGTGGTCATCACTTGCAACGCGGACAAGAGTCTGGTCGCATGTCAGTTCTACAGAGACTCTATTGCTTGTATCTTCCCACAGGCTCTGGTCCACCCTCTATCACAATACAACCGAAGTACTACACTTTCATCAACTCCAACCAGTCAGTGGTCATCACTTGCAACTCCATCAAGAGTCTGGTCGCATGTCAGTTCTACAGAGACTCTATTGCTTGTATCTTCCCACAGGCTCTGATCCACCCTCTATCACAATACAACCGAAGTACTACGCTCACATCTACCCCAACCAGTCAGTGGTCATCACTTGCAACGCGGACAAGAGTCTGGTCGCATGTCAGTTCTACAGAGACTCTATTGCTTGTATCTTCCCACAGGCTCTGATCCACCCTCTATCACAATACAACCGAAGTACTACGCTCACATCAACTCCAACCAGTCCGTGGTCATCACTTGCAACGCGGACAAGAGTCTGGTCGCATGTCAGTTCTACAGAGACTCTATTGCTTGTATCTTCCCACAGGCTCTGATCCACCCTCTATCACAACACAACCGAAGTACTACGCTCACATCTACTCCAACCAGTCAGTGGTCACCACTTGCAACGCGGACAAGAGTCTGGTCGCATGTCAGTTCTACAGAGACTCTATTGCTTGTATCTTCCCACAGACAATTCTCCACCCTCTATCACAATACAACCGAAGTACTACGCTCACATCTACTCCAACCAGTCAGTGGTCATCACTTGCAACGCGGACAAGAGTCTGGTCGCATGTCAGTTCTACAGAGACTCTATTGCTTGTATCTTCCCACAGGCTCTGATTCGCCCTCTATCACAATACAACCGAAGTACTACACTTTCATCAACTCCAACCAGTCAGTGGTCATCACTTGCAACTCCATCAAGAGTCTGGTCGCATGTCAGTTCTACAGAGACTCTATTGCTTGTATCTTCCCACAGGCTCTGATCCACCCTCTATCACAACACAACCGAAGTACTACGCTCACATCTACCCCAACCAGTCAGTGGTCATCACTTGCAACGCGGACAAGAGTCTGGTCGCATGTCAGTTCTACAGAGACTCTATTGCTTGTATCTTTCCACAGACTATTCTCCACCCTCTATCACAATACAACCGAAGTACTACGCTTACATCAACCCCAACCAGTCAGTGGTCATCACTTGCAACGCGGACAAGAGTCTGGTCGCATGTCAGTTCTACAGAGACTCTATTGCTTGTATCTTTCCACAGACTATTCTCCACCCTCTATCACAATACAACCGAAGTACTACGCTTACATCTACCCCAACCAGTTAGTGGTTATCACTTGCAACGCGGACAAGAGTCTGGTCGCATGTCAGTTCTACAGAGACTCTATTGCTTGTATCTTTCCACAGACTATTCTCCACCCTCTATCACAATACAACCGAAGTACTACGCTCACATCTACTCCAACCAGTCAGTGGTCATCACTTGCAACGCGGACAAGAGTCTGGTCGCATGTCAGTTCTACAGAGACTCTATTGCTTGTATCTTCCCACAGGCTCTGATCCACCCTCTATCACAACACAACCGAAGTACTACGCTTACATCTACCCCAACCAGTCAGTGGTCATCACTTGCAACGCGGACAAGAGTCTGGTCGCATGTCAGTTCTACAGAGACTCTATTGCTTGTATCTTTCCACAGACTATTCTCCACCCTCTATCACAATACAACCGAAGTACTACGCTCACATCTACCCCAACCAGTCAGTGGTCATCACTTGCAACGCGGACAAGAGTCTGGTCGCATGTCAGTTCTACAGAGACTCTATTGCTTGTATCTTTCCACAGACTATTCTCCACCCTCTATCACAATACAACCGAAGTACTACGCTTACATCTACCCCAACCAGTCAGTGGTCATCACTTGCAACGCGGACAAGAGTCTGGTCGCATGTCAGTTCTACAGAGACTCTATTGCTTGTATCTTCCCACAGGCTCTGATCCACCCTCTATCACAACACAACCGAAGTACTACGCTCACATCTACCCCAACCAGTCAGTGGTCATCACTTGCAACGCGGACAAGAGTCTGGTCGCATGTCAGTTCTACAGAGACTCTATTGCTTGTATCTTTCCACAGACTATTCTCCACCCTCTATCACAATACAACCGAAGTACTACGCTTACATCTACCCCAACCAGTCAGTGGTCATCACTTGCAACGCGGACAAGAGTCTGGTCGCATGTCAGTTCTACAGAGACTCTATTGCTTGTATCTTCCCACAGGCTCTGATCCACCCTCTATCACAACACAACCGAAGTACTACGCTCACATCTACCCCAACCAGTCAGTGGTCATCACTTGCAACGCGGACAAGAGTCTGGTCGCATGTCAGTTCTACAGAGACTCTATTGCTTGTATCTTTCCACAGACTATTCTCCACCCTCTATCACAATACAACCGAAGTACGCTTACATCAACTTCAACCAGTCAGTGGTAACTTGCAACGCGGACAAGAGTCTGTTTGCATGTCAGTTCTACAGAGACTCTATTGTTTGTATCTTCCCACAGACTCTGATCCACCCTCTATCACAATACAACCGAAGTACTACGCTTACATCTACCCCAACCAGTCAGTGGTCATCACTTGCAACGCGGACAAGAGTCTGGTCGCATGTCAGTTCTACAGAGACTCTATTGCTTGTATCTTTCCACAGACTATTCTCCACCCTCTATCACAATACAACCGAAGTACTACGCTCACATCTACTCCAACCAGTCAGTGGTCATCACTTGCAACCTGGACAAGAGTCTGGTCGCATGTCAGTTCTACAGAGACTCTATTGCTTGTATCTTTCCACAGACTATTCTCCACCCTCTATCACAATACAACCGAAGTACTACGCTCACATCTACCCCAACCAGTCAGTGGTCATCACTTGCAACGCGGACAAGAGTCTGGTCGCATGTCAGTTCTACAGAGACTCTATTGCTTGTATCTTCCCACAGGCTCTGATCCACCATCTATCACAATACAACCAAAGAACTACGCTCACATCAACCCCAACCAGTCAGTGGTCATCACTTGCAACGCGGACAAGAGTCTGGTCGCATGTCAGTTCTACAGAGACTCTATTGCTTGTATCTTTCCACAGACTATTCTCCACCCTCTATCACAATACAACCGAAGTACTACGCTCACATCTACCCCAACCAGTCAGTGGTCATCACTTGCAACGCGGACAAGAGTCTGGTCGCATGTCAGTTCTACAGAGACTCTATTGCTTGTATCTTACCACAGGCTCTGACCAACCCTCTATCACAATACAACCGAAGTACTACGCTTTCAACAACCCCGACCAGTCAGTGGTCATCACTTGCAACGCGGACAAGAGTCTGGTCGCATGTCAGTTCTACAGAGACTCTATTGCTTGTATCTTCCCACAGGCTCTGACCAACCCTCTATCACAATACAACCGAAGTACTACGCTCACATCAACTCCAACCAGTCAGTGGTCATCACTTGCAACGCGGACAAGAGTCTGGTCGCATGTCAGTTCTACAGAGACTCTATTGCTTGTATCTTCCCACAGGCTCTGGTCCACCCTCTATCACAATACAACCGAAGTACTACGCTCACATCTACCCCAACCAGTCAGTGGTCATCACTTGCAACGCGGACAAGAGTCTGGTCGCATGTCAGTTCTACAGAGACTCTATTGCTTGTATCTTCCCACAGGCTCTGATCCACCCTCTATCACAATACAACCGAAGTACTACACTTTCATCTACTCCAACCAGTTAGTGGTTATCACTTGCAACGCGGACAAGAGTCTGGTCGCATGTCAGTTCTACAGAGACTCTATTGCTTGTATCTTTCCACAGACTATTCTCCACCCTCTATCACAATACAACCGAAGTACTACGCTTACATCTACCCCAACCAGTCAGTGGTCATCACTTGCAACGCGGACAAGAGTCTGGTCGCATGTCAGTTCTACAGAGACTCTATTGCTTGTATCTTTCCACAGGCACTGCTCCACCCTCTATCACAACACAACCGAAGTACGCTTTCATCAATCCGAACCAGTCACTGATCGTCACTTGCAACGCGGACAAGAGTCTGGTTGCATGTCAGTTCTACAGAGACTCTATTGCTTGTATCTTCCCACAGGATCTGATCCACATGCTATCACAATACAACCAAAGAACTACGCCCACATCAACTCCGACCAGTCAGTAGTCATCACTTGCAACGCGGACAGGAGTCTGGTCGCATGTCAGTTCTACAGAGACGACGTGGGTCTGATCGACCTGAGTCTTGGTAAAGCGTCTTATCCAGAGGGTAACAATTTCTACCACGGCTCAGGACTCGAGAAGGGAGATTGCGGCGTGGAGATTAAAGGGTTGTCACCTGAAGACGGATTCGGCATCTTCTGTCGCGTGCGAACAAAGAAAAGTAATTGGGTTTACAATCAAATTTATCTGCCCTCGACTACTGGTAAGTACAAAATATCTAGTGGAGCGGTCGCTCCACCCAGCCAAGTCGTACCGTACACTCACAGTCACTCAACATACCGTAAATGCCTAAAAACTGAGGATGTTAGTTAACTGAGTTAACATTAACTGAGCCAATGTTAGTTAACTGGTTTATCGACGTGGCCCCCTAATTTTCTCAACATATTTCTTTAATTTGTTGAAAAAAAAGGACTTGCCCCTCCCCCCCCGCTCCATTGGCATGCCTGGAATCATCACTGGTTACTTGCTGGTTCATGATTGTTCGATGTAAGTATAACACGATTCTTTCAGCTCCTCCGGTTGACTGTACATTGACTGATATACAAGTACTCGTTGATGTGGACGGATTCACTTTGACAGCCACATGCTCAGCCACGAACAGCATCCCTGTAGCGAACATCACGTGGTACCTGGACAATGACGTCATCAGGAGTGACGTCATAGATGACTCCCCGCCCAGCACTGAGTGGAAGTTCAATACGGACCTGCAGTCGATCACTCAGACCATCACCAGGCAGGTGACTTCGGCTGACGAAGGCAAGCTGCTGGTCTGCAGCGTTCAACACTTAGCGATCCCAGACACGAGGGTCGAAAACATGACGAGAGTCGTCGAAATTATTCGTGAGTGATTAATTCATCAATTCTTTATAGTGATTGTAGCGATTAGTGAACGTCACCGAACTCTTATTTCACTTTTCGTGTGTGTGTTCGTTTTGTTTTTGCTTGCTATGCTCAGGTCTCTCGATCAGTTTTTTAAACAATGATTTTGGTTGAAAATTTTAATGAACCTTTTACAGATCTACTTAAAATTTTGCATGGTCATTCCGACCACATTTAAGGAGTTTATTATACTTTTCTGATACATCGATCATGATAATCAAGGAATTTCGTTCGCAGACATTTAAATCACTCCTTCCTTCAATCATTTAATTATGAATAACTATCTCCACAGCCTTTCAAAGAAATGTCCTACTCATGATAACTAACTGAACATACCTTATAACAAACTAACTAACTAGTAACTTACTACACTAACTATCAACCTCAAATAAGCTCACCTTATCGAAACAGCCAGTGGTTATCATTTACAAATTGGACAAAAGACCGGTCGCATTTTTCCAAGTGTGTGCTCTATTATTTTGTGTCTTTTTGCAGACTTACCACCCTCTATCACAATACAACCGAAGTACGCTCACATCAACACCAACCAGTCAGCGGTCATCACTTGCAACGCGGACAGGAGTCTGGTCGCATGTCAGTTCTTAAGAGACAACGTGGACCTGATCGACCTGAGTGATGGCAAAGCGTCTCATCCAGCGGGAAATTATTCCTACTTCGGATCCGGACTTGTGACTGGAGATTGTGGCGTGGTGATGAGAGGTTTGTCTCCTAGACACAGTGGCGCCATCCAGTGTCGAGTCAGGACAAACACAAGTAACTGGGTTTACAGACACATGTCTCTGCTTGTGTCTGATGGTAAGTAGACATTGTTGTTGGATTCTGAAGCCATGTATTGACGGTAACTTTCGGAAACGCACTAATACCATTCGCGTAATCGCTTGTCATGCACCACTGCTTTTGGAACAACGTTTGCTCTGTAGCACACGAATATTTAGTTGAACTATCAATAGGCATCCTATGTGAGAAAGGGTTGCCATAGTTAAGCGTAAGCGAGCGAAGCGAGCGTCTCCTTTTGGCTAATTTGGCACGGACCTCTGTTTTTTTTCTGCTACTTGAGGATATACAGGTCAGAGTTTTTCTTCGATCGAGCTTAAATTTTTCACACATGTAGAGACAACCTTTTCTGTTTGCAGACCCTAATATTTTTGAAATCCATTCATTGGTTAAAAATAAATAAACATCTCCTGATTGTTGAAAAGTGAAAATGGTCTTCGATAAATCAGTTCAAACTCATATTTTGGCTATACAGGCGTTTTCCTAGTTTGAACGATTTTATACGCTCATCGCCGTTGTGAAGCACCGCAGAATCATGTATTTATCTTCCAGGTGAAAAGACGCTACACTTCATCGCCGAATCCCCAGGAGACGTCATTGCGTTACCCGGACAGCAAATCATTAAGTCCTACCGCCTGATCCAGCCCACAAAGTACGCGTTGAGCGAATGCAGCTTCTTCGTCAAAGGCTGGACGGAGTTAAACGACAACACAAGTACAGCCGAGTACGACTTTTACGGCACGGGTCTGGACCAAGGAGAATGCGGCATACAATTGTTTGCGGTGCCTTGGGTTTACAACGGCTGGATCTCGTTTTCATTTCGGACAGAACATCCAATTTCAGGCCATGTTCAAATCATGGAGCCGATCATAGTTGCCGGTAAGTGTCAGCAATCATAAGCAACATCTGGATATGGAGCTATATTTGGTATGCATGTTTCCTACCTATAGTGCAGTCCATAAACCGCAATTTAGGGGTCAATAGTGCAAATAGTGATAGAACCCCGAAAATTTGTGTACTTACTAATTCGACCATGAGAAATCCGAAAATGTATAGCTCCAAGCTGAATTCCTGCAACTTTTGGAGTAATTAATAAATTAATTAATATTTTTTTGTAAAATTGTCAAATTACATGCTGTTTTTAAGTTATTCAAACACATAATATAAGTACCTTGATTCAATCAGGCCTTCTAGATTTTGAATGAAAGACCAAATTAAGGATTTGGAGATTGATTTTACTTTCTTAATTATTTAATTGAAGTATGAATTTATCAAATTTTTATGAAACAATTGATGGTTTATATTTTAAATAACGATTATATATAATATTCAATTTTAAAATTTCCAAAAAGTCGCCAATTTATTTTGTCATTTGACATTTAGTTGTTTAATTTAATTAGTTAATAACTCCGAAAGTTGCAGGAATTCAGCTTGGGGCCATAAAGTTTTGGATTTCTCATGGTCGAATTAGTAAGTACTCAAATTTTCATATTTCTATCTTTATTTGCACTATTGCTCGGTTTATGGACTGCACTACTAGCCGAAAGAAGCACATAGCTTTCGGCGTTTTCCCATAGTTTGAATAGTATCGGAGAAACGGGGGTCCTGTGATTGGTTCAATTTTTAAATAAAAATCTTCTGATTGGTTGATCCGATCAATTTAAATTTTTGCAAAGTCATTGCAACCAACAAGGCCACAAATCTTAGAAAGTTTCAGCCAAATCCTCCTACTGATAAAACTTTAAAACCATCTTCTCTGTGATTTTTTAAATTTAAACTAGAACCGGTTGACCTATCGACTTAAAACTTCGCATGGTCATTGGGACCAACATCTTAGGTAGGCATTTTTGCAAATTTGAAGACTAATCTGTCGTTTAGTTCGTTTTTCCTATGTATGAACTCTCTACAGACCGAGACACCGTCAGTTGTTCTGTAAGGCCGAGAAAGACAACATTGCAAGGTGAGCGCGCAATGAAGTCTTTCTCGGCCTAGCAGAACAACTGACTGTGGCTCCATCTGGTGAGAGTTCATACATAGGAAAACGAACTGTATCTTTAAAAGTTTTTGTCATTTTAAGGACATTTTCTTGACATTTTTTAAAAAGTATACTAAATGTTCATCCCTGCCTTTTTGATGCTTCAGTTCCAAGTCCTGTAGAGCAGCTGATACTTGCAAACGCATATCAAGTCGGATGCAGTACTAAGGCTCGCTCATCAACGCGTTACACTGAGCGTTTATAGTAGTATATAGGTATATACTACACACTATAGTATATAGGATACAAATATCTGAGCCAAAAGAGTGAACCAGAACGTCTTTGCAGGTCCTCCTGACGCCCCTACAATGTCTGCCGAAGTGACCAAAGACGTGGACGGCTTCACGTTGACAGCCACATGCTCGGCTCTAAGAAGTCGCCCGGTAGCGACGATCACGTGGTACCTGGCAGATGACGTCATCAGGAGTGACTGCTATGACGACACTCCACTCAGCACTGATTGGACCTACAATAACCAGCTGCAGTCGATCACTCAGACCATCAATCACTCAGACCATCACTCAGACCATCAATGACTGGCTAGGGATGCTGCATGTACTTGATCATCTGTGTTGTATTCCAGCCACCCTGCTCTACTCCCGCATCGACCACATCGACGCCGTGGATATGTCTGCCAACGAGTACTGGTACAACAGATATAATGACTGGCTAGGGATGCTGCATGTACTTGATCATCTGTGTTGTATTCCAGCCACCCTGCTCTACTCCCGCATCGACCACATCGACGCCGTGGATATGTCTGCCAAGGAGTACTGGTACAACAGATGCAAGGGATGATGCATGTACTTGATCATCTGTGTTGTATTACAGCCACCTTGCTCTACTCCTGCATCGACCACATCGACGCTCTGGATATGTCTGCCAAGGAGTACTGGTACAACAGATGCAAGGGATGCTGCATGTACTTGATCATCTGTGTTGTATTCCAGCCACCCTGCTCTACTCCCGCATCGACCACATCGACGCCGTGGATATGTCTGCCAAGGAGTACTGGTACAACAGATGCAAGGGATGATGCATGTACTTGATCATCTGTGTTGTATTCCAGCCACCCTGCTCTACTCCCGCATCGACCACATCGACGCCGTGGATATGTCTGCCAAGGAGTACTGGTACAACAGATATAATGACTGGCTAGGGATGCTGCATGTACTTGATCATCTGTGTTGTATTCCAGCCACCCTGCTCTACTCCCGCATCGACCACATCGACGCCGTGGATATGTCTGCCAAGGAGTACTGGTACAACAGATGCAAGGGATGCTGCATGTACTTGATCATCTGTGTTGTATTCCAGCCACCCTGCTCTACTCCCGCATCGACCACATCGACGCCGTGGATATGTCTGCCAAGGAGTACTGGTACAACAGATATAATGATTGGCTAGGGATGCTGCATGTACTTGATCATCTGTGTTGTATTACAGCCACCCTGCTCTACTCCCGCATCGACCACATCGACGCCGTGGATATGTCTGCCAAGGAGTACTTGTACAACAGATATAATGACTGGCTAGGGATGCTGCATGTACTTGATCATCTGTGTTGTATTCCAGCCACCCTGCTCTACTCCCGCATCGACCACATCGACGCCGTGGATATGTCTGCCAAGGAGTACTGGTACAACAGATATAATGACTGGCTAGGGATGCTGCATGTACTTGATCATCTGTGTTGTATTCCAGCCACCCTGCTCTACTCCCGCATCGACCACATCGACGCCGTGGATATGTCTGCCAAGGAGTACTGGTACAACAGATATAATGATTGGCTAGGGATGCTGCATGTACTTCATCATCTGTGTTGTATTACAGCCACCCTGCTCTACTCCCGCATCGACCACATCGACGCCGTGGATATGTCTGCCAAGGAGTACTGGTACAACAGATATAATGACTGGCTAGGGATGCTGCATGTACTTCATCATCTGTGTTGTATTACAGCCACCCTGCTCTACTCCCGCATCGACCACATCGACGCCGTGGATATGTCTGCCAAGGAGTACTGGTACAACAGATATAATGACTGGCTAGGGATGCTGCATGTACTTGATCATCTGTGTTGTATTCCAGCCACCGTGCTCTACTCCCGCATCGACCACATCGACGCCGTGGATATGTCTGCCAAGGAGTACTGGTACAACAGATATAATGACTGGCTAGGGATGCTGCATGTACTTCATCATCTGTGTTGTATTCCAGCCACCCTGCTCTACTCCCGCATCGACCACATCGACGCCGTGGATATGTCTGCCAAGGAGTACTGGTACAACAGATATAATGACTGGCTAGGGATGCTGCATGTACTTGATCATCTGTGTTGTATTACAGCCACCCTGCTCTACTCCCGCATCGACCACATCGACGCCGTGGATATGTCTGCCAAGGAGTACTGGTACAACAGATATAATGACTGGCTAGGGATGCTGCATGTACTTGATCATCTGTGTTGTATTCCAGCCACCCTGCTCTACTCCCGCATCGACCACATCGACGCCGTGGATATGTCTGCCAACGAGTACTGGTACAACAGATATAATGACTGGCTAGGGATGCTGCATGTACTTGATCATCTGTGTTGTATTCCAGCCACCCTGCTCTACTCCCGCATCGACCACATCGACGCCGTGGATATGTCTGCCAAGGAGTACTGGTACAACAGATATAATGACTGGCTAGGGATGCTGTATGTACTTGATCATCTGTGTTGTATTCCAGCCACCCTGCTCTACTCCCGCATCGACCACATCGACGCCGTGGATATGTCTGCCAAGGAGTACTGGTACAACAGATATAATGACTGGCTAGGGATGCTGCATGTAATTGATCATCTGTGTTGTATTCCAGCCACCCTGCTCTACTCCCGCATCGACCACATCGACGCCGTGGATATGTCTGCCAAGGAGTACTGGTACAACAGATGCAAGGGATGCTGCATGTACTTGATCATCTGTGTTGTATTCCAGCCACCCTGCTCTACTCCCGCATCGACCACATCGACGCCGTGGATATGTCTGCCAAGGAGTACTGGTACAACAGATATAATGATTGGCTAGGGATGCTGCATGTACTTCATCATCTGTGTTGTATTACAGCCACCCTGCTCTACTCCCGCATCGACCACATCGACGCCGTGGATATGTCTGCCAAGGAGTACTGGTACAACAGATATAATGACTGGCTAGGGATGCTGCATGTACTTCATCATCTGTGTTGTATTCCAGCCACCCTGCTCTACTCCCGCATCGACCACATCGACGCCGTGGATATGTCTGCCAAGGAGTACTGGTACAACAGATATAATGACTGGCTAGGGATGCTGCATGTACTTCATCATCTGTGTTGTATTACAGCCACCCTGCTCTACTCCCGCATCGACCACATCGACGCCGTGGATATGTCTGCCAAGGAGTACTGGTACAACAGATATAATGACTGGCTAGGGATGCTGCATGTACTTGATCATCTGTGTTGTATTCCAGCCACCCTGCTCTACTCCCGCATCGACCACATCGACGCCGTGGATATGTCTGCCAAGGAGTACTGGTACAACAGATATAATGACTGGCTAGGGATGCTGCATGTACTTGATCATCTGTGTTGTATTCCAGCCACCGTGCTCTACTCCCGCATCGACCACATCGACGCCGTGGATATGTCTGCCAAGGAGTACTGGTACAACAGATATAATGACTGGCTAGGGATGCTGCACGCCTGTACCATGAACTGCGACGGATGTTATCTTCTATTTGACTACGAGGGGCTTCTGGAGTCAGACAAGAGACTGTGTGCTGGCGGTTTGGTTCCTTACAATCTGGCCAATAGGATGACTCCGGGTGTTATATACGATCCCGAGACTAAACTGGCGAGTAATCATTCATAGACCTTGGTTCAAGCACGGCAGAGAGATATATATAGATATACACTACACTATAGCAGAGGTATTCTCACTCCACCAATGAACGTGAAGCCTTTTCGACATGAGAAATATTGGAGTATCCCGGCATCGTTAGCGCATATATCAGCACTAGTGGTAAAAATATGAACTAACTGCTAAATTTACCCATTGAGCCGTCGTTGCATTTATATGCTATGCACGATGTTCTTTTGTTTTATATCAGATATTTACAATTAAACTATAAAATGAACTATAAAACCATTAAATATCGTCAAATAACAGCTATTCTACGTGCTAGCAGGCACATCAAGTGTAAACTATGAATTAGCGGTTGAGCCATCGTCAAAGATTGGTCATCAAGTAGTTCACTCTTCACGCTATAGATGTCGCTCAAATCACCGGGGCCACCCAGATTTCCCCAATCACAGGGTCTAAAAAGGCTTCACTGAGGTCAATGTTATCAGTATAGGAGTGAGACAACCGTCTCTACTAGTATGAATGTAGTAATGATGTCCATGAATCTTGGTTCAAGTAGGGGAAGTAGGGGCATAACTGTGACGCTGAGATTGGAAAGGGTTCAAATAGTCAAATTAAAGTGGTCCCATTGCTCCAGCCATGGTGCTTAGAATTCGCCTTAATTCATACAAATCTCTGATGAAATAATACCTCAAACAACAGCATTAAAACAATTAAATCTTACTGTGTGCTCCAATTATATGTTTTTAATTGAAGTTCCAATTAAACTATCCCAAAATAATTCATATTTGTAGTGCAATGTTGCCAGATATGTGATAAATTTCACACATTGCACACATTTTCTTTCCTATTTGGCCCGTGACCCCATATTTTCAAACGGCCGTCTTATTCTAAAAATTATAGACTATTTTCAATAATTTGTCACTCCTCTTGTGGTTTTAGGAGCAATTTAAGACCAATTTTCCGGGACAATTTCATGTCTCCCTGTGTTATCTTATGGGGAAAAAGATGATCTTCAATCAAGAATATTATCTAATTATTTCATACCGTAAGCCGTAAGGGGCAAATATTTTTTGCTAGTTGTATGTAATATGGTTTCATTAATCTTGCAAATTTTCATTTCTATGCCGTAACCCTGGAACCCCCTTAATGTTAGACATTTCAGAGCATGTATGTTCCTAAAAGTCGTTTTTTTTTTTTAATTATTGTATGAATTTGATGTATCAGATTGGAACCCTTATGGAACCGGAACCGGAACCGATATTCATTTTGGTTCCATGTCCCTGATTATAATCTTATCTTTAGGTCGGCGCAAATACCAACGAAGCGCTTGCCAACGTCGCCGCCATCAACATGTCAAGTGGTGACGTCACGTTCCTACCCGAAGATCACATGTTCCTCTGCGTCGTGTGTCAGAGAAGGACATCGCTTCCCGTGCCGTACCAGACGGCCGAGTGGCCCCACCCGGACACAATATGCAAGATTCATGGACATCATTACTACATTCATACTAGTAGAGACGGTTGTCTCACTCCTATACTGATAACATTGACCTCAGTGAAGCCTTTTTAGACCCTGTGATTGGGGAAATCTGGGTGGCCCCGGTGATTTGAGCGACGTCTATAGCGTGAAGAGTGAACTACTTGATGACCAATCCCTGACGATGGCTCCACCGCTAATTCATAGTTTACACTTGATGTGCCTGCTAGCACAAAGAATAGCTGTTTTTGGACGATATTTAATGGTTTTATAGTTCATTTTATAGTTTAATTGTAAATATCTGATATAAAACAAAAGAACATCGTGCATAGCATATACATGCTACGACGGCTCAATGGGTAAATTTAGCAGTTAGTTCATATTTTTACCACTAGTGCTGATATATGCGCTAACGATGCCGGGTACTCCAATATTTCTCATGTCGAAAAGGCTTCACGTTCATTGGTGGAGTGAGAATACCTCTGCTATAGTGTAGTGTATATCTATATATATCTCTCTGCCGTGCATTAGGATTCAACATGATCATGCGCAGCACGCAGCCTGCTGGGGACACAATGACTGAGAAGCTACTGAGCAATCTTGTCGAAGTTCTCCGAATCAACGAGTCTAATCTGTATGTGTTGAACATTTCCACGACGGTGGATCAGCGCCTGTTGGTTCATGTGCGTGTCATCGACGAGGTCTACTATTACGACGAGGAGACGACATATTCTGACTTCCAACTGACTGAATGGTATTATACGGGACAGTGCCGAGAGGAGGCGACGCCCAACCCCAAAGGCGGGACTTTCAACTGGCCAACGGCAGAAATATGTACGTATCCCCACAAATAAGTCCTGCATCAGGCGTGTAGGAACTACTTTTGTCATGGGGGGGGGGGGGGGGGGATTGGAACATCCGGAGGGGGGGTCTGGGGGGCGAGGCCCCTCAGTTTTAGCCCCGCATGGCGTTTTTTTTTAGAATTTAAACCATTTAAAAGAGATTCTGGGGCTCTAAAATGTCCAAACTGAATCAAGAAACCATCCAATTGTTGCCCCGCAGGGCATTTTTTCCAATGTAAATTTTTTTCAAATCGATTCTGGGATGCTCAATTGAACAAATTACAACGAACAACTCCCTATTTTTGCCCCGCAGGTTTTTTTTACATTTAAACAAATTTTAAGTGATTTTTGGACACTAAACTTAATTTTGTATGGTGAATGAGGGGTCCTGCTCGAGTGGGAGGGGATAATGCCCCCCCTTCCTACGCGCCTGTCCTGCTTGATTCAACCGAAGTAGTGAATACAAATAGGTTTATTTACTGTTTAAAATGATACAGCTCTTTTAAAAAATATTTCCAATACGTCTTCTGCCAAATGAGAATTAAAGAACCAATCGAGTTGCAATATTTATTGTTTACCCTACGTATTTGCAAAGTCACGCATATTGGTCAATTATTGCTCCCAAATTAAAAAAATATTTACAGGTCTTACAAATAATATGTGTGATAAATTGTTATTGCATAATAGAAACCACATGACTGTAACCAGCCAATCAACGTTAAGGACAACGCATGGATAAAGTTCGTTCACGGTCAGAATGATGAACCGTAATGGCGGCCGTGTACTACTGTAGTCAAGCGAACGTATACCACTGTAGATAAAAATAAATCAATTTTATTGAATATTTCTAAAAAAATTTACTATGAAACATAGTGTATTTCACATAATTTATACAATTTCAATAGTCATAAGAAGAAAGTCTTGCCATTGACACGTGTTCACGTGAGCGACCAATGAACGACGTGATCGACCAAAATGTCAGAAATATTCTAACAACGAACGAACTTAATCTGATGTCCAGGAATGATATCGCAATAATCTGGTGACGCAATGACAATGACGTATACATGTTGTTCCAGACGACGAGGAATCGAACCTGGTCCACGGAACGCAGACCGTCGCATCGCGCAGATGCCAGTGGAACTATTCGCACGAAACTCAAGACGCCCAGTGGCTGGATGCGGAACTGTTCGCAATAACATGGACGCAGTGCGAATACGAAGAGTCCATGCAAGACATCCATCGGTACACGCATTACGCACACATGTACATCGGAGATGTAGGTTACCTGTCAGCCGTTATGTTGTACAGAGTGAATTCGACCAATGATGAGGAGCATTTGAACGCGACAAGTGTGATCATTGACAAATATTATTTCGAATACTACAACAACAATCGTGACAAGATTGTTCATTTCCTGCCTTTATACGTCAGTGCGCGCAATATACTTCCTCAGATGGATGCAATGTTAGTGAAGTTGGTACTTCCACTTGGTACTGATGGGTTGATGTTAGGAAATAATAGTTATAATACAATCATTGTTGTCAACATATTCCAGAATAACACCATTATTGGTGCGGAGTCGTTTTATAATGAAACATCGAATACCTTGGCGATTCAACCCGCTTCATCACGCGTGGCTGCCGATCCAAATAGGGACATGAAAGTAACTGTGTCAGATTCATTGTTAAAGTGGTTCCATCGTTTCGGCATAGGAATGAGAATTTGCTGTAATTCACACCAAAGATTAATGAAACCATATTACATACAACTAGCAAAAAATATTTGCCCCTTACGGTATCATATAATTAGATATTCTTGATTGAAGATAATATTTTCCCCCATAAGATAACACAGGGAGACATGAAATCGTCCCGGAAAATTGGCCTTAAATTGCTCCTAAAACCGCAAGAGGAATGACAAATTATTGAAAATAGTCTCAAATTAAAGATAATAATTTTTAGAATAAGACTGCCGTTTGAAAATATGGGGTCACGGGCCAAATAACAAAGAAAATGTGTACAATGTGTGAAATTTACCATAAATCTGGCAACATTGCACTACAAATATGAATTATTTTGGGATAGTTTAATTGGAACTTCAATTCAAAACATATAATTGGAGCACACGGTAAGATATAATTGTTTTATGCTGTTGTTTGAGGTATTATTTCATCAGAGATTTGTATGAATTACGGCGAATTCTAAGCACCATGGCTGGAGCAGTGGGACCACTTTAAGGAGGGATGAGTAATATAATCACGGTCTTCTGGAAATTTCTACAAATTTGCAAAGAATTTCGAATTTCTAGATGGCCGTTTTACCATGGTAACACACTTTTTACATGTAAAACTGCACTTTTCATATGGAAAAACGTAAAAATAAGGCAGTAAAACCCTCATAGCTCGGTAAAACGTCCACGAAGGTATACATTTAAAAATGTTATAATAAAATATTGCATCTGATACACGCTATAGTAGTTTTTCGAAAAATTCTATAGGTGGGAAAGCAAACAAATACGCTTTTAAAAATATCAGCATGACTTTTTCCGTATGGTCGCAATGTTAAAATGAGGAAGAAACTGTAACTTTGAAGCGATATATCTCGAAAATTAGTTCACGATGACCACTTTTCCTCACCATATTATGATGCAGAACATAAAAATCTATTTATTTGCGAAATTTGAACGATAACTATACATAAGTGAAGTTCGGAGATCCCTCCTTAAGTAGATACAATCGTCTTGCGGTCACCGTATTCTATAAATACGACGACATGACAACTATTGAAGGCCACAGACTTTTCTACAAGGGAGGTTATGTCATTCAAGTCATTCTGCACAGCGATGTTGATACTTCTTTCTTCTCCGACGACTACATAGAAGTTTGGGTCAACAACACTGTCAAGGACATTTCTAAACTGCGCACTGTGTCTTCGTACGACTTCGAATCTGATTCATGGACCATCATGAATTGTGATCCGCTAAGGACAACACGCAGTGACATGGACATTTTCAGATGCAGTCATCTAGGTCACAGTGAGGGCGTCACTCGCGGGTACTTCCAGGTCTACTTCCACGTCACCACCTTCAGTGAATACCTGGAGAGGTACACAGCATTCCAATACATGATGACAATCAACGGTATCTTATCCGGTATAGGCTTGCTGTGTATATATCTGACCGCGGTATTCTACAAGAAATGGCGCGATGACGTCGGGCACAAGATTCTCCTGCACATGGTCACGGCCTTGGCCATTAACCTTGTCTTCGGATTCTTGGACAGCACTATTCATTTTGAAAACTCTGACCCATTGTGTATCGCGTTCGGTGTCTTCCGGCATTACAGCTTCCTAGCAATGTTCTGCTGGTTGCTTGTAATGTCTGGTCTACAGTACAAGCGACTGACCAGCATCGCAGGGGCCAAGACCATCACCCACCTCGTGTGGAAGGTCTTTCTCTTAGCTTGGGGCATGCCACTGGTACCAATAGTCATCCTGCTGGCGTGGAAGTTTCAAGTCTATGAAGCTAGTGACAATGCCAGCGGGTCTTGTTATCCCTCGGGACTTGCATTCATCCTCACTGTACTGACTCCTGTTGGATTTACATTGGTATTAAATATGTGTGTTTATGTTCGTATCGTGCTTCATATATTTGAGTTGGTCCAGTGTGGTGCTCCCATGATGTTACGTCATGAAACGGATGATCGAGCCGTTCAGTCGCGTCGTTTATCAGCAAGTTTCAAGATATTCCTTGTATTCGGATTCATCTGGTTCTTCCATTTCCTCTCCGAGACCAAAGCCATTCACAGCGACTTCCTGTACGAGTATTTATTTCTCATGACGTCAGCCAGCCACGTCTTCATGTTGGCGGTTATTTTCATTTTCTTAGACAAGAAAGTCAAGGATTTTTGGATGAAGTCTAAAGACAAGAAGTAAGATACTTTTTTTTTGTCTGGGGCTTGACGTCGCACTGTTCTGCAGCGAGGCTAATGGCGACGGATGAATGATTATGATGATGATTGGGAGATGATGGTGAAGAGTGGGTGAGGATGGAAGGTGGGAAGGAGGCGGTCGTGGCCTATTAGTAGGGTACCTTCCCAGCATTTGCCTGTCGACTGAGGGAAAACCACGAAAAAACCCCAGTCAGGAAGGGCCCATTTAAAAACAGAATAGATTTTGTCATATTCTGTTTTTAAATTAGTTCAAATTTTTCAAACTTTTTTTTTCATGGTCTACGCTTAGTGTTACGCGTTGATGAGTGAAATAGTGAAATTATCATTATATTATCATTTACTTTATTGAGCGTGTGTAGCGAGCGTCACCACGGTACTCTTGCACTTTCTCTGTGTTCTTTTTGCTAGTGTACCTTGACCTTAAGGTACTATGTTGAAGGTACACTTGGCACAAATAAAAATGGCATTTGAATGAAACGGATTGGCTGCTGGTCAGATTCCTTGACAATCCATCCTTGTTATTACTAGGAAAACGCTCAGTGTAACGCGTTGATGAGCGAGCACCGCGCAACGTCTTATCTCAATAAAAGATAACTAATTACAAGAGATAATATACTTACTGTTTTATTTGCAACTTTCAATCTGTAACAATTGAATAAGAGCACGTACATCCACGGTCAGAATAATTGACGGATAACTGCTAAGTTGGAGCTGGAATTCCGAGGGAGTAAACGTAAATTTTGCCATGTTTTTAAAACTAATTAATAAGATAAGATAGATTTTTTGACACATTTTTATTGATTACAACATTTATTTGCTTGACGACTTGTAACGGGATGGTCGCGTGGGGTCTATACGACCCCATATTCAATTGACTCTCAATAGATATTATTATGTAATCAATTTTGAGCGCACACTTAGTGTTAATAAACTACCTGACTGAACCAAAATATTGCAATATTGATTTAACTTCATAATTTTGTATCTAGTGGAGCGGTCGCTCCACGCCAGCCAAGTCGTACGGCGCGCGCACACTCTCATATAAAGGCTGGAGCAAACCCACTTTTACTGTAAGCATCAAAGTGGCATTTTCGGCCTACTGGATCTTAAAATTGAGAAATCTCACATTGTTGCGAAATATCTTAATTTCGAGCTATGGCCCACCCTACAACATATACCAAATTTGGGAACAATAGTTTACGCCCTTTGCGCGCTAGAGGGCCGTGAAAACAGTGTTTTAGGGCGGTTTTCATAATAATAATCTTAGTAGTAGTAGTAGGCTGGAGCTAAAATCCGGTAAACAGGCCACAGCCTAAACGGCTGAACCGATTGATCTCACATTTTTACCACGTGTGCACTTTTGGCGTCTGATTTAACCTTGTCCCCATGAATTTTTTGTGCCGCCATTTTGAAACCGGAAGTGACGTCATATCTCGTCAACGGTTGGACCGATCGGAACGAAATTTGCGCCAATCGTTTCAGACGGTCATCTATATGGATTATCAATATCAAAAGACTGAACATTATTTTAAATAAACCGGAAATGACGTCATGAAATTTGAAATACATCGATTTGCATTTCAGCAACAACTGTTGATCCGATTGTCTTGATATTTATGTAACGTTTGTACTTTTGATATTTCATTTGACTTGTTATAAAACCAACCGGAAGCCGCCATTTTGAAACCGGAAGTGACATCATGTCTCAAAAACGGCTAAACAGATTAGAACAAAACCAGCGCTAAACGATTTAGACGGTCAACTTTATGTAATCAGTAATATTTGATGATTCAAATATCGAAACCGGAAATGACGTCACACATTTTATGACCTATACCGGAAATGACGTCATAAATATGCTAAATGACGCTAAATTCACCACTTTATACTTTAAAACAGATATAAGTAAACGTACTTTGTAAATAATTATAAATTCAAGGTTGCAGTGTTCTCGGCGGCCATTTTTAAAACCGGAAGTGACGTCATATATCGTAAACGGTTGTACCGATTGCAACCTAAGTTTGGAAATGTGTTGGACTAATAATTATGAATTCAAGACGACATTATTTTCGGCCGCCATTGTTAAAACCGGAAGTGACGTCAAATATCGAAAATGGCTGTACCGATTGCAATCAAATTTTGGAAATGTGTTGTACTAATAATTATGAATTCAAGACGACATTATTTTCGGCCGCCATTGTTAAAACCGGAAGTGACGTCATATATCGAAAATGGCTGTACCGATTGCAACCAAATTTTGGAAATGTGTTGTACTAATAATTATGAATTCAAGACGACATTATTTTCGGCCGCCATTGTTAAAACCGGAAGTGACGTCATATATCAAAAACGGCTGTACCGATTGCAACCAAATTTTGGAAATGTGTAGGAGTAATAATTATGAATTCAAGACGACATTATTTTCGGCCGCCATTGCTAAAACCGGAAGTGACGTCATATATCGAAAACGGCTGGACCGATTGTAACGAAACTTAAAGCTATTCTTCTTGGATAATTATTTTAATCTTATATACCAAACGCAACTTTTCTAAGTATCCAAATCGGCATAGGCGTATTTTTTTAAAGAAATAAGTTCTTGCACGGACACAAGCTGTGCTACAAGCTGTATGAATAAACTAACAAAAGAAGTGATATCCCAGAAAAAAACACTCCGTGTAAAAAAGGCAGCCAAGTCTCTTTACTTTAAAAAAATTCAACACCGAAAAGGAGTGATATCAAAAAAGGAGCCAAGTCAATGACATTTCCAAATATTTAATCGTATCTTTGAAATAAAAGTATAAACACCGAGAAATACTTTACAAAAGGACTTGGCGCATCGTTTTTTTAAAGACATTTTTCTATTCATAAGCATGTGCCATTTATATACAACCGTCATTTTGAATGTTTAGAATAATAGGGAAACATCTTTCAATTAGGTACATATTATACATACCTTCTGTAAAATATTTTCTATATGAATATATACGCTATGAAACTTGTTGTCTATGCTTTCTATAAATATACACAATAGTTATCTTCGTAATATTGTTTCGTGGTGAATATAATTAAGTCTCATCATGCGTTATACCTTCACATCATGTAACAATTTCTATTAATACACATTTTATAAAAATACATTTCACAAAGAAGACAGTCATATTGAATTTCTATTAAAAAATTTAACTTTATACACTTGACACTTCAAAAATATATAATTGTGTTCCATTAGTTAGTAATTATTTGACAACGTTTCATGATTTCCTTCAGTCAAGATCAAATTATGAAAAGATACCAGTCTAATATCGCCATATTAACAGTACTGCAAGAATATGTATGAGCCCACTTCCAATTGATATGAAGGGATGTGTGTTGTGAAAAATATCCGACCGAACCGGGGCACGAACTTGGGACCTCTCACTTGCCGGGCGAGAGCTCTACCAACTGAGCTACCCGATCGGACGGGCGGACATTAGACACAACACACTGATGAGGATCCTGACTCCTGACTCCATGGAAGTTTTCCAAAGAAACCTACATTCTCACCACTTCCAATTGTTATGTAATTCTTTTACCCTTATATTACTTATATATTACAGCATAAAATCATGCTTCTATCGCCATTGACAAAACTATAAAATAGTCATTACTAAAAGTAGCTTGATTCATAGATTCTGGCTCTAATAGAAAGAGGAAAATGTACCTACTTGTAAATTTCTTTCCACTTTTAGGATAGAATGATGTCTTTAAAAAAACGATGCGCCAAGTCCTTTTGTAAAGTATTTCTCGGTGTTTATACTTTTATTTCAAAGATACGATTAAATATTTGGAAATGTCATTGACTTGGCTCCTTTTTTGATATCACTCCTTTTCGGTGTTGAATTTTTTTAAAGTAAAGAGACTTGGCTGCCTTTTTTACACGGAGTGTTTTTTTCTGGGATTCATTTTACCTAATGAAAAATGTGAAAAATAAGAAATTTTAGAGGATCCTGGATATTTTTATACATTATGGAAGCATTGATTATCAAATGGGAAGTGGGAACATAATGTGGTAAATAATTAGCTTGGTGGTTTCTTTGTAATTGAAATATGCATACATTATTTATGTCCATTTAGTGAAAAATTTTAACAAATCATAAAATATGTGTGCAAATAAAATTTTATACTCTTTTAGCAAATGCAAACCTTGCTAAAAAATCTTTAAAAAAAAAATTGAAAATTTTCATGAATATTTTTCAAAAATGCCGTTCTGAATGATATTGGCGAAAATATAGAATGGAAATAAACGATTAATTATCATCGGCAGACGTCGCACTGTTCTGCAATTAGGCTAATGGTCGCAGATGAAGATGAGGTAAGGTCGGAAGGAGACGGTCGTGGACTATTGGTGGAGAACCTTCCCGGCATTAGCCTCTCAGATGTGGGAATCGTAAGCGCTGTGCAAAGGCTAAGGCGTGAGCCAACTTGCTGTGTCAATGTACGTATGTTAGAATGACACCGACGTATTCACAGCGACGCCATGGCGTTTCGCTACTCCCTGTGTGAGAATATTTTTTCCAAGAATATTTCTGACGTTTTAGTCGATCACGTTGTTCATTGGTCGTTCACATGAACACTGCCCTGTCAATGGCAAGACTTCTTCTTTGTATTATTGAAATTGTATACATTATGTGAAATACACACTTTTTAATAGTAGAAAATATTAGAAAACTTCAATAAAATTGATTTAACTTTATCTACAGTCGTCTTATACATTTTTTTGATTATTGATATTTACATGTGTAGTTCGCTAGACTACAGTAGTACACGGCCGCCATTACTGCTTGATATTCTAAACGTGAACGAACTTGAACTCGTCGAAATCTGCATCAAATTCCTGTATACGACAAAGACCATGGGCGTCCGCAGGATTTCTGCCAGGTGGGGAAGGCAAGGAAAACAATATTGTAAGAACCCCTGTCATGTCCCGAAGGGCGTTTTTTGGTTTTTGGACTTGAAATCAATTTAGAGACGTTAAGAGGTGTATTTTGTTGAAATATTCAATATTTTTTAAATTTTGCACTTAGGGTTGGTGGGAGACATGTTCAAACCTGCCCCACAGGGCATTTTTTTGACACTTTGAAATCAATATTATTTAGTCTTTTTGGTTACAAAATTAAACTATACGTTAAACATCTGAAAAAGTTTATGTTTTCCTGACATCCAGCCAGGATGACAAAGACCACATACATTAAAAGACTAACTGCAATTATAATTCTTTTTATTTTAAAAATCCCAAATCAGTGCAATAGCGGAATATGCATGTATTTTTTAAAAAACAATAATTAAAAATAACAACATATCTGTTGGTACCTAAATCACATTATTTTCATACTAAATAGATAGTGTACATTTTCATTGATAAGTATGAATATCAAAATCAGTGTAAATTTTGGCGGGAAAACGCCACCCGGCGAGTGATGTCATTTATATCAACCAACAATGATGTTGCCATGGTTACAATAAAATATGACATCACTGGCCGTGATGGCGTTTTCCCGCCAAAATTTACACTGATTTTTAATTTCATATTAATGAATGAAAATGTACACTTTTGAGCAGTGGCGTGCCGAACCTATCTTGAGGACCGGTGCTTATTCATTGATGGGTATACCCACCCACCCCCAATGGTCAAGAACATAAAATTGGCAGCGATCGCAATGAGGTCTGGGGAGACTGGAGAGGACCCCCCAGTAGGTACATTCAGGTCCGGGGTGCGAGCATAGCCTCGGAAAAAAATTCAATTTCAATACCAACTTTGAAGGTTTTTGGTGCATTTTAGACTTGAAAATAATTTATCATTGTTAATGTTTGATGAAGCACCTCTTAAAACTACAGAGAAACAAATAAAGTGAAGTGAATTATTTAAGTTTTAGCTCTGGGAAGTAATTAATTTAATTATTAAACGGTTTGCACCCACACAAATGCCGCGCATCGATTTTTTTTCTTTTGGTTATAGACGGGTTTACAATAAGTTTACAGGCAGGAACGATATTTTTGAAGGAAAACAGAACAGTCAGTATAATTTATATTAGAAATAAAATCAAACTAAAAATGCCGCGCAGCGAAATTTTGGGATTTTGACTACATTAGAACGAGTTTTAAATGATTTTACAGGTACGACGATTTTGAAAGAAAACAGAAAATTCATTCATGTATAAAAATCACACATATAAAAGCCGCGCAGCGAAAAAATTTTTTTTTGGCTTCATTACAACGGGTTTAAAATGATTTTACAGGTACCTACTAAGTATAATTTTGAAAGAAAACAAAAAAATTATAAAAATGTATACATAAAAATGCCGCGCAGCGAATTTATTGTATTTTGGCTACCTTAGTACGGGTTTAAAATGATATAGGTAGCATTAGCAATAAAATCACACATAAAATAGCCGCGCAGCGAAATTTTTTGTTTTTGGGTACATTAGAACGGGTTTAAATGATTTAAGTGATTTAAATGATTTTGAAATGAATAAACAAAAACGCGATTTATTTATAAAAAGAAAAGCACACATAATAATGCGCTGCAGCGAATTTTTTGGTTTTCGTCTACCTAGGACAGGTTTAAAATGGTTTTACATTACTCTGTTTTTTAAGGAAAACAGAAAAGTCTTAATTTATATAGGTAAGTAATACAATTATAAATAAAATAGCCGCGCAGTGAAACTTTTTGGTTTTGGCTACATTAAAACGGGTTTTAAATAATTTTACAAGGTACTGTATTTTTGATAGAAAACAAAAAAGTAATTTGAACAAAAAAAAATGCGGCGCAGCTATTTTTGGGTTTTCAACTCTACATTAGCACACGTTTAAAATGGTTTTTCAGGTAGGTACAATAATTGTGAATGATTATTTTTTGTATTAGGCTACCCAAGGGCGTATCCAGGATGAAATTTCGGGGGGGGGGTGGGGGGGGGGGGGCGACATTACTAATATTTAGAAAAATGACAGTGGATTCAATGGGTTCAGTGGGTTCAATGACAAGGGGTTCGAAGGCGCAGCCCCCGAGAAAATTTTGGATCAAGGTCATTCATTTAGGTGCAATTTTGAATCGCAATGTATAGCTATTTTGGGAAATTATAAATTACAAAATATCAAAAAATTAGACTAAGAGGTTAAAGAAATTTTTGTGAATTTAAAATCAATTCTCAACAATTTGGAACGTTTTTGACATGATCTATCTATTTTTAAGTTTTTTTCCACATATTATTTTAAATGTGCTTATTTTCTTAGATGAAATCCTGATTTCGGTGGGGGCCATGGCCCCCTCGGCCCACCCCTGAATACGCCTTTGAGGCTACCCAAGGACGGGTTTAAAATGATTTTGGTGCAATTAATTCAATGGATTCAATGGATTCATGTTCGTTAATTTACATCCATCATAAATTATACACAGACAAAATGTATCTCAGCGATATTTAAATTTCCTATGCTTCTTTGCTGATAATAAATACTATTTTCGATCCAGCATGCAGGAAGGAGCATGAAAGAAAATACCTACAGAAGATGATTCTCTAACCGTTATGCTGTTTTTATGATTCATCAAATCCTTTCAATAAGTACCGTAAAATGGGGTGACAAGGAATCGTGGGGTGACAAGAAAAAATTTCGGGAAAATAATTCAATTTCCAATATCTTTTACATTTTCTGAACAAAACATTTGAAATTCGCGCCACACTTAGAAGCTAGCTTGACGCAGTTGACTAAATGTCAGTGCTCACAATCAAGAAGGCTGTGACTGAGTGACAGCATCTTGAAAGTGCGCTCCAAAAGTGTCACAAAACGTTGTCGGCAAAACTTGGTCTGCCCACAAAATTCTGCTGAACGGTAAGCATCCTCGTATTTTTTTATTGCATTCCAGTACTATAATAGCTATAAAGAAAATTTATCATTCCTGTGAAATGCATCCTTCAATATAAAAAATATTGAAATGTGATTATGTTGCTTTTTGTAGGTTAAGTGGGGTCACAAGAAGCACAATGCCCAGAAAATACCAAGCCGATCCAAGAGTGAAAAGAAGGATCAAACCAAACTTAGCAACTATTGGAGTTGCCATGCAAGCTGTTAAAGATGGTATGTCCATCAGTATAGCTGCCACGACATACCAAGTTGACTATTCAACATTGTATCGTCACCTCAAAGCACCTCCGGGTTCGATGAAGTCAGCCGGCGGTCAACCTACACTCTCTGCCAGTGTGGAGAATTTGATTGTAGATCGCATAATTACTTGTGGGCAATGGGGGTACCCACTAGATACGATAGATCTGCGAATGCTAGTAAAAAGTTACTTGGACATGAAGGGTATGACAATTCCGAAGTTTAAAAACAACTTGCCTGGAAAGGATTTTGCTCAATCCTTTTTGAATAGGCACAAAGCGCGAATATCAGAGAGAATGTGTCAAAACATAAAGAGAAGCAGGGCTGGTGTGTCCCCAGAAGCCATTAATCAATATTTTGATCATCTATCTGAATCAATTGAAGGCATTCCGCCGTGTAATATCGTCAATTATGACGAGACCAACCTTTCCGACGATCCTGGTCGAAAGCGAGTATTGATTCGTCGCGGGACAAAGTACCCCGAAAGAATTATGAATTCTAGTAAGTCGGCTACGTCCCTAATGTATGCGGCTGCCGCTGACGGGACTGTTCTGCCGCCTTACGTTGTTTATAAGTCATTACACATGTATGGCTCTTGGACAACCGGAGGACCCAAAGGAGCGCGCTATAATAGAAGCGTATCGGGGTGGTTTGACGCATGCTGCTTCAGTGACTGGGTGCACACGGTTGCCGTTCCTTACTTACGTCGTCTTCCAGGCAAGAAAATGTTGATTGGAGACAACCTTGCATCACATTTGTCACCTGACGTCATTAAAACGTGTGAAGATTTAAATATTTCATTCGTGTTTCTTCCACCAAATTCCACTCACCTGACGCAACCAATGGATGTTGCATTTTTCCGTCCATTGAAAGGGGCTTGGCGAAAGATCCTAACTGACTGGAAGAAAGGACCCGGGAGGAAGGAGAGCTGTGTTCCGAAGGACGTGTTTCCTCGTCTGCTAAACCAGTTGTCCTCCGCTTTGGAGCCAAATCAGCAAGCCAATGTTGTCAAGGGGTTTGAAAAGTGTGGGATTGTTCCCATTGACAGATTTAAAATCTTGTCGCTTATTCCCAATGTGAGCGAAACGAATGGTGCTGAAGATGAAGAGATCATAAATGATTCCGTCTCTTCATTATTAAAAGAGATGAGATATGATGTAGCAAAGCCGCGCCAGCAAAGAAAAAAAGTTGTCGTGGTTCCTGGGAAGAGTGTCCTTGGAGCTGATTTTCAAGAAGATGAAGAAGTCGATGATTCATCGTCTGAGGAGTCGACTCAATCTGAGACTGAAGAAGACGATGAAAATCTGATGTGTGAGGAGAAAAGTGATGGTGAAGAGAATGAAGGAGAGGTGAATGAATGTGATTTACCGGTGGCCACACAAGAAAACAATCATGCAGTGTCTGGGATTTTCCCTGTTGAGCTTGCGTGTGACTTAAATCTTGAGGACTGGATTGTTGTCGATTACAGCAATCAACGTGCATCCTCTTCCAAGAAGAACAATTTCTTTTTGGGCAAGATTGTCGCGCTGCAAGACAGCGACGGCGAGTTTCAAGGTGACTTCTTGCGTGTGCAAAATTACAAAGAATCAAGTTTTGTTAAGCCTAATATTCAAGATATTTCATTGTTTAGCTTTGAACAGGTGATTGGCAAAGTTTTGAACCCACAGGTGTTAAGAAGGGGAGGTTTCAAATTTTCTATTAATCTTAGTAAATGGTAGGTAATTATGCATAGTAATCGCATACTTACTGATATAAATGTTTGATAATAGGTCAAATATGTTACTTTATATCTTATACTATCCTTATAAACATCCCTATTATTTTATAATAAATTAATTAATCAATTGTACCGTTAAAAGGAGAAAACTTCAATTTTTGCGTTAATTCTAACGATCGTTAATCAAAAAGTGTCTAATTATTTTTAAATGAGTAAAATAATACTTTTTTGATGCAATTTAATTTTTCTCAACGCCTCCCCATATTATAAATCACTGTAATCAGCCAAAACACCACTGTTTTCTTGTCACCCCAATAATGGATTCATGAGAATTTACCAATAAATGACCAATAACAATGGACCTATGGAATTTTTTCAATATATTTCAATCCCTATGTGTTCCTTGAGCCAAGACCTGAAATGGAATTTCTCAAAATTTTCAAAATCAAATTATTTTGGGAAATATGAGCCATCAAAGGTGAAAAATCTTCCTTGTCACCCCATTTTACGGTACCTACTGAAAATGGGTCAATTCAATATTATTTCATAAATGTTTTAGTATCCATCCACCCACCGAACCATCAACCTGCAGTTTTTGCAACCATCCACCCACCTAGACCTACTCAACCCCTAAAATGTATCAATTGCATAAGCACTAATCATGTTCACATGCATACATTTATTGATAAAAATCTTTTGTTCCCTTTCCTTTAATGATATTTACAATGTTACTGTTTGCTGTGCAGCAATACGACGTATACACCCTCATCACCATGTTTGTGTGAATACATTAAGTTGTATTAGTGGAGAATGTATCACTGTTACATTATAAAATGTGTCGCAAGGTGGGTAGGTCCCCTGGCGGGGACCACCCACCCCCAAAAAATGACTGTGCTCGAGCACCAAATTTAGATAGGTCGGCACGCCACTGCTTTTGAGATTGGAAATAGCGTGATTTACCAACAAATTTGATGATCATTTGAAATGTTATATTTAAACCGCATTAAAAAACTTTTGCATATTCCCTATTATGAGAAATTAAATTATTACAATAATTGATATTTTGGGCGTACAATGTCAGCATTTCGCCTCTAATTGATTGATTGATTATTAGAGTTTAACGGCGCGTCAACGACGAGGTTATATTGCGCACATTAATTTTAACTTTTAACTTTGTTGAACTAAGTGGAGGACATCGGGAGGGGTCGTCCGATCTGGGGGAGTCTGAAACTGGTGGGAAAGCCAGGTCAGAATGGGGACAGACCGGGGGGTGGAGAGCTTCGGGCCGGTGGGACTCGATTTCAGGGGGATCACCATCTCGAGGGGGGAGGCCGGCCCGAGGGGCCCGCGAATTTGGGGAGGGCATGGGACTAGGTCGACCCTGGACTGCACTTGGTTGGGGCCAACTCGTATGTGAGCCGGCCCCTTAAGCCCCACCACCACGTCAAGGTGGCAGTCCATTGGTGGGGATTTCGCCTCTAAAATGTCGAACTGTTTTAAACAAACAGTGGCGATTATTCTCAAGGTCATTAACTATTGATAAGAGACCCAAATATCATATCTAATCTGTAAAGATAATGACACGCCCATCGTTTCGATTTGCTTGATGCAAAAAACAAACTGTAAATGAATGCACAAATAATATCCTTATAGATAAACTTCGGATTGGCTGGTGGTCAAGTTCCTTGACAATCAATCCTTGTTATAATTATCAATGAAATCAGAGCTCAACTTATAGCAGGAGTCGCCAACCTGCGGCTCCTTGATGGTTCTTGAATGGCTCTTTATAATTTAAATAAAGATCTGGAATCGAAAAATTAGAAAATTCGAAAACAAAGCGCCCTGCGGGGCGACAATTGGAAGGTTATTTGATTAAGTTTGTTAATTTTAGAGTCCCAGAATTACTTTCAAATTGTTGAAATTCTAAAAAATTGTCCTGCAGGGCAAAATTGGGATGTCATATTTTGTTCCAATTTGTTCATTTTTGAGTCCCAGAATCACTTTTAAATAGTTGAAATTCTAAAAAAAACGCCCTGCGGGGCAACAACTTGGGGTTTCGTCAAAATATCAAAATAACTAGTAATTCTATTAATTACTTTCGGTGTATTATATTTGATCGCCTTCACTGTGGCTCCCATTATTATCTAATTAATTAATTTTTCGGAAATTGGCTCCTTCACCAAAAAAGGTTGCCGACCCCTGTACGTACTAAAGAATTATACTTTATGCCGGATGACGCCATCAAATCTTTATCAGACGACCCTTTTCTTTCGAATACCATTTTTTACTTTTGTTGATCATGAACATGATTATAGGAATGGGAGATGTTGACCCTTTCTGGACTACTATACCAATGCGAGGGGTTAGCCACTCTCGAATAAGAACGATTGTTTATTTATTTTTAGATTTTCTCTTTGAACTTCGAATGTTTAGATTTTTTTAGTTTTCACCCCTTGGAACAAATAAATTAAACCAGAGACTGGAACCGAAAAGAACTGTTATTTTTCTAGGAACAGGAACCCATATTAATATAAATTATTGTTTGGGTTCGTCAGGCCTGGCCAGCCGGTTTGGAAGAGATCCGAGGCCCTAGACCCAGTGGGAGCTCCCAGTGTCTGACCTGACAACATTGTCGGAACCAGAAGAAGATTATTATATATTATTTCTGCTCTATAAGGGTTCTTTAAATAATTAATTTTATAAAAAATTTATTTCATTGCCTTTAAAATCTGAAATTATTTCCTACCATTTTAGTTTTTCAAATAAAAAAAAATTAGTCAAATTAATATTAGACATTTCTGAGCATGTAAGTTACCAAGCATCAATTTAAAAAAAAATAATTGACAGACAAGAATTGTCTGAATTTGATGGAACCAGAATCGTAACCCTTATTTTATACTTTCCAGGAAAAAATAAATCTAAATATTTTTTTTTCTGGGGCTTAACGTCGCACTGTTCTGCAGCAAGGCTAATGGCGACAGAAATCTAAATTAAAATCTAAATATTTATATTTTATATCTAAATAAATTTTAATAAATATTAAAATAAATAAATCTTAACCAAAATTTAAAAAAATTTGGAACCGACACCGGAACTTGGGAAAGAATAACTGAAAAAACAACAGTCAAATAAAGTTTCAAATCACCCATTTATTTGTCATCATCCGCATGATACTTAACACTAAAATAGTTGATAGAACCGATAAAACCTGAAACATAATTGCAACTCCCGCGCGAGTTTAAGAGAACCGATATCAACACTAAATGCAACGAGGTCGCTCAGATCTGACTAAAATAAACTACCTACTGCCTAAGCCTAAAACAAAATGCCATCGTCTTAAGAGGAAGGTTCGCCAATGAAGTAACAGCCATAGTATAGATTGTGCCGTATTGTTGAGGATAGACCATTGTGGAAGCTACAAATTGTAGGTAACGATAATTCTCTCGGTAATCTGTGGTAGACCACATTTTTAAATATGTAGGGTGCCAGTACCAGTGAGCGGACACTCTTAATTTTAAATGCTTGGAATTAGGAAATAATATTCAAGTATTTTTATTGTTCAAGGTTTCTTGCAGGAAACCTACAGGAAACCTTAAAAATAAATATTATTTCCTAATTCCAAGCATTTAAAATTAAGAGTGTCCGCTCACTGGTGCCGGCACCCTATTTGATATTTTTGCCAATAATTTTGAAAAGTACAAAATAAAAATAACCCAACAAGTAAAGAATTCATTATCTTTGGCTTCTTTTGTCAAAATATGATTTCAAAATATTACGAAAATGTTCAAAATTATTATTTTAAATTTTAAAATGAAATATTACATCGTCCATAACCTCTAAAATATTGATTTAGAGAGGAGTAAATTACGCAGAAAACAGCAAATTCAAACTCAACTGCCATTTTTTTAAATATCAAAATACATTTAACTGCAAATGACTCCTAGACAACAGTATAAAAAGTTTTCAATGATAAACAAATAGCAACTAATTCTCTACAAGAATATCACATCTATTCTGAAAGATACGGCCACTATCTTGACAATGGCAGATATCTTCACTGGATGACCTTCCTCTTACCCACATTTATATACCTACACATTCAGAAGGCATTCATCGAGGCTTGCGAATAAATAACAATACCAAATAATTCGCCGAGAAATAAACATTAAGTCACTGCCTTTTCACTTAAATTACCTAAAAATCTACAAGTTTTTCACACAGTCTTATTTACAGCATTGATATGTAGCATATATATTAATATTTACAAATTTTAGAGAATATATTACTATATATAGGTATATTATAAAATGTGAGAGATTTTATCACAATGAAAATTGCTAGCTCCGCAAAACGCAACGATGCCGTTGATTTGTTGAGCCGAAAGTGAGATAATGACGTCGGATAAACGCTGAGGAACCGAGCGTTGAAGTAGGTACAAGTTTTCAATTGAACGTTAGAATTCAACATTCAAATTTAGCTAAGTTGCTCAACTTTCATAATCAAAAGTCGTATATAAGAGGGCTGAGTAGTGAGCGTGGCTTTGAAGAGTTTTTTAATCGAATTTTATCAATATCTTTTACCAATGTAATTGTTAACAAAATAGGGTTTTGTACGAGTTTTCAGAACAGTTCAATGAAAATAATTTTATAGTTAGTTATTATTTTTTTTGGCCCAACAGATGTTTAGTGCCATAATTTTACTAATTTCCGGGCACTAAACGTCTGTAGGACAAAGTAAATCTAATAAACCATTACAGGTTATGGAATTATTTTCATTGAACTGTTCTGAAGACGCGTACAAAGCCTTATTTTGTTAACAATTACGTTGGTAAAAGATATTGATAAAAATCGATTAAAAAACTTTTCAAGGTCAAACTCACTACCCAGCCGTCTTAACTTTCAAATTCAATTTGTAAAATTCAACTTTCAAATTTGACATTCGAATTAAATTTTCAATCTATTGTAAAACATAACTTTAAAATTCGACATTTGAATTTAACTTAGAAGTCCAACTATTGAATTTAACTTCCAAATTCAGTCGTAAAAATCAACTTTCTAATTCGATATTCAAATTTAATTTTCGAATTCACATTTAATTTTAACTTTAAGTTCATGGAGAACTTGTGTGAAATTTTAGCGATTTGTGATATTTTCCTTCCAAAGGGCCGAGAGTCCAGACTGGTAAAAGTGGCCGCGTTGGAAGAAAGGCATTGGAGTTAGTAGATTTGGTTTGAAATGTTCCGAGCGACGATCATAGAAAGTAAAAGTCTTTGAGCGTTTGTCCGCAAAAGGCACGCAAAAGGCTCTCCAAACGAAAAATGCATACAAATTCTCACGGAAAATGCGAAGGCCGAACGTGATCTTTTTGGCAAAATGAACTGAAAGTCAGAATTTATTGCTAAATATTGAGTAAGGCCAATATATTTGGAAAGAAGTTACATTGAGTCACATCAAGTTACATTAAAACCGACACAGCATTTCTGACTGAAATATCTGATTTATATTAACATGATTTCAGTAATACTCCAAAGCATTTTGTGAAATTTTGCTCCATTATATTGTATTCAGCTTGGTGCTTGATTGAGATGTAAAAAGATACAGAGTTTGAAACGTTAAACGTTTTCAGGTCATAAACAAAAATGAAACAATCATTGTTTAAAACAATATTTCCTAATAATTGGCCTAATTTCACCAAGATTTGAAATATTTTGCATACATATGCATATTTATTGCACAGTTCGATGTATTTGATTCTGACTTTAAGCTCATTTTCCCGCAAAGAATCACAACTGAAGATAACGAAACGTCCACCGCGTCAGCGCGTGACCTCGTGGTCACACGTGCGACTCCAGCAGGCTGTGCGGCCTGCGCGACCAGCTGAGGTCGGGCGAACTGGTCCGCTGCTGAATCACCGCGTCGAGCCCCTCCTCCTGGAAGCGGTTGTCGAGCCAGTTCATCTTGTCGAGGTCCTGCGTTCCGCCCACCGTGTGCCTCCGCTTGATGGAGCGGTCCGGCATGCCGTTCTTCCGCTTCAGCTTCTCCTTCCGCTTGATGTTGCTCTCGGTCTTCTCCGTCTTGGTCAGTGAGTCGGAGCGCTTCAGCCGAGGGTCCTTCTTCTTGAGGCTCTCCTGGGTGTCCGGTGTCGCCAACTTCTCCTCCTTCTCCGCGTCTCTCTTCTTCTCGGGACCCTCCGTGACGTCCGACGCCCCCGGGACCTCCTCCTTCTTCACCTCCTCCTCCTTCCCTCCCCCCTCTTGCATCCACCTCCGCCGCACTGCCTCCTTGTCGGCCCGATACGTCGGGATCTTGGACCGGAAGCTGGATCTCGTGACGTCGGTCTTCAGGCTCGGCGTCGAGATTTGCACGAAGCTGGTCGACGCCTCGGTCTTGGTGGTCTCCTTCTCCGGCGCCTCCTCGGGCGACGTCGCTCGGACCTCGGGCTCGGGGCTGAGCAGGGTCTTGAGCTTGCGGTCGAAGGCGGAGGTCAGGCTCGAGAGAAGGTCACTGCCTGTAATCAGTTAGCGGGGGTCAAGATTAGGTCAAGTCACGTTGATACACGGTCAGAAGAAAGGAAATGATTCAGATTCTAACTCCTTGAATACACATTACTCTTTTGCAGGAGAATTGGTTTCAGGCAGGATTCAATTCAAATAGTCATAGATAGGCACCGAAACATTTCTTCCTCTGGAAATTAAACACGGAATTAGAGAAATGTTTCTTAATTAGGACATGCCGAGACGACATATAACATCTACAATACTTGTGTACTTCCTATGGTGTTGCAAGTACAAGAAATACAATTTTTCATAGTTAAAATGTTTAATTTTAACCATATAATCACAAGTAATGTATTGAGCAAAGCCAGATATAGTTTTCACCTTGTTTATAGAGATATATCAGGATTTTACAATCCCAATAACATGTCAAAGGATTCAACATCAATAATTAGTAAATATTTACCATGCACAAAACATACAAAATATCTGACATAACGAGGTTACATAAAATCAGGATTAAGTTCGTTTGTCGTTTACTCTTTCTCAAATAAATTTAGAACAAATTGTTGACAATATTAATTATGTCTTCATAAAGTGCATCAGGCAAATAAGCCTCCACATAGAGTTTTATCAAGTGTTTTCATTGACAGATAGACACATCAAGATCAGGCAAGTGCGTAGAGTACAGTGTGAAGTGCGTTGCATTCGGCCAAAATAAAACATGTTAGAAGCACAGGCTGAAAATGCAAAATAAAGATGACACGTACACATGAACAACCGATAGTTGACACAGAAATAAACATTGGTGTGCTGTTGAAGCCTGAACAGCTGTGTGGAGAGAAGGTGCAGTTAGGAAACGGATACTCCTCAGGCATCGGATTTTCACATTCAAACCCGACGATGCGGATGAAACAAGTTTAATGATTAGTTACGTAAAAGCATGATACACTTGTATCCGAGGAAAAGTTATGGAAAATCCAGCATTCTCGGCACAAAAGCGCAAATAAGCTGTAGAGTTTCATTCACTTTCTGCTAATAGATCGACTTCAAATATTTAGATCTTAGACAAATTTAGAAAAGAACCATATTAATTATTTTACACACAGAGCATAAATGCAATTTGTAGAAAAGTGTCATTTTTGATAAAAAAAATTATGAATCACGACTCAGCGCAGAGCAAAAACTCAAGAATATTCTGGTAGGTTGAAAACAAAAACACTTTTCCACAAAATGCATACATTTTAGAAATTATCATGCACATAAAGGCAAATATTTGAGGCCGATCTATAAAGCCATTCCAAATGAAACTCGATTCCGAAGACTAAGAAAGTGCTTGTGCCGAATTTCCGCCACGTGATCCGCGTGCAAGACAAAGCCGAGCGCAGGCAGACTGACGGAGTACCTCGGTGGGCTAGTTGTTGGTGTTGTTGTTGCTGTCGTTGTCGGCTTGCGGCCGCTTGCGCCGGTTGGAGCCGCGACGAGAGGAAGCACCAGAAGCCGGGCACGGCCGGTTCCACCCTGGCACCAGACCAACAGCTCAGACCCGGCTCGCTAACCGTGCGGCCATGCGGTTGCGCGGCGCGACACCGCAACGCCAGGTCTACTTCGTGCATTGTCACATTTCGCAAGGCTTCATTTGCAAAGAACTTATTTACCGAGTCACCGAAATATACTTGTTTTTAATTTTCCGAGGAGCAACTTCAACCCAGTGGCGTATGATTTTTAGAAGATAAAAACTTGTCTGGAAATTAAAATTTAATTTTCAAGGTGTACATAGCTCCGAAGTAAAGATAAAAATTGCCATAACAAAAATAAATCTTGTTAATTTATCATGATATTTTTAAGAGAAGTTAGAAAATCTGGAACTGGCAGAATGACAGCCACAAATATGACCAGTTGTATTCGTCAAAATACGCCAATGGGTTAAAGTATGAGTTTAATTATTTTTGAGATTCGTCGCTCGAGATTATATTTAATTTCAAATGTATACTTCAGAAAGTTGAAAACCCCGCAATAAAATGAATAAAAATAAAAATTGAATATAAGATTCGGTCCCTGAGAGGAAATTTTGATTTTAAGACAAGAAGCTTCTTATTGACATGTGAATAAGTAGACGTGGCCTTGAACTTTGCGAGTGTCACGCCGCTCCTAGAAGCGGGTAACAAGTGCTGCTTCCGACCGAATCTTTTCACTCTCAATCGTTGTGATATGAAGCGGACCGCACAATCAGGACAAATAGTTTGGCCAAGCTGACTTCTAGACAAGCACTAACATTTTCCCAATGAATTTTGATTTAGATTTTAAGAGTTCAGATTGCTTTAGTGAATTATAATGGTTTTAAACTTTTAATTACAGAAAAACTATCAACAGATTAAAATCTGTTTTCCAGCCAACTCAAAAACTTCCATTATCTAAAATTTTTACTATTTCTCAAGTACAACCAAAAACGCATAAAGCTCATGTACTATCGAACCTTTCAGCTATTGGACAATTTCAATTTCTAGCCAATAAAATATAGTTTTTAACTGAGATATGAAATTAGCTTACAATTGAAATTGTAAAACTTGGGCTTAACAAGTTTTGTAAAGCAAACCGCACTGCATTATAATTGTTTTGAGTAATTTATAAGAAAAGGTGTATTTTGACTAGAGAAGTTAGTGGGAAAAATTTCCAGGCATATTTATAATTTTTTTATTATCATTAGGAAAGTTAAATACTGGAATTTATAAATAAGACTGTAACCAAGTGTTTACCTCAACAAAAATATACATAAAACAGCAGAATTATCTTACTTTTTCAAAATAATTTCTGTTTTCTAATTGACCAGATAATGAATGTCTATAATGTTCGAGTGAAAAGACTCCGTCGACGACGTGGAGAAGTTAGTTAGCGAAGGTCTACGGTCTACAAGCGAAGGTCTTGGAGGTCCTACCGTGAGATCTTTCTGTTAATAGCCAAGATCTTGCGAGTCCACGAGAGGAAACACCCGCCTTGGTCCGACAGCAGGAGGAGAGAATAGCGGGGTTAACACCCTCGTCCCTTGTCCCTTGCCCAGTGGCGGGGACGAGCAAATACATCGGCGTGGGTAGTGTTGGGATTTTTCATGAAATTTTTTTTGTGAAATTTTCCATGAAAATTTTCAATGTTTTAAATCCAGAGAAAGGTATTTTTTTTTTATTTTCCGGTAGGTGCACCAACATTTTTAAACGTATTTCTATCACGCATAATAATCACCTCCATTAATACTTTACAAAATAAAACAATTGAAAATATGCTGAAAGGTCCTCTGTAAATGAATATTTTCATGAAAATTTTCATGAAAATTTTCAACAGGTCCCAACACTGGGCGTGGGTCATAGAGTGACCCTGGATTGTAACAGGCATCGAACTAGCGCCTTTCGCTGGGGGGACAGGACATTTTTAAATAGTTTAATCATATTTGAAATACAATGTGAGAAGAAAGACAGAACAAATAGCAATTGACAAAGCTAGATTACATCATTACAAAAGTGTGCAACGCATAATCGATAAAATGGACATCTGACCTTCGACCTCCGAGATAAAGAATTACTTGATTTGAAAGTGAATCAAAGTGAAAGAGTTTGAAAACTCAAGAAAACAACAATGCTATCAGCACCAGAGCCACAATTATTATTAGTTGTATTTATTTATTTTCTTGTCATTTCCATACCTATCACAAGCTTAAAAAAAAAAAAAAACGGTTTCCTAAAAACTCTTACACAAAAGAATAAAAAATCAACAGGTTTTGATAAAAAAAAAAACTGTCAGTAGGTAAATCTTGAAAATAAATCAATAAATAAAACCGAAGATATTCAGCCTGGACGTATTTGCTCATCCCTGTTGTCAGGTCAGCTGGGTTAACAACCGAGCCGACTCGCTGGTTCATATTAGCCAGTGGGTGGAGATTGAGATATGTTCAAACATGTCCCAACAGTTCGGCCAATCATATCGCTTCGTTACAATCTACGAGTCACATGGACCTACCAGATACTTACCGACATCACCAAAATAATCACCAATAATCATAAACATCATAATAATCAATAAACAAAATAAATAAAATAAATAATATATATAAATAATTAAATAAATTAAATAAATAAATAAAATAATAAATAAATAAAAAAAAATAAAATAAATAATCATAATAATCAATAAACATCGAAACACCAATAATAATGTATTTGAGATTCGTTAAGCTGCACAGTTCTGCCAAAGAAATCAAAAGCAGGAAACGTAGGAGTTCCTTCATGAAAATTAAGTTATTCCGCTGCGCAATTTAACCAATGACAAGTTAGACAGAGCTACTATCTGTACGAGGAGAGAGGAGGCACAGAATCCACGTAAAAGTCCTCCATTTCTCAAGATATTATTGCATTTTAACAGCTCTGAAGTTGCCAAAAGTACACGAAGAGTGAAAAGCTGAAAAAGAGCACTTTGACAATTTGTATGAACTGTTAAAATGCATTCTGTGAGTGGGGTTGTGCGAACTGCCTCGTCAAAAACCAAACCAGATCAGTTTGAATTTCGAATTGCCGTTTTCGTAATTCAAACCCTCTTTGAATCTCTTTATTTGACTTTGTACTGTAATCAATTAATGTCACTGATTTTGATTGGTCAAATGACATAAGAGTGCGAACGTATTTTAAACTACTGTACTGTAACAGGTTTTCTATGATTAAAAATCTTAAAGAGTCGGCTGCACTCGAAGTATTCATTGGAGAAACCATTTCCTAAATATTGTCATAATCTTTTTCCATTCAATTTACAAAAAATGTGAAAATTAGCGTAGATAATTTTTGAGTTGACCTTAGCAATATAAACACCGTCTTGAGGACAATATATCGTCCCCAAACTCGCCGGTAATTTCTGTATCATTCATATTTTCCATGAGTTTGGACATAAATACCTATAGTTTTTATGAGTTGGTCATTGCAAAGATCGATTAAATAATTAGATATGCTAATTATTTTTCACATATTTCATAATTTAAATAGTTCAAAAGTTACATCGAATCACATTTAGGAAATATTATCTCCAATGCAATCTTAAGACAGCTGGGTAGTGAGTTTGACCTTGAAGAGTTTTTTAATCGATTTTTATCAATATCTTTTAGTTTTACCAATGTAATTGTTAATAAAATAAGGCTTTGTACGTGTATTCAGAACAGTTCAATGAAAATAATTTCATAGCAAATTAGTAAAATTATGGCACTAAACATCAGTTGGACAAAATAAAACTAATAACTTATTCCACACTATGAAATTATTTTCATTGATCTGTTCTGAATACTCAAGCCCTATTTTGTTAACAATTACATTAGTTAAAGATATTATTATTAATAAAAATCGAATAAAAAACTCTTCAATGTCATGGTCACTACTTGGCCCTCTTAAGTTTCAGTTTGGTTTTGATCAAAGGAATGCACAACCCAAACGCCACGTAGAGAAGACTTTTCAATGCATGTTCTATCCTCGTCCCTCTCACTGTACAGATAGCATGAGAGGCCGAGACAGAGAGAGACAGAGCTGGAGTGGGCAAGAGAGAGGCCGAGGTCACTCACCGTCGTCCGACAGCTCGCTGGGAGGTCGCTCACCCAGCACCTCCTGGAGGGAGTCGAGAGAACCGCAGCGCAGCGATTCAGTCAACTGCGGGAGAACAACACGTTAGTAAACACAGTCAAGTGGAAGTGGTCCCAGGGCTCCAGCCATGGTGCTTAGAATTTGCAGTATTTCATACAAATCTGATGAAAGCAACAGCATACAACAGCATAAAACCATTATATCTTACCGCATGCTCCAATAGGGAAGTCTCATGAAATTTTATTCTAGTAAATTTCTATAAATAAACACAAATAATAATGACAAATACACTTATTACCTGTGAAATCTTAAATTTTCATTCATAAAAATCGAGTTCAAATATCATATGATTTTTGGCGGGAAAAACGGCCTTTAACAAGAATCAGAACTGTGATGTCATTTCCAAGTCTTGAACATTGTGTTGACATGGGGATTCCCTTGTTGCCATGGCAATATAGCAAACTTTCCATTTTTTCCATTTATTTTTCCATTTATTTTTTTATATTCACACATCATACATAGTCATACAATAAAAATCATGGCACCTCCATAAGCCAAGGCCTGTGCGGAGGTACATGCGGAAAATTAGAACAATGTAATGTAAATACAAATAGAAAACATATAGGTATAAGATACAAAGTCCTGATGAAAAACAATTAATTACAATGAGCAAATAGATGTAGACAACCCTACATTAGTCATGATATTATATAGAAAACAATTGTGATCAGTATAATTGTATTTTTAATTATATAACTGAAAAAAATGCTAATTATACAAAATGGTAAACTACATCACATAAATTATACTTTTTAAAGATGAAACAGGCGTATTGAATATCCAAACTTTTAACTTAGATTTAAAGATTTTATAAGAAGCTGACGACGACACCAAAGTGTTTCTAATATCAATAGGCAGAGAATTATATAACTTAGGACCAATGAAAGCCCCATTTCTTTGGGCAAAACTGGAGTTGACTCTTTGAATAATTAATTTTTCATTGGTCTTATATCTTGTGGAAATTTTAGTTGTAGAATCTGTAAGTTCATTAGATGCCTTCCGGTCCTTATATACATGAACATGATTAATTAAACACTTTGCAAATAATTTTATTAACGGTAGAACATTGGTCTCATTGTAAAGCTGAATAGTATTAAATCGTCTATCTTTCTTATACATAATTTTTAAGACTGTATTCTGAATAGTGCATATTGCCTTTACATGCGATCTACAGGCGCCACCCCAGCTGGTAATTCCATATTGTATAACGGATTGAACCAGTGCGAAATAAACCATTCGGAGAGTATTTGTGCTCAGGACATTCCTAAGATTATAAAATTTGGGGAGAGTAATTCTTAATTTTCTCACTACACTTGAAATATGATTTTGCCAATTTAAATGCTGGTCAACTATAATACCCAAATACCTAACTGTGCTTGATTTTATTATTTCATGGCAAATGCAGTTAGTTCTGTTACAATCGGATAAATGTATTTTCAAGTTAAGAGCGGTTGGCTGAGCGTTACTCCTAGGGGTGAAAGTGATGAACATGGACTTTAGGGCATTAAGAGTTAGTAAATTGTGATCGAGCCAAGATTTAATTTTTACCATCATTTCTTCTGCTACAGCTTGTGTTTGTTCCCATGTTTTTTCAGATATAATTAGAACCGTATCATCAGCAAAAGTGATTAAACTACCTTTCAAATTCATATTACATAATTCGTTTATATAGACTGTGAAAAGCATGGGACCAAGTACAGTTCCTTGCGGAACTCCGTATTTTATAGTTCTAATTTTACTCTCTACGCCATTTATAATTACTGATTGCTGTCTACAAGTTAAGTAACTCTTTAAGAGTTCGAGAGCCATGCCTCGAATTCCATAAAATTCAAGTTTATTTATTAATTTATCGTGGCAGACGGTATCAAAGGCTTTAGCCAAATCAAGGAAAATGGCTAGAGGCTTATTTTTATTGTCCATTTCCCTGCTGATTATTTCTGTAAAATTAAAAACTGCATCCTCGGTACCCATTCCTTCTCTAAACCCGTATTGATTATCTGATAGTATGTTGTTGGATTCCAAGAAATAGTACATTCTGCTTTTAATGCATCTTTCAATTATTTTAGATAAGTTATTCAACACAGAAATTGGTCTAAAACTATCAACAGTAGTACTACCTGCCTTCTTAGGAATAGGAATTATTTTTGCTACTTTAAACTGGCTAGGAAAAACGCCTTTAATGAAGCTAGAATTAATAATATGTTGCAAAGGAACAGCAATGAAACGTTTAATAGTTTTAATAGTATTAATATCTATATTGTCAACTCCTGAAGAGCGACTAGATCCAAGTTCATTTATACTTTTTATAATTTCTTTTAGTGAGACAGGCTCCAAAATTAAAGAATTTAAATTAGAATTTTCAATATTAGTACTTGGGCTTGTATGATTATTAATTTTAATAGCCATTTCTTCACCAATGTCGGTGAAGAAATCCACGAAAGTATTTGCAACAAGTTTTGGATGATCTTTAACTTTAACGAGGCCTTCGCTAGTTACCAATTTATCTATTTCAAACGAAGCTCTCTTCTTATTATTAATTTCATTTATTACGTTCCAAGTCTTCCTAATGTCCCCCCTTACCTCTTCCATTTTATTGTAATAATATTCATCTTTCGTTATTTTGATAAGATAATTTAGTCTATTCCTATAAAGTTTGTAGTACTGCATAAGAGTTTTATTTCCACTGTCTTTTAACGTCTTCAAACGGATTTTGTCTCTTGTTCTTATAGAAATAATCAAGCCTTGTGTGATCCAGGGCTTTAATTTACGAGTTTTATTAGTTACTTCAAAAGTTTTGACAGTTTTTACTAAGTTTATTTGCGTCTGTAATATATGTACAAACATCTCAGTAGCCTTCTCCGGTTCGTCAATCTCGAGGACATCAGTCCAGTCGATGATTTTAAAATTGTCAACAAGAGCCTGAGAATCAATGGTTACCGAAGATATGGTTCGAGGTTCAATTGAATCATTTTTAATTCTAGAGTTCGCCCAGCCAAAGCAGGTAGCAAAGTGGTCAGTGATTGAAGTAAGGTATACTGCTGCCTTGGGTATGTAATCGCTATTTGATTTCAAGAAAATGTGATCTATACACGTCTTTGTGGTGCAGGTCACTCTGGTAGGAATGTTTATCAAGGACTTGAAACCATGAGCATAAATAGAGTTTAAATACTGAGAAGTTGACTTATGTACTATCTTGTCCTCTGTGATATCGATGTTGCAATCCCCAATAATAAGATTGTGGTGTGCATTCAGTTTACCTAA
The DNA here is from genome assembly GCA_934045905.1 of Leuctra nigra. Taxonomy (NCBI): domain Eukaryota; kingdom Metazoa; phylum Arthropoda; class Insecta; order Plecoptera; family Leuctridae; genus Leuctra; species Leuctra nigra. The sequence continues at coordinate 3,140,552 of OW203770.1, forward strand.
TTCAACATCTAATTCATCATTAAATTTCAGTAAGTTTCCAGCTGGAGATCTGTAAATCGCAAGAATAGCATATGTTTCCGTGTTCTTAGTAACATTTACTGAAATTACATTTGCCTGCGAAAAGGAAGTGTTTACTTTCATGTCTATAGCATCAAACGAGTTTTCTCTGAAGAGTATGGTAATACCGTCAAACGAGGTCAATTTATTTAAAAAGTGGTGAGTGACATACCCTGGAAGGTGAAATTCATCAGAATCATGTTTCAGTTGAGTCTCTGTTAAAATTAAAATATCAAAATGTACTTTGGTGTCCTCGATTAGTATCAACAATTGATCAAAGTTTCTTTGTATGCTCCTTATATTTAAATGAAATATCCTACAATTATTAATACATTCATAATTAAATTGAGAATTTAGTGCATTGGTATTCTGACATGTTAATGTTTCATATTGCTGATTTAATAAAAAATTTGAATTGCTCCAGTCATTACTCTGTTCGTCCATACAAAATACAAAATACAAAAATATACACTGTTCACTTAAAAATAAAAATAAATCTAGCTAAGTTAAAATACAGAAATAAGACTGCAATACAGGTCGATCAAAACACAGTACAGTGAGTATTACTCCACCTATTAAATTTAATCAGTGGGGTTTAGATTATTCAGGTCCGCAGTTTTAGAGATTTTTAATTTTTTGTCTAAGAATTTAGCCATGATCTTACCATCCTGTGTCCAGACATTTTTTTGGCCCACCAGATCCATTACTTCCAGAAGAAGAGCATGTCTCCGTTTCGTTAGTGATTCAGTAATCATAAACCTGTGGCCTTTTAGCAGTTTCTTACGTCGCCAAATCTCGGCTCTTGCTTGATAAGACACGAATTTAACTATTAGAGGACGTTTATTAGCATTCTTCCCCGATTTCGATCCCAGTCTGTGACATCTGTCCAACTCGGCTGGACTGAAGTTAATCTGAAGAATGTTTCTAAATAGGTTTAGAGCTAATGAATGTGGGTCTTCCTTATCTGACTCAGGTAGACCATGTATTATAAGACAGTTGCGGCGACTGTATTGTTCTAATTGATCAATCTTATCTTCATTTAATTCCACCTTTAATTCTAAATTAGTAATTACAGACCTCATCTGCTCGAACTCGGCTTTCATTTCCTCTAACTGCTTCCGGACTGTTACCTCCATGACATTGAACTTTTCTTGCAGAAGTAAGTCAGGTGTTTTCTCTTCCAATAGTTTCCTGAAATCTTCTATCTTCCCGTTGATAGTAGCTTCATATTCTTCAATTTTGTTGTTCATAATTGTTACCTCTTTGCTGGCTCGAGTCTCTGGCTTATCTTGACCACCCATGACTTCTTGACAATGACAGTGACAGTTCGTAGTGTATACACTGAGTACCCGTCCTGTGAGACTAAGGGTTGAAAGTGGGTAGTACTCTTGACCTGTGAAAAACAGCCTCAGCAAGGTGGACTGCGCGGTCAGCGGTCACACAAGGTCACAAGGTCACACTGAGTGAGAAAAACCAAAAGTTTCAAGCCGTATCAGCAAAGAACTCTCACTCCTTCCGCAAAGAAAATACAATACACGAAAACGAGTGTTAACAACGGTCCAATTGGAGTACACACAAACCACCAGCCCCGGCAATTAAAGCAAGAATTGGTAAACTTGGTGGAGCAGCACTCACGTACGTGTCTATCTAGTTGCCGCCATCTTGGTTTCAAACTGTGATGTCATTGCCAATTTTCCTGTTTTTAAATGAGAGGAGATCTATCAAACTTTGTAAATTAATTACAGGAGAACTATTCATCCAACAACAAAAATAATACCACATCTGTGTTCAGCAACATCTCAACTTTCATAAAATAAATATTATTCTGAATTCTAATCTTCACGCGACTTCCCTATTATATGTTCTTAATTGAAGTTCCAATTAAACTATTACAAAATAATTCATATTTGTAGTGTAAAGTTGCCAGATTTATGGTAAATTTCTCACTTTATACACCTTTTCTTTCTTATTTGCCGGTGACCATATATTTTTAAACGGCAGTCTTATTCTAAAAATTAGTATCTTTAATTTGAGACTATTTTCAATTATTTTGTCATTCCTCTTCCGGTTTTAGGAGCAATTTAAGACTAATATTACTGGACGATTTCAAGTCTCCCTGTGTTATCTTATGGGGGAAAGTGGTCTTCAATCAAGAATATCTAATTATATCATACGGTAAGGGGCAATTTTTTTTGCTAGTTGTATGTAATATTGTTTCACTAAGCTTTGGTATGAATTACAACAAATTCTCATTCCTATGACATAACCCTGGAACCCCCTTAAGGCTGTGCGGGACACGCAATTCCCGGGACCAGGGACGGGACTTTTTTGTTCCAGTCCCAACCCGAAAAGTATTTTTTCCTGAAGTCAACCGGGATGTGACTGGAATCGGGACAAATGAATAATCCCGTTTTAAACAATATCCAACCGGTTTTTAAATTCCTTTAGAATGCAGTAAGCTGCCCTGATTGGCTGCTGCGTGTGATTGGCTGACCGCTTCTAGGCTTCAAGGACAGAAGAACACTGACTGCTGCCGCCTTCCACCATTTTAGAATAGTAGTATAGAAGATAGTTTAGTTTAGCCATTCTTCACTTTTAATGTGTACCGAACGATCCCAGAGTCATATTTTAAATTATCCCTAATCCTGAGTTTTTTACAAATCCCATATGAAAAAAAGTTGTCCCGCACAGCCCTACTAATCAATATGAATATAATTACTGAACAAGAAGAATGACAATGAAGACGTACCTGCTCCTTGCCGGACTTGAACCTCTTGAGCGCGCCGAGCTTCTGCGCCTCCCCCGGCGCGGCCCCGACCCCCGCGGCAATGTTCTCGGCCGAGCTGCCCCTCCGCATGACCTCTCTGGTGACCTCCGTCCTCGCGGCAATCTCGTGAGTCGGCTTAGCGAGGTCCGACGGCTCAACACTCGACGCACTCTCGTCTGGTGAAGCAAAACACTCGTTAGGTTCAGTCTTGAAACTTACGCTTTCAGGACGCTAACACTCTCGGACGTCAATACATACCGTTCACTGTAAGAATGATCGACCTTGAAATCATCTTTTAAACGTTTTAGCTTAATTTTGAATAAGGTTTTAATGACTGTAATATTAATAAATTGTTTCCAATGGATTGCTGCATGACAATCAAATAAGTGGCTTGACTTTAAGTTTCAATGTCGATCATTCTTACAATGAGTGAACAGTACTTATTGTCGTCCGAGAGCGTTTGCGTCCTGAAACGAACTTTCAAGACTTGGCTTCTTGAAAAGCTATCAATTGAAAGAACACAAAGATTACTGAATTTGAAATATCCTGGAGAAATTGTATGGCTTTCACTAGCGTTCAAAAATAGGTTGTATAAATTATCAAAGCAGAGCTCAAATAGTGACAAGGATTGGTATAAAAGGACCGTCTTCTTAATAGTAGGTACACTCAAACAAATAATAAATGGTATTCGAAAGAAACGGATTAGCTGATCAATATGTGAGGCATTATCCCATGAAGTCTATGCTAACTTGTCATCTAACTCTAGTATGTGAGCTCTGATTTTATTGATAATAACAAGGATTGATTGTCAAGGAACCCGACCAGGAAGCGGATCCACAAAGAGAGATTCTACAGAATCACAGAGATTATGATTGAGATTTTGTTTAATTAACCCAGACTTTAAACAAAATCTCAATCAAAATCTCTGGGATTCTGTAGAATCTCTCATTGTGGATCCGCTTCCTGGAGCCAATCCGCTTCGTTCAAATACGGTTTTTAATTGGTTCAAAGTGTAGATGTATTTTTATGAAAGGTGTAAAAAATAGTATTTGAAATGACTAAAAAATAAAGGAGTTGATTCCTGGAGTGATATTTGGACTCACCGTGGTCGCGAGTGGCCAGCGGGTTGACTCGGATGTTGGTCGCCTGTCTGGCCGGCTGCGTCGTGGTGACCGTCAGGGGGGAGGCGACCACTGCACACAAACACGCGTTAGTAACGCAGCTTCATCGCCGCATAAGCCAAGATGCATTCAGTCCCGGAGCCGAAAAGAACCGTTTTTTTTTATAGGAACCGGAACCCATAGTATACATTTTTTAGGTGAAATTGTAACCCTTTTTATTTTTTTTAATTTATTTTAAAACACAGCATAGGTACCTACTTTACTATATTTAAAGCACCTTTCCAAACATTTGATGGAGTAGGATAAATTGCTAACATTAATATTAAATATTATTTGGGTTCCATAAGGGATCTCTAAATAATTCATTGAATTGAATTTTTGAATTTGAATTTTTAATTGAATTTTTAAGCAGTCCAAGATGGCCGGCAAGCAAGATGAGCTAGTGTTAAGAAAAAGTGAAGGAAATAGTAAATTTAATAATTGTCCGACTTGTGCAAAAGCAGTAAGAAATGCTGGGTTGCAGTGTATCCAGTGCAAGTATTGGTACCATTTTACTTGCCTGAAGAAAGAAAAGAAGGACTATAGTAAAGGCAAGAAAAGTGATCTCGTGTGCGAGATCTGCAAAAGTAGGGTTATAGTGGTCGAAATTGACAAGGATCAACAGAGTGTAAAGATGATTTACTCAGAGGAGAATCTTACAAGTGTATTGGAAGGTGAAGGAAATGAAGAACGGGAAATATCAAAGGATCTGGGTAAAGGTTGTAAGGAAATTGCAAGTGAGCTTGAAACAGTGCTGCAGAAATCGGTAGCGGACATGGATAATCAGGAACCCAATGAAGATGAAGACATGATAAAAAGAGAGAACAATATTCTTAAACGACTAGTTAGGAGCCTGGAAGCTGAGAATAGGTTACAAGCAGAGAAAATCTTGCGCTTGGAAAAGCTACTAGAAGGTCCAGCCCCTGAACGACAAAACCTACAAACATCGGAGGGTAGGACAAGCTATGCTGACATGATCAAGAAAAAGAAGAAATATGATGAAGTTATCATCACTGGAGAGCCTGGAGAAGAGTACGAGAAGGTTAAAGAATTAGTGATGAACAATGTTGTTCCGGCTAAACTGGCTGTGGGAATAAAAGGCATTAGAAAGAGTTCGGAAGGTATCATCATAAACTGTGACAGTGCTGCCTCCAGGGTGAAACTGATCAATGAGGCAAAGAAAAATCTGCCCGCGACTTATAAAGTGCAAGAGATGAAAGTGTGGAACCCGCGAGTAATGGCCATTCATATATGGAATGAAGATTTACAAGAGGACGACGAGAAGCTCGTGAGTGAAATCATCGAACAAAACAATCTTCGGGAGGGAAATGAGAATGTTATGGTAAAAAGGATCTTAACAATCAAAGATAAAAGGTATGTAAAGAAAGTCAGATTAGTTCTCGAAGTAGATCCAGAGTCCAGGGCAAGATTAGTACAGGCAGGTAGGCTCTACCTAGGGTGGAGCGATGGGAAGGTTGTGGATCATGTTCATGTAAAAAGATGTTTCAAATGCTCTGGATTCTCTCACATGCAAGGTGAATGTAAAAATGAGAGAAAATGTGGTCACTGTGGGTACGATCATGACACTAAAGATTGTAAAAATAATTTTTATGAATGCTGCAATTGTATAGAAACAAACAAAAAGCTAAACATGAACTTACCAACGGACCATAGCTCCCTGGATTGGGATTGTAAATGCTACAAGAGGCAGGTAGAGATGTTGGAAAGTAGGATTCAATATGACAGCAAACAATAGCAATTAATGCACTCAATTGTTCAACAATCAGCGGAGGGAAATGTAGTACCAGGTCACGATATATTATATATAAATGCACAAAGCATAGTAAGTAACATTGATGAATTAAGAGATTATGTGACTAAATACAAGTATAACATCATTGCAGTAGCTGAATCACATGTCACAGCAGACATATTGGACAAGGAAATACGCCTCATGGGTTATAAACATGTAAGATGTGACTCACAAAGCCGATACACAGGCGGGGTCATTTTATACATATTAAAATCGTTGAAATTTGTGGTCATTCATAACTCTGCTGAATCCAGTGGGAGTTGGGTGCTTGGAATCAAACTCAAGCTTAGACGAGTAAACATAATTGTATTTACTGTGTACCACTCTCCAAATGCAAACCATGCAGAATTTATTCAATATTTCACGGAGGTAGTGTGCGAAAGCATAATGAACAAGCATAAGGGTACTACAACGGTGATTGTAGGTGACTTTAATATGGATATTCTCAAGCCCAATGCTATCACTAGAAACATGATTGGTGGTATTGAAACGTATGGTCTAACTCAAATTGTAAATCAACCAACTAGAATAACGAAAATGAGTGAAACTCTTATAGACTACATAATCACTAATTGTGACAAGGTTACATTTGGAGTGGGAGGAGGTCCCGGTATTGGAGACCATGAATCGTTCATGATTGACATAAACACTGAAGCAAGACGAGAAAGAGAAGTAGATTTGTACAGTCTGTTTGACTGGAGAGGTTATGACGTAGCTAGGTTTAGAGCAGATCTAGAAGAGCAAGAGTATGATATGTTGGAAACTGATGTAAACCTAGCCTCTCAAATATTTGTTCAAGGTCTAACAAGTGCGAAAGAGAAAAATCTTACAAGCATTTTGAAGAAGAGAGGAAATATAGGGGTCCCATGGATAACTGATGAGATAAGGAAGGAGATGCAGTTGAGAAATAATTATTTTAAAAGAGCGAAACTTAGTCGACTTCAAAGTGATTGGGATGAATTTAAAAGGTATCGAAATCGAGTTCTTAGCATGCTCAGAAAATCAAAATATGATTATTACTATGAAAAGATTGACAGACAAAGAGGAGATAGTAAGGGTATGTGGAAAACTCTTAAGAAACTTGTAAGTGAAAAGAATCAGAAGTGTACTGCAGATGAGATTGTCTTATGCAATGGTAGCATAATATCAGATAAGGTAGACATTGCAAATCACTTTAATACATATTTTTCTGAGAGTGTTGAAGAGATTATAAGTAATATTTCGGAAATAGATATAAATAATATTAGTAATAGAATAGTTGACCAGGTTGAACTTAACCAGTACAACCGAGTGAGTAAAGATATCATCATGTGTGACTTCAAACAAGTTCAAATCCAGGATTTAAATAAGCTAGTGATGGATTTAAAAAATAAAGGAGGTGGAACTCTGGATGGAATCTCTGTCAGATTGTTAAAAGATGGGTATCCTAGCATTAAGCATAGACTACTTCATTTAATTAATTTATCATTAAGTAAAGGCGTATTTCCCAAAAGTTGGAAAGAAACACTTGTAATTCCGGTCCCTAAAGTTGCTGGGACTACATTAATTGATCAATTTAGGCCGATAAATATGCTGCCAATTTATGAAAAACTGCTGGAGCTTGTTGTACACTCTCAGTTAGAGGAATATTTTTATAAAAATAACTTTATTATGACTAATCAATCTGGATTCCGGAAAGGTCACTCCTGTGAAACAGCGGTGCAGTGGATGGTTTCTGAGTGGAACAAACTAAGAGATAATAATTTATCAATATTGTCAGTTTTCCTGGACTTCAAAAGGGCTTTTGAGACCATCGATAGGAAAAGGTTGTTAATGAAATTGCAATATATGTATGGTGTTCAAGGTACTGTGTACCAGTGGCTCGATGATTATCTCAATGAGAGAGCTCAAAGAACTAAATTTGATGGGGAAATCTCAGACACTATCGATGTAAATCTAGGAGTACCACAAGGCTCAGTCTTAGGACCATTCTTATTTTCAGTGTATGTTAATGACATAAATTGTTGTTTAAATAAATGTGTGATAAATGTCTATGCAGATGATACAGTCATCTTCTATGGTGGAAATGATATGACTGATTTGAACAATACATTGAACGAAGAATTGAAGGTAGTGACTGACTGGTTGAGCATTAATATGCTAAAGCTGAACAATAGTAAGTGTAAGGCAATGATGATTGGTACTGGGAAACTACATTATATGAACACAACTGATAATTGTGAAGTTAATATTGTACTAAATGGTGAGTTAGTGGAATGTGTTAAATCATTCAAATACTTAGGTATGTTGTTGGATGTAAATCTAAGTTTTAAACAACATATACTGTACATAGAGAACAAAATCAGAAAAAAACTTAGCTACCTTAGTAGGATAGGTCAGCACCTGACAGTAGCCACAAAACTATGTATATATAACACTATTATTAAACCACACCTTACCTTTTGTATGATTTTATTGTATCAGGCATTTAATACAGATATTGAAAGACTACAGATTCTACAAAATAGAGGCATGAGGATTATTCTGAAATGTAGTAGATATACACCTGTAAATACTATGTTAAAATCTCTAAATTGGCTAAGGATTAAGGATTATGTGTATTTTCAAGGCATGTGTTTTATTTACAAACTTCAAAATGGTCTTCTACCTGCATATTTTACAAACACTGAAAAAGTTGAAAATGTCCATCAGCATTACACGAGAGCGCATAATAATTTTTTTCTAAACCATGTTCATAAACAATCATCGGCCAAATCTTTATTTTATCTTGGGATTCGTTCTTTTAATGCTCTTCCACTTAATGTTAAAAGTGTGAGGAGTCTTAGCATATTTAAAAGCAAACTTTTAGAAATTATAATGACGGAAACATTTATGTTGACATCCTAATTAGATTATTCTATGTTTTTAGTGTGTTAATTCTTTGGTTTGTGTCTTTATTGTGTATCTTTATGTATCTTTGTATTGTACTGATTTGTGAAAGATAGCGCTTGCGCTAAATAAAGAATTATTATTATTATTATTATTATTCATTAAAATTCAAATCTGAAATTATTTACTACTACCATTTACAGTTTTTCAAAATAAAAGATCACGGAGCCAATTTAAGGTGATACTAGCGCTCGGCCGTTTTAGAAAATTGAGAGACAAAAATTGTTTCATAAATGAGTGTAACTTTTACAGGATGTTCACATGATCAGTTTGATTGTATATAGTAGCACTTTTTCATTTTTGCTTATTGCATCGTTAATTAGGCGCCGGTAATTCAACAAAATAGCGCAAAACGATGAAATTTGCGATACGATTAGAGACCAAACCCGTAAACAAATTGATTTCAAATTTTAATCATGATTAGATGAAAGACAAACTTAGGGTTATCACTTAACACATTTTTGAAATTTAATTTTATACGGCACCCAGGAAGACAAGAAAATAACTAATTTTTTACCCAAAATCCACTAATTACTACTAATTAACGAAACAAAAAATTAATAATGTACCAAGGGATAACCCTAAGTTTGTCTTTTATCTATTTACAATTAAAATTTCAAATAATTTAGTCTACCCATTTAGTCTCCAATCGTATCGCAAAAAGTGTCTACAAAACGCAGCAAAATCGATTGCGCTTGCAGCACCTTAATGTGCGACATTCTGAGCATGTACGTTCCCAAAAGTCAATTAAAAAAAATAATTTGAATTATTGCCTGAATTTGATGGAACCGATTGGAACCTTTATGGAACCGAAATGGAACCAGAATCGATATTCATTAGGGTTCCAGTAGCTGGTGGCAGAATGATGGATTTCTCATGCAACTATGTGTATTCTTCGGTTCTCCACGGATGCCGTGTGCTGTGAATGCACTCACGTGATTGGCTGACGGCGGAGCGAGGCGAGGTGGGATCCTCGGGATTGTCTCTGCGTTGTCGACTCAGATCGCGCTGAAGCATCGCCTTGGTCTCCAGCTCGAACCTAAAGCAAGCAGACATGCTCAAACTACATCCAATATACATCAATCAGGACAACAGTATAGGCATGATTGTATTAAAAATTACACTTCAAAATAATTAAATATTTTACTGTCAAAATTATATATACTAATTTAAATCCAGTTGACATTTTGGCTTGGAAACCCTGAATTTTATTTTATTGTAACCATGGAAACATCATTGTTGGGTGATAAAAATAACATCACTTGACTGAAATACTGATTTCACCCCAAAAAGTACACTGACTTTTTTATTTTTACTTATAAATTTACCCTTTTGTGTATGAAAATAAATCATGTGTTTTACCAGCAAATATGTTGTTATTAAATGTGATACATATTCCCCATTTTGTGAGAACCCAATGAACAACAAACGAGTGATTTGAAATGGCGAGTAAAAGAGTACTAAAACGTACTAAAGAGGTTCCACTATAGTGGAACCAACAAAGTACGTTTTAGTACTCTTTAGTACGTTTTTCAAGGGACTGAAGAAAAAAACTTACTAAAGTGAAAAACGTAATAAGGAGAAACGTATTAAAGAGGTTCCACTGTACTAAAGTTTCATCTGGTATGTGTATTGTCTGGTATTGTTTCATCCGGCGTACCGTCTGATCCGCTCCTGTGTGGTGGCCGACAGTCCTGCGTAGGTCCGAATGGTTCCGGACTCGGTGTCGGTCTCGGGGGCCGCCACGGGCTCGGGGGCGGGCTCGGCCTGCTCGGCCGCGCTCGGCTGTTCGCTGCCCGCTTCGTCCTGCTCCTGAGCAAACAATACGCTCGTTTCAATCAACAAGTGTAAACATAGAACATGGCAGAGATCTGGAGATTATGAGCTACTATTTTTTGTCATCTCTACGGCAGATGCAAAATAAACCAGTAAATCATTACATGTACCGTATTAACTCGTGTATAAGACGCACTCGTATATAAGACGCACCCTTGTTTTGAGAAGTCTATTTTAAGAAAACACTTAGCATGCGTGTATAAGACGCAGTAAAATGATGAAAAACATTGTGTGTTTGTATACATGATATCCATCTAAATGTTGGTTTTCCAGCTAACTGAGCTATTTGAATGAAAATCACTGCCAACTGTTGTAAACAAACAGTAATTTCCTGCTTCTGAGAAAGGGGGGAGGGGAGTCTCTTCCCAGCAGCTGTTGCTTGCTCTAAGAGGCATACACCTGCCATTCCTCTGCATTCCAAAACAAACCCAACTCCTCTCCTCCCCTTCCATTAAGATCGCCATTCAACAGTGTTTTGTCTATTTTATGCCTGTCAGAGCAATGTTTTTCAGACGTAAACATATATTTTGTCTCCTGATCTAAATGCAAGGGAAAACATTTTGTTGCACAAATTTAATATGTTAATAATGTTGTGTCTAAACACAGTATGAGTAGTCCAGACAGAGTGAGAGAGAAAGGCAGAGATAGACAACATGTGGCAGTCTACCACAGCTCTGTTTACAAACATCCACCTTGGATTTACTGGGAAAAAAGCTTGGTATGCGTGTATAAGACGCAGGGCTGTTTTCAGAATCAAAATATTGACATATAATTGCGTCTTATACACGAGTTAATACGGTACTTAAAAATGCATTATAATTAAACATTAAATAGCAGAATTTTACTATTCTTCAAGCAGTATTAAAGCTAGCAAGACATTGGTTATAAACTGAAACAAATGGATAATGTAGTAAGACTGACATCGAAGTCCGAAATCAGGATTATTCTGATTTTGTGAAACTGTGTAAAATTTGATAAAATGTTGGTAATATGACCAAGCAAAATGTCAAAAACTAATCAATCAACCGGTGGTTTGGGCACATGAAGAGGATACAGGGGAAGAGAATACCATGTCGAGAGTTTGAAGTGGCCAGGAGTGGCAAAAGGAGAGTGGGAAGACCGAGGGAGAAGTGGTAGCAGAGGATGTGCGAGAGAGTTTGGAGAAGTGGGGAGAAGTAGAAGAGGAGAGTTCTTGGGAAGACAGGAAGAAGTGGAAGAAGCTGGTGGAGAAGAAAGAAGAAAGAGGAAGAGCCAAGCTTGGCCTGCTGGCTCAGGAGTCCGAGGCCCTAGCAAGTGGTCGTCTTGGCCACCCCCGACCCAACTATGGAACCGGGTGAAGGATTATTATTAACCATTCAGAAGATAATTCTTTGAAAATTTGAACAAATCTATGGATTAAAAAAAATGGTTAGCAAGTAGGGATGTCGGCGGGTCCAAAATCAGGAATCGGGTACCCGTCATAAATACTCGGGTCGGAATCGGGTAATTGAAACCCCCCTAAAAAAAAAAAAAAAAAAAAATTTTGGTGGAGGGTGGCTAGGTAAAGGGGTAGAGGTTTAGGTAAATACACACGTGGCACATAGCTGCGTGAGAGGAGAAAATGACCCTCTCTCAGGGCCATCTGTGTGCTTGTCCTTGAAAATAATTTGAGAAAACAGGACAAGACATGATAACATTCTTTGATAACTAACAACTTCAATCATAAGAAAACACGAACTTGTTCACCTTTCTACCCAGGACTCAACTTTTTCACTGTGCTACAGTGTGATTGAAAAAAAAATACAAACGCATTTTTCCCATGCTTCCTACTCCCTACACATGATTTCACCCCTCCTTCCCCATTCCTCTCTCACCCCCCAGAACAAGCAAAGTCGTTGAGCTTCCCCCTTGAGACGCAGCTGATAACTGTGCGTAAACAAATGTATTTCAACTACACTCTAAAAAAAAAAAAAAAAAAAAAAAAAATTTTTTATATATATATTTTTTTTTGGTACCCGCGATTATTATTTATTACCCGAGTTATTGATTACCCGGAACCGCCCGGGTACCCGCCGACATCCCTATTAGCAAGACACAGGGACATGTGTGCAAAATTTCAGCTCAATCAAAGACCCGGTGTGACCTGTTTACCAGTTTGGAGAGGAAATAAATTAAAAAAAGGTCTGTGTCAAAAGAGCGAAAAGGAGACACTTTCTCCAATCAAGTACGCTTGCAATTAATTACCTTGCTTCTGACTGGCTGTGGGGTCTCGTCGCCGTTGCTGGCCGCTGACTGTCCGCTTCCCTTACGCCCTCTGCTCTTCTGCATCTTCCTGCTGGCAGCGGAGATGATGGAGGATCCGATGGCCTTGGCCAGACTCTCTTTGCCCTCCAGCTTCATGCCTGGACCAAACATAAGTCATCACACAGTGTCCACACTGCAGTGGGAGGTATACTTGGCCCACCGAGAATGTAGCTATCCCTTTCATAAGATGAGCAGTATTGTTCGACCCTTGTTCGACAGTTATAAGCTCTTACAAGATACAACCCGAGTGATGACCTGCCACTCCTTTCCACCTACACTGTTGCCATTTTATACAACTTTCCGTGAATTTTAAAAGCTAACTGTATTGAACGATATTTGGCACCACAACAAAACAACCCTTTCCCGGACACCTGCAGAGAAAACCGAATACGCGTCAAAACACTCCTAAGGATTACCGTATTTACTCGCATATAAGCCGCACCTGAATATAAGCAGCACCCCAGTTTTTGGAAGTCTGTTTCTGAAAAACCCTTTGTATGCGAAAATAAGCCGCAGGATGTAATAAAAATAGCACCAGGCTTTATTGTATCTATTATACACTTGAGTTTAGCGACAGGTCATTAAAGGACATTGACAAGGGTTGACAAGTGGTGGCTGAGGTTATCTGGAGATGAGGCAATCCCCAGAACCTTCTCCCATATCACCCGCGCAGATTTTACCCATTCAAAATGGGAAAAATCGTTTTGCGCGCGAATATAAGCCGCACGCGAATATAAGCCGCAGTAGGATTTCTAGGTGGTGAATAATTGAATATACCCGCGGCTTATATGGGAGTAAATACGGTACAAGCTAAACCCATTGTTGAATTTTACACAGCATTTGCTGAACTGGCTTCATGCTCGCTGGGCCAAGTATAACTTACGAGGGGTTTTAGCTTGTCATTATTGTATAAGAAGATATCGCCAAATAAGTACCGAAGTCAACCTCAAAGAACATTTCAATTGGCACAATTGAGTGTTGCACCGTCATCAAGTTCTTTTAAAATCAATGATAATCATCTCACACAGTTGGAAAAGATTTTTCTATGGAAAACCATGCAACAGTCTCCATAAACACTAGACTCTTCCAAAATGGCCCGAGGTGTTTTTCCTTAATTTTGAAAGAACTTCACGATGGCACGACACTCAATTTGACCATTTATATGCTATTCGAAGTTGACTTGCTTATTCGGCGATAACTTATACAATAACGACACAATTATGATAAAATTTGGTAAATGTCAAATACCAAAAAATCCCTGCACTCAAAAACAGTTGAAAAAAATCTGAAAAACACCCCTAAAACGTAATAATGACAACCTCGAAATCCAGTGATAATTAATCAAGATATAGTCACTTCTCTCAACTTTCAATACCATTTTCATGACTGTAAAATATCTGTAATGACAATTTTATTACATTAAGGTGGGATGTCCAAGTATTAAATAAACATATTTGTTCAGATATCTATCGGAGAGCTCTGCTGAACATCTGTCGAGGTACGTACCCTCTACTTTCTCGATGTTGCTGAGCAGGAGCGTGGGATTCATGGCCGACGCCTCCAGCTCCAGGGTGTTGCTCGCGTCGAGCGCGAACGGAAAGCTCTCGACGTCCTCCTCGTCGGAGAAGAACCAGTCGGTGTAGAGCAGCAGCGACTCCACGATGCGGCACTGGTGCGACATGTCCGTTACCATCGTCACCTGCAGACAGCGGACATGTTAGTTTTACGCTAAATTATACATTGGAAAATATTCCGCTTTTTAACCAGTATCTCTTACGTTTTGGCATTCAACATAGTCATAATAGAAAATATTATTTTGCAAAACAAATAAAAAATTGTGTTTGGAAATTTTATAAATTTGCACAATATTTGAAAGCCCTAATATTCTTACCTAGTCCAGTCAAATCAAGCTTAAAAATGTCCAAACCCAAAACAAATTGCAACATTTGGTTTTTTGGTATCATTCTCTTCATAAAAATGCCCTCTACAACATATCCAAAATCCGCGCACCGGAAGTACTTTTTAATCACTGTTTAATTTAATTTCCCATGTTAATTTCATCTTGCAAAAAAACTTTTTTTCATGTAACTCCGATTTTGATGAAACTTAGCAGAATTGTTCACCATCCTAAATGAACACAAATAGCTCTCCGATTCAAGCTCTCTGAGCTTGAATCGCTTATTCAAGAAAGGGCGTCAATCCAAAAATAGTGCAACTGACCTTTTTTAAAATCGTCTCTTAGCATGTAGACACACATTTTAGCAAAAAATAGCGTCAGTCCCATTACTCCTAATGGCTAAAATCCGCTATTAATTTACGAAATTTTGCAGGAAATGGCATCAATCCAGGACAGTTTACCACTCTTTTCTCTGAATCCCCAAAATGGACTGATGTACTTTCTTGAATAAGTGTGAATCCGTTCAGAAGGCGAAACAATAACTAATTTCAGACATTCCATGATTTATCAATTGATTGAATAGACCCGATTAATCACTATTTCTGCTATGAAGTGCGTAACGCGCGACGCACCATGTTGTTGCCGGCGGTGCGCACGAGCGTGGGTCCGAACACTATGGCCAGGTTGCGCGCCTCCATCTTGTTCACGCTGGAGTGCTGCACGACGCGCTGCAGATGCAGACACAGATGCTTCAGAGTCTCGTAGTGATGGTCGGGCAGGTCGTGCACCAGCCTCCGCATCAGCGTTATCCTGGCAAATACAAGATGCAATCTAGAAGTCTGTCAAGCTGTGCGAACAGGCAGTTTAGTTCATCCAAACATTTTGGAAGCTCTTTCTAATATTCGTGCCAATTATGAGAAGATTCACTGTTGATTTTAATATACATACATACTGGGAACTGTAAGAAATGAAGTTGCCCAAGTCTCTACATCCGATCAAAAAAATAGTTACCTATGAGAACATTCCTAACATCGTTCATGTTGAGTTATCCAAGACGAATTATGAAGGAGATTTACTGCATATTGGAGCTTATCAATATTTTCAGTCAATATTAGTTGATTTTGCAGTGATTTATTAATAGAGGCATTTGAAAATGGTGTTCACGAAATCGCGAAAATTTTAAAAGTAGTTTTTTCCATCATTTCTGGGCATAGTTTTGCATACTGATAACAAATAAATACGCAAGAATTAAATCGCTAAATATTGCTATTTTTTTAATTTTTTCATTTCACCACTATTTGAACAAATTGGCTTAAAACGCGAAATTGGCACCGAAATCCAGTGGTTATAATTATAAAAAACAGTTTATTTGAAAGAAAAACACAATTTTTTAAACTTATTTTAAATGAGTGGAAGTTGTTTTGAGCTATTTCATTGTCCTGAGGGAATTGTAGAATTTAGAATGCCCCCCCCCCCCCCCCCCCCCCCCCCCAATACTAGCCAGCTTTTGGGGCAGGAATGTCAGGGAGAAATTGGTACCTATTGATTTTTAAAAATGTGATCTCAATACCTATGGATTGAGAACCTCTAGAACAGAGTTATCCATTTTTCGTGAGATAAAATCAACTGATATCAGTGTCAATAATGTTTTCATCAAAATTTGGGAGTATGTGTAAATTTTAACAAAATAAAACGAAATTAACACCGAAATTTGACTTTATGCACCGCTTTTAAACCCAATATTAGCACCCAGTAATCACCGACATTCTGATTTTCAAAACACCATTTTCAAGTGCCCCTATTTATTAATAAAATAAAAAAAATCTCGTCTTTAAGTACCTACCTACGCTTGTGAAAACTGTCAAAACCAAGTGCTATTATTTTAAACATTACATTAATAAATAGTGGATATTAATATCTCAACATTTCGTTGGAAAAATGAAGAAAGAGCGCATGTTTTGCCGACAACATTGTGTCAGGTTTGTGATGCATGTGCCCTTTTATTAGATTCAAGTTTGCTGTACTTGGCTGCTCGTAGGATTTCCTTCAACTTCAGGTCTTGATTTGATAATATTTAGGTGCAAGGAAGTAAAATCATATCTATTCAAAGTTATTTTGGCAGTTCTTTTCAGCGTAGATTAGTTCCAACAGATGTGTCCTAACTTATTTGATGAGGGAGAAGTCTTTGCTAAACTGACCCCTTTTAAGTGTAAATGTTAGCATTTTGTTGTCACTATGCCTGAATCTTAAGGGTTGTTATTACCATTAGTTTAAGCTACAGTTAGTTTAAGCTTCTCTTGAGAAATGTTTTGTTAGTTGTGTAAATTCTTTTCAAAAATCTTCCCGCCCTGACACAGACACAGCTTCCTGGACATCTGTGACTGAGCCGCGGACTCACCTGGTGTTCGGGTCCTCGCACTTGTCAGCTCGGATGAACTGCGGGTAGAGCTCCGACGTGAGCAGCGCGTCGGGCAGACGTCGGAAGAAGAGCTTCAGGAGGCTCGAGATCACGTTCACGTCCGTCCATCGCTGGTCCTAGCATCACGTCATTCGCATTAGATCAAGGAATAATACACAGACACGGGACAACCAAGTGAATACAACATTATACATGGAGAAGTTTAGATGGTCAAGTAGCCAGCGTGAGCTTGAAGAGTTTTTAAATTGATTTTTATCAATATCTTTTCCCAATGTAATTGTCAATTGACAATTGTTAATGAAATTTATTTCATAGTTTGGAATGGTTCATTAATCCAGGGCTGCCGCCATATACAAATTAATATCCTTCTAGGAAGCCTGAAAAATCCGTAAAAATCCGTATGTCCATTTAAAACCATTAAAAAGATGTATCTCGCATTTTTCAAGCACCAATACTTGACACTTGACAGAAGATAAGCCATTGAATTCCTCACACCACATGGGACATGAGAGGAGGGGTTGGGTTCTGGACTGACAGCTGAGGATGAAATGGTAATTCATGATGATCATAATAAAACTGCAAAACTAAGCTCACGCAAACCCAAGCTATCTTCCTAGGCAAAACTAAGGGCTGCAAACAGGTCATTAACCCACGGCAGGCAGAGAACAAGTGGCTGCATTGCTTCCCCCCTCCCTACTCAAGGTCGACCAGTTTCCCCCACCCACATTCCTTGCTCCACCAATCACAACCATTTTTCCCTAGTATAGCACAACCACCTACAATATTCCTCAGCCACAAGCTCTCCTGAGTTAGTTGCAGCTACATTCACTGCCTTATTGACTTGTCAAACTATTTGCGTATGTAATGAATATTATCTTCTTAAGTTTTTCAACAGAGAAAATGTGTTTTAAGTTTTTAACCATGTTTTAACCATAAATCACTAAAATCCGTTAATGTGACACCATATCCTTGTGTTCGTTTTTGTACTCATAAATCCGTAAAAACAGATAATATCCGTAAAAACGGCAGCCCTGCATTAATCATTATTATTTATTTCCATTATTTTGTCCTACAGACGTTTAGTGTAACGTTTTTATTTTTTACTACGTAGTACCTAATTTTCAGGCACTAAATGTCTGGAGGACAAAATAAAAATAATAATAAACCATACCAAAAAATTAAACAACTTTCATCATACAACATAGGTACCTACTTTGTAATTTTCTATGTAATCTGTTCGTAAGTTGAAAAATAAATCTATTTTGAATCTTTTTTTGAACAGTTCTGAAGAGCCGCACAAATCCATAAATTTCATAAACATTAAAATTAGAGATGGGCCGATACCGATACCGATACTCGCGATACCACCGATACCATAGGTATCGGAGTATCGCGATACTTCAATTTTTTTGCCATATTTGGCGCTACTTTTGAACCAATACTTTTGAATTTTCCCGCGTTTCACAGTCACTGTTGGCTCCCCATTGGCTGTTGCTCAACAGCAACACCCATTGGCTTATGTACAATGAGCATCGACCAATCAGAGCGCCGCTTTGATCAAGGTTTCCTGCAGTCTTTGTCCTTCAGTTTCAACTTCTTTCAAGATGGCGTCTTGCATTATTTTGTTAGTTACAACTTATTTTAATGTGATGTGTTCCAAACGGAATAAAAGTGGTGTCTGGAACCAATTTACTATAAAACATCATTTCAAATTGAATTTTGTTGTATAATGCATTTGTTTTGTTGAGTACAAAGTGGAAATGAGTACTTACTTTGGTGTACCTAACCCTGAAATCTGCAAACTGAAGATTGAATTTAGATTTGGTGCACATAATCTATAAAAATTAAGGTAACAAAAGTATCGGCGATAGTATCGGTATCGTAAATCAATAAGTAGGTATCGGTACAAGTATCGGTATCGGTGAAAATGTGGTATCGACCCATCTCTAATTAAAATATGTTTCTTCTAGCTAAAAGTTTGAAACATTGTTCATGGCAGGCAACTAGGATGAACAAAGAGAACAAAGAGGGATTTGCAATGTGGTGTACATTACGGATTAATTTTGTTAAAATCATCGTTTATGTTGTAAGAAATGCCTATAAATTACAGAATGGGAGCCGAAACATTTCACATAGTATGAACAAAAATGCATTGTAACATGGCTGGTCAATTGCCTGGTATGTACCTGGTAATCAGTGAACTGGAAGCCCTTGTTGACGGCTTCGGTGAGCGAGGATACGGCTGCGGTGTTTCCGGGGACTCGGTAGATGCCTGGAGACATAACACACTTTAAAATACACTCCTCGATCCATTGCAAACCTTCCTTCCATCATGTCAAGGCGTTTTTATATGAAAGCCAAGATCAATACAAGTAAACAGACTTTAACACATTAACACTCAACCATGGAGTATACAACATTAAAACTTTTCTAGTTAGGTAGGTAGTTCTGCTTTTTGACAAAATTTCACATGCAGTTTGAAGATCCTTTAATGAAAGGTATATCATCGTTTATGTTGTAAGAAATGCCTATATATTACAGAATGGGAGCCAAAACATTTCAAATATTATGAACACCTATTGATCATATTGATCAATATATCACCTATTGATGAATATTCATCAATAGCCCCACCGACGGTTGCCACCTTATCGTGGTGGTGGGGTTTGTGTTGGCCAATGATCCATTGCAGCTAGGCCGGCGAGCATATGCTCATGTGTAAGGGATGCCGGACAGATCAGTGGTGAGGCCCAGACCAAGAGCAGCCAGTGTTGGCCTAACCATATCCTCCCTTGAGTTTGCGGTCCCCATCGGGCCGGCCTTCCCCCTCGAGATGGTGGTCCCCCTGAAATCGGGTTCTGCCGGCCCGAATCCTCACACCCCCCGGTCCGTCCCCATTCCGACCTGACCTTCCCACCAGTGTTGGACTCCCCCGGATCGGGCCCGTTAGGTCGACCCCCTCCCCATGTCCTCCACTTATTTCAACAAAGTTTAAAGTTAAAAAAATAATTAATGTGCGCAATATAACCTCGTCGTTGACGCGCCCTTAAACCCTAATAATCTAATCTAATCTAATTCATCAATAGGTGACATGAAAAACATGTTTCTTGCAAGTTGGAATACCACAAGGAATTCATTTAACAGTTATTAAAAGTTAAAATAAAAACTATGAAGACTTTTCACTAACTATTTTTTATTGAAAATCCATATTTCCTTCGGTGGACTTCTTCAGAATGAAACTAAACAAGTAAAACAGCAAAATATAAAAAGAAAACAGAAGAAAAAATACAAACTAATTTTTAATTTAGAATTTTAATTCTGGTGCACCTTTTGGCAAATTATGTATTTTAGAGTAGAGGGCATTTTTCTGAAGAGAATTACCAACACCACAAAACCAAATGTTACAAACAATTTGTATATTATCTGCCACTTATCTGCAATTTTAAATGCAGTTACTACAAGTTCTGAATTTCTCCACGGTGCGGCAGCAATAGTAATCTTTTCTGATTGGCTTGTCATAAGGTTTTCTTATATGAAATTAATTTTATTCAAATCTTATTTTGCTGTGACTGAACACTAATCACCGTTTCATATTGTGGACTATATCACATAAACCCTATCATCTACTTCTCTTAGACATAAGAGGGCCGAGTAGTGAGCGTGGCCTTGTATAGTTTTTTAATCGATTTTTATCAATATCTTTTACCAATGTAATTGTTAAGAAAATAGTAAGGCTTGTAGGAGTATTCAGAACAGTATTCAGTATTCATTGAACTGTTCTGAATACTCGTACAAAGCCTTATTTTGTTAACAATTACATTGGTAAAAGATATTGATAAAAATCGATTAAAAAACTCTTCAAGGTCAAACTCACTACTCAGCCGTCTTAAACACTAGGCATTACGACAATAATTGTGGCCTAGCCTTTACCTATGATGTCGAGGCCTCGCTCCTCCACCACCTCGGTGCACTTGACGACGAGCTGCGGCAGGTACGGGTTCGCCTCGGAGGCGGGACACATGTGCAGCGGCACCCCGATGGCGGCGCCGTCCGGCGGGGCGGTGGGCGAGGCCGGCGTCGGCGACGCATGCATGCGCCGCAGCTGCCGCGCCACGCGACCCTTCCACGTCTTGCTCTTCGGCGACGACACGAGCGCATCTGCAGCACGCGATGACACGTTAGGTTGGTTCGTCGGTCAAATAAAATATCTAGTTTTTAACCCTTTAACTAGTGAGTCAATTTGTAGGTAGGTAGAGGTAAAAATTCTATGTCTGTTTTGGGATGAGTTAGGAAGCAGATTTTTGTAAGATAAGAATATCTGGCTATCAAATATTAAGCAAATTTTTAAAATTTAAAAAACTACATTTATTTTTTATGTTTATGTAGAATACCAAAACGTACGAGATACGGGCATACTCGTTAAAGGGTTAAGCACTGCTGACTGCCAATGAATTGGAATTTTCTCAGTATGACCAAAGATAAATTACATTTGAATTTGTTGAAAAACACACAAAAAAGACTGAGAACTACTTATCTGAAGTTTTCTTCAATTTTACCTAAATTTGTATAGACGGTACAATTATTTACTTAATTTGTACTTAATTTGCAGAGTTATATTATTTTAATTCGTTTTAAAACTCCCCAAGAGGGATTTTTAATATGGTGAAACTAAGCGAAATAGAAGTAACTGCTTTAATTTCTTCATTCATAATTTAACATTCATAATTAAAGTTCGTGTAAAGTTCAAATGATTTTTAAATTGTAAATGTTTGAGTAGATGATCAAATAATTTGTAGGCATATGTATTAGGACTGAATAAGATTCCTACTTAAGTTGTTTTATTATTTATACCAATTATAATGTAACTAGAGGGTCCCGTCATGTAAAACATGACAAATGTGCACCAGTGAGGTATGCGTAAATATAAAACTACAGCAATATTTGTCAGCAGAGAGTGCGTCGTTAATACACTTGACGTCGTTGATGACCCAATCTTAACAGAATACGTTAACATGAGGAACGAAGAAAAGCAATTTGATCATACTTATTATGATGAAACAATTTCATATAAGTTTCCAAATTTACACCAAGTATTCGTACTAAGTAAAAATAAGAAGAAAAACAATGTATGCGCCGTAAAAAATATATTATATATATACATTACGTTGATACCGTGACCTCATGCCCACGACCTTTTCTTCGTTTGTGATGCTATTACATGGTATCTACGGTTTCATTATATACGTTCCTCAGATGTAGGGCGGAAGTAAATTTGTTTGATTTTGCGGTGCATAATTTTGGATTGTAATCAAGCTCTATCAAGTACCGTTTCACTGTTAACAAATAACGTTAGGTATATTGAAGTATTCTCTTACAAAATCTCATGTCACCATTACAAATGATTGGTTGATGTCAGAAATACAGTTCTCTGAGCTCACTTCAAGAATATTAAAATGGACTTCAGCCCATCTACCTCTAATTAAGGTATAGATATTCAGTTGACAATGTAAAACTTAAACATTGGTGCTTCATACTTTACCAACAGCAACATGAATTCGTTGTCAATGCATGACTCAATAATACAGACTACTCTACGAAATAAGAAACGACTGAAAATGATTAATCTAACAACATTATTTAAAAACTTCGTCGGTTTAGTTGGTTTGTGGGTTACAGAGCCGTGTTGATTAAATGTAGGAAGAAAATAATACGTTTGATCGTTTGCAAATTGTATCTTGAGGCCAATGTTAAAAATCTATCGGCTTTGTTTGGTTTTCATGGCCCTCTAAAATACACAGGAAATGAAAATTTTTAAAAATTACACTTTGACGTTTCTTAGCGTGAAGAAGTTTTCTATATGTAATGGCTCTTTTGAACGGTTATTATGTGTTATAGACATAGTAGATTTTTTACACACTCAAAGGGATAAGGATTACGTTTTAGGTAAGTTATGGTTATTTCTTTACTTTGCGAAGGCAAAAGACGTATTTGTAGACACGATTGGCAATGAAAGGCCACCATTTTAAATACAAAATAGTGCCGTTTTCAATATAATGTAAAGATTTGGACAGTTATTCTGTGTTAAAATACATTTCTTATAAACACAAAGGGATAAGGATTGCCATTTAGGTAAGTTTCAGTTATTTATTTATGCACAAAGAGCAGAAGATGTATTTTGGACATGATTTGGGCAATGTAACGTCGACCATTTTAATTTTAAATACAACATAGAGAGTGTGCGCGCGAAATTGAGAGGATGCGCGCGCAGGCGTTCCTGACACACAGACAGAACTGCGTAATTATAATGTAATTGTGCCTTGGCAATTTGCATAAACCACAACCATTTAATATTTCAACAATGCCCATGCACCACAACCATTTACATTTGCTTGAATGACATAAATAGCTTGAATAGCTTGAATTTCATTATTCATCAAGCGAGAGTTAAAATCATTAGAATTTCTCATACAATTTAAATTATAAACCAGAATTATGTTCAGGAGGCAAATTCTTGAGATTCATGTTATGAAACCGTTTTACGTTTGCATTGCGTAAAGCTTGAACAAGTTGCAGAGTTGTCAACTTTTTCAAGTATTAAACAATGAAAACGTGAACGGATTGAAAACGTCAAAGTCCAAGAATTGACCTCCTGTCACACATTGTCAGACCTTCTGTCCGTATAATCTGATTCAAGTAAAGTGCTCTGACCTTGACTGGGCTTGGGAGTCTTGCTGGCCGGTGATTGGCCGGTGGGCGAGCGCGACCTGAACGAGGTCAACTTGCGCAGACCCTTGCTTTGTTGCGCCGCGTCTCCCTTCGCACCGCTGCAGTCCTGCAAACACAACAACAAACATTGTTTCATCACAAGCACAGTGAAAAAGACATTTTCAAAGCAGAGCAAGACCTGATTTTACTGATTATTGTGTTGGCTCCAGTTTAAACAAAATAACAGTTTTAGAAGAACTACCTGCTTCTAAAGATGTGATGGAAAATTTTCCAATCCCTTATTCTCTGAATTTTTAAAACAAATGTTAGGAAAGTTAATTATCACAAGTTTAGGGGATTGTAACGGATGTTTACCTCAGATAGAAGTGCAGAAAACAACAGAATATCTTATTTTTCTAAACAATAGTGTTTTCTTTTCCCGCCAATTCTGTTCAAGGTCAAGTTGCGAAAATAATTAGTTGTAAAGTGACAAAACAATATACCAGAACAATTGAAGAATCATTAAAATAAATCCAACTTCCACTTGATAAGATAGAAAAAGTCAATTCATAGCTTGCACGAACTTCTTTTGTTTTATATCAGCAATGCTAAATTATTGAATTTTCCACCCGAGGACGGACATTACGTTGGCAAATTGACGGGTCAGATTATACCAACTTTATTGAGGTAAATCGATGTATTTTTGTATAACGTGAGTGATTCCTCTTCGTACATAAGATATCTCCGGAGCCTATACAATTTCCCAGGTAGCCATTAACTATAAAATATCGTCAAAAAAGCAGAGAATCACAGCTATTCTACGTGCCATTAAGATGGCGGCACACAACATTGATATGACATCACGTTCAACCTATGAATACTTCCCAACAGATATGAGAATTGCATTCAAAATTTTGATTAGTGTGAAACTTTCATCAGGAACTGTAAACCTCTGCACCAGCAATAAAGAGTGACAACTATTTTATCTCATCTTGAGATGTTTAATTACTTAGTAATGTTCTCAAAGACAGATAATATATTATTTATTGATATGAATTACATTTAGGTTTAAATACAACTGCTCTCCATGAAACTTAAAAACACACCACAAGACAAAATGTATCTCGTTGTCATGGTTGCACTGAACTGCACTGAGCATCCAGCAAGCTTATACAACAACAACGAGACGCTGAACTACGAGAATACATCTTACCAATGTTGCCAGCCATTGTGCGTACTTTCCCATCACAAGAGGGCTACATGGCGACACGCATTCTGTTCGTTCAGTTCGCAACGGATATCAACTCCTGTGTCAACAATCAATACGAATGCACACGCTGGACAGATATCAACTCCTGTGTCAACAATCAATACGAATGCACACGCTGGACAGATATCAGCTCCTGTGTAAACAATCAATACGAATGCACACGCGGTATTCACTATCTTATCTTACTTGCATTCCTCTTTTCAGAAGTGACCGGCCTTTGCGGGGATTTATAAATAACTGTCTACAAGCAGCTATTGGATTGGGTCTAAAAGATTACAAAATGTCCCCCCAAACAATTATTAATTTAAATTTTCACCTAATTGTAAAATACAATCACTTTTATTTCAAGAATCAGTCTCCTGAACAGATTTATGAAAACATACTTGAAATCCATGAGGATTTGTGTAAACACTTTTATTTTATAAGAAAGTAGGTATACATTTATTGTAGAATTAGTTACAAATAGCCCTCTTGTGATGCAAAAAAAAATAGCAAATCAAGAAATAAGTATGTGTCTTAATTTTCACTAAATCTTGGAGTTTCCAATCTATGTATAGAATCACAATGAACAAAATCGACGCAAAGTATCATCCAATGTTTCGAAAACTATTAAACAACGATGAATCCCGTCGAGGAGAAAACCGAGCCACTTCACAAGAAACTACACCGCAGTTGTTAAATCTTCTGCGACTCTGAAACCGGCCGAGCGACGATGATTGAGTGACTTATCTCCGCTGACATTGAATCAAGCTGCCATTATCACGCCCGAGAGTGAATGTAAACACCGGTGATAATGATAATGTCATTTTGACAGCTGACTCTCAAGTACTTGATCGCTTACAACACACAGACAATATTATCTCCATTTTATATGTCTACAGCATTCCATTCATACAGAGTATTATCTCTGGTTTATCTTGTATTGAATTTCACGTAGTTAACAGGGATTTTGGAGTTTATCAAAGATAATTATTAATCACACACAAGTATCAGGTAATACTTGAACTTGATGAATCCATAGATTTACAACTTTTCTGATGCATTTTGTACAACCCACGTCTTAACTATTTAATGCATTTTAAGGTAAATGTTCGATTGACCCCACTTTTTAACACTATTTTCCACCCAAATGGTAAATCTTTTCAGAATATCATTGAAGTTTGAACAGCTTTTGGTGGAGAAAGAGCTGAAAAGTGGCAACAGGCCAATTGTTGATTGAATTTTCATTATTTTCGCTTCACCCCAATCTGTCATAGATAGAGCCAGTTTTAAATGGTGATTTTATTTCTTAAAATTCGTTTTTAAAATCATCAATTTCGTTTTTGGAAGAGGGATTTCGCGATTTTGTGGTGATATTAAATTGGTTATAAAACACATTGTAATAGCCCCCAGAAACCATAATTAGATGAAAAACATGTATGCCACTTTTGAGGAGGGATTGGAATGGATTGGTCATGCACTATTAGCACTGAAATAGGCTTGTCTAGAATGGCGTCTTTAATGCTCTGTACTGTCTTTTCCCCAACCCACATTTTCTCTGTACTAGTATAGATGATACATAATATTTAAAATTTCAAGACGCAAAATGTATAGTTTGACAAGATATTTTTTTTTCCAATCCAACAATTTTCAGTGCAGTAATTGTTCCAAAATATCCTTCTGTGTAAGTAGACTATTGATAAATAGTTGGGACTGGTTGAGGGTGGAAGGGGGGTTGGGAAAACCGGTCGACCTTGAACAGATGGGGGCGCAGAACAAAGCAGCCTGGAGGCATCATCAACTGGTTAGACTGGTCTGGTTCACTTTGAGGGTGGGTAGTTAAGTGTCTGGCGAGGGGGAGGGGGTTGAGTGAGTAGCACATGGAAAGAAACTGGTTTCGTTTGTTGTTGTGTGACCTGTTAGGGGAATAAAATCAGTAATTTTAATAGAAAACCTTTATTTCGTGGTCATTTCGCGGAAAATGTTGAATATCGCGATCAGGGTTGGATTTCGTTTTTTTTCGCGATGTAAAAATGGTAGATTTGGGACCTATACACAATGAAATGGATTTTAGTAGAAGAAAATAGTGCAATCAGAACAATTCGCGAATTCGCGCATCACCATTTAAAACTGGCTCTAGTCATAGAACCCAAAATGTCTCAAAATCATCAAAAACGATCGTAATTTGCCTTCTTGACAGTCTAGTGGAAAGGTCGCCCTTTGGTTAAACAGAACTATTTGGGATCATTTTTGCTCAACATCAACAGTAACAGGAAAACTACAATCCTTTTTTTAACTTTGATTACAAGTGTGGGTTGTTTCTGTGGCATTTGTTTCACAAATAATTGGCTGGAAAAACCGTCTGGAAATTAATGAAAATTCTCAACTTTTGGTCAATGTAAAGCCATCGCTCTAGTTTGTTGCAGACTGATTTTATATATAAAAATTAAAAACCTCGATAGAAACAGTACTTTAAAACATGAAGATACTTTTAATAAGCCATATTTACAGTTAAAACAAGTACAACCGAACCGAGTACAACTATTACGCCGCTCCGGCCGCCGCGCCCGACATTGATGGTTCCGTCTTTGTTCCTTGTTCCGTCGACGGTGAAATGTCGGAAGCTTCGTCCGCCGCCGGGATTCTTCTCGGTGTCATTGGGGATTAAGTACTCTGGCCTTCGACAAGTCATGGCCTTGTTACAAGCCGAGCCCACGCGGGTGTCCTGCATACGGATCACCTGCAAGCCGCCAACCTCACGCTCAAAATGTCTCTATTTTCAGTGGCGGTCTGGCCCGGGATGCCGGGATGCGATCGCATCCCGGGCCCCTGTCGTTTAAAGGCCCATTTTCCCATATTACGGGCCCCTAAATACATTTTACTGTCGTTTTTCATGTTGAACCAGCATTTTTACTCATTTTACATACGTTTTTTCTATCTCTACTTTGTTTTACGGGCCCTGTCACATGTTTATCCGGGCCCTTTGCCTCATCGCATCCCGGTCCTTTTCATCCCAGACCGCCCCTGTCTATTTTGGTAACATATTCCAGATATTTTAAATATCAGGAAAGTTTTTATAATATGTTTGTTTCTCGATATTAAGACGGCTGGGTAGTGAGTTTGACCTTGAAGAGTTTTTTAATCGATTTTGTAATTGCTAACAAAATAAGGCTTTGTACGAGTATTCAGAACAGTTCAATGAAAATAATTCCATAGCTTGTAATTGTTTATTAGATTTACCTTGTCCTACAGACGTTTAGTGCCCGATAATTAGTAAAATTATGGCACTAAACTTCTGTTGGACAAAATAAAACTAATAACTTATTCCAAACTATAAAATTATTTTCATTGAATTGTTCTGAATACTCGTACAAAGCCTTATTTTGTTAACAATAACATTGGTAAAAGATATTAATAAAAATATATAAAAACTCTTCTTCAAGGCCACGCTCACTACTCAGACCTCTTAAGTTTGGATAAAGATCCAAACATATAAATTAACATCTTAGATTGAACACATGACTGGTAATAAGCGGTAAAAGTTGACCTCTGCGTTGCACGGCGTGTCAGCGCCCTGACAGGCGCTGACGTAGCGCAGGGTGAAGCCGCTGACGAGGCCGAGAGGCGCTATGTCCCGGTGCTGCTTCGTCATCACCGCTTCGCTGCACGAGGACATCGCATCCGCCGGCGCCGCCGCTTCTCCGCACTTTCGCACCACGAACATGCGCCGCGTCGCTGCGCAACATCTCACACCGTTCACGCGCGCAATAGACCACATTAGGGGCATTATATAATATAATGCAAACACTTTTATTTGTAAAAATTTTATGTAACTGTTTGCTTAACTGTTATGTAACTGTTTGTTTGCAGAATAAAATATTATTGTGGAGGTACACTTGGCCAAACAAAACTTGAAAGTTTAATAAATCTAATAGGCTGATAAATGTTAGATCGCACCATCAGAAGTCAGTCTAAGCGATCTCATTGTCTCACTTTAGTAGGTGACCTCACATTTCAATGATAATAACAAGCTTTGATTCGTTATGGGACATGACCAGCAGTCATTCAAATTTGGTCAACGTTCAAGTTTTGTTTGGCTGAGTGTACCTATTAAGATGGTCACTATTACTGAAATGGCAGATTTTCAGGGTGATCCTTCCTCTTTAATCAATTAGTGGTCAAAATTGTTGAACCATTAGATACATAACAAGATTATGCACCAGGAACGCAGTGGAATCGATATTTAAAAACTACAGGAACCCTATTACCGAATCAAATAAGTGAGAGTGAGTATGAGAAAAAATAGTGAGAAAATTGGTATCAGCTAATAGAATCTAAGCCTGTTGGATCCCTATTGGTTTCAACTTTCAACCTAACAATTTTCTCATTATTTTTTTCTCATACTAAAGTCGCATTCACATAAAGCGCGGAAAGCGTTTTGCGGTTTTCTCTACACCAATAAGATATTCAGAAACTTCCGCTTATTTTTCAGGAATAGGGTTCTAGTAGGAACGGCTGCTGAAATATTCGAAAAAGAATTGACAACAATAAGTCGTAGGAATTATAAGACAATTGGCTGAAGATGTGTAAAATGAAGTTTAAATGTACGAATGATAATTCAAGTCTAATGCACAAGTAATACGCAAAGTTCCGAACAGAACCTGCGTGGAAGCCCTGCGTCTTGGACGAACAGTACTGCGTGAACGACGTCGTGCACCACTTGGAGGTCGACGGACACGTCGCGACCATCTCCGCGGCGAGTACCTCGGCGCAAGGCGGCGTCGGTCCCAGGAAGCCGTCGGCCAAGTAGCCGTCGCACGCGTAGCATTTGATGGCCCACGTGTGTGGGTAGAGCAGGGTCAAGCACAGAGCGCGGTACCAGAACATCTTGTTTATATGCAGCCGGTGTGCAGTGAAACCAAGGTCACGAGATGTTTAATTCTGTTCTGTTTCTAGATTCATTCCCTACTGCCTTTTGACATATTAATGGCTGATAAATATATGTTCTTCTTTATTGATGTTGCTTTAACATGTTATTTTGTACTTTATATGTTTAGTTAAAGTGAGTGTAAATAAAAATATAAAGTTTAACATTTCTTAAGCTCTGTCCAAACTGTTCTTAAGTATGGAAAGATACAAAAAACAAACCATCGCTGATGTTTTAAATAATCTTATCATGTTTACAATTATGATAAATGTGTACCTGATCAATTCCATGATTATTCATCGTGTCTTCTGGTCCTCAAAATTGACTAGCCATGTCGGTAAAATAAAATTATTCCTTATACTTTCGTCTGTCCAAAACTCTCTCCCCCTCTCCAGATCCCTCGATAAGTCCTTCTTTAACAAGAGTTTTTCAAGTTATTCCATTTCAAGTGCATCTGCTTCAGATATCATCCAAGTTGTAGTTAGTCCACCTTTCATTTCTTTACTTACTCTCATTTTACTATTTTTCTACTTTACGAAGTAAAATAAAATTCAAAGTTACACTACAGTACAGGATATGATTTCGTTCATGAAATAAATTGTAGCTCAAATATATGTAGTAGACATTGGGCATACACTTCTTCATTGGCTATTTTAATATTTTCGTATTGCCTTTGTGACATTTTGGTATTGCATCACATGAGAGCTAATCATAACGTGTGTATCTATTCATAGTAGCACAAGAATTCCCTCATTAACATAATCTTGATGGCACCGAAAGCTGAGATTCCGTGCTTTCTTGGTAATTTTAATGATATTAATGATTACCTGGGTATTTGTAATCTCCGGAGATATCTATAGTACGAAGAAGAATCACTCACATTACATTGTAGTTACCCCTTGACGCAAAACAAAATCCCCCTGTTTGAGAGGTCACTACATCAAAACTACCTATTAAAGGAATGGTTCTGAAATGTTTACACAATTTAGAAAACATACCAAAAGTAAGTACTGTTTCATGTTTCAATATTTCAAACATAGTGTGCATGTTTCAAACATATTTGCTGAATAGGAAGAAGTAAACAATTTATTTACGTTACAGTTGAAAGAACAGAATAAACCAGATAATTGACTTGTTAAAATAATTGATTTGGAGTTACTTCGTAAGAATTAGGTAAATTTATATTGTTCGATCCACCATTTTCCTTGTGGACTATGCGCAAAGCGGTGTTTCCATTGTGATATAGATTTCTGAATCTGTGATACCGATCTTTATCTTTATCTTTATCTTAACATCTTTATTAAAAAATATAAAACTTTTTTCTCATTAATCAAAAATTTCTGAAAATTGCACACATAAAATTTGCATATGTATTCTAGAATGTGTGAAAGTTTCAGCTGTCTACCTTTTATAGTTCTGTCGGAATGACTCGAACAGTGGGATTTTTTGTGCCACCCGGTCTATCGATTTACCTCCATTACGTAAACTCTAATCCATCAACATACAGGCTGTTCAATTTACGCTTACAACGCCGCTAGGGTGTAAATAAGCAGCACCATCCAGACCTTCCACCTGAATTCACGCTTTGCCAACCTAAACTCTCCAAAGTGAATCCGCTAACTTGAATGTGCCACCTAGTTCTAGCTGATTTTCATTTTGTTGTGTTGGTTCTAGCGTAGTACATCATTTTCGTTGCCATCTTCACCACCATAATCATTGTAAAGAAGATTTCAACAAACTGTAGTGTCCGCCCCAGGGGTCTGGCGACGTGAAACGAAGCGCGTACTCACCGCCTGCTCCTGTAGCGTGTTGAGCCACGCGCCACACGTCGGCGCGTCCTCCGCCTGGAGCAGCAGCTCGGTGCCGATGAGCGTGTTGAGTCGCAGCGCGTGCTTCTTCTTCGTGCCGCCCTGAGCCAGCTCCGACTGAGATCCCGGCAGCGGCAGACTCAGACGGTCGTTCTCGTGCGCCTGCGGACATAACACCTTGTAATTATACTCTCGGCCATGTCTGCTGACCAGTGTTGTGATTATATCATATTATTTTTATCCACATAAAGATTTAACTTTATATAAGATAGCAGATATATTTCCAAAAAATCATCTAGATAATAGATAAAGATACAAAATAGTTATCTAGATATGGCGGAGGCGGTCGTGGCCTATTAGTAGGGAACCTTCCCAGCATATGCCTCTCGACTGAGGGAATAACACAAATAAACTGAAGTCAGGAAGAAAGACCGCGGGAATCGAATCCCTGGAGCCTTCCCATAGGACATGTAGGGTTTGAAAACCGACCATCAGCTTGTAAACCCTCTGCATGTGATTCTATCGGTTGCTACGACAACTAACCCAGGACTGCCAACGTCGCAGTGTGACCTTCCGCAGCGTAACTTCTTCTTCCATGCTCGCTTCACACCGGTGTCATCGTAACGACCAATCCCAATAGAGCTATTCACGATTAAACCTCACTAAATCACAAGTCAAGTCATTTATAGCTTTGTTTTCACTATGAGCTCTGCAGATTTATGAAATGTCTTATTTTAAACCAACAGCAAGTTTTATTTGCTCCTTTCAAATAACCGATTGACAATATTTAAAACACAAAAACGAACCGAACTTGTTTCAATGCTACATCAACTACCGACTAATCTTAAGAACACAAAACAATGTCTGATAAAGCACAAAACACAGCATTAAACGCAATATCAGCTTTCTAATAAAGTATCAAATCACAATATTTCAGCTTCTACAATTTCCCGGACACAATCGCTGATGGATAACGCACAATACGCAATATTAAACTCAACTACCACATTCTAAAAATGTTTTATATCACTATATTTCAACTTCTTTACTGTTGCGCACAATCACTGATGTAAAGCGCAATACGCGACACTGAACTCCCGCGCGATAACGTTGAGCCGCGTTGGCAACGTTAAGGCAGGTATTCAGCGGCAGTTGGCAGAGGCAAGACTGCATCCTGTCTGTTATCAGCTCGGTTACGAGCGGTGGTCAGTTGCCAGGAAATGGTTGATAAGTCCTTCTACGCCAAGCAAACCAATGTTGACGCACAACGTGGAAATAATAGGGTCATTGCACACGAATCTTTTCTCACACCGATTATTAGGGCAAGGATGTTTAAAATAATTTTTTTTTCAGACACGTCAAATGACACATAAATATGTTTCATGTGTTCCTGATTTAAAAAATAAAGTGTTTTATTTTGCCTGAAAATGTATTTTTCTAATTTTTTTTATGTATTCAGTCCTTTTCTTGCTATTTTAAAGTCTTCCTTTCAAAACTGCATGTAAATGATATTTCGATGAAACTTCATAATTATACAGATAAAAATACGCTGATTCCAAATATACCATAAAACAATGGGCTATCCACATTAATTTCCGAGATATATCACTTTTAAAGTCGCAGTTTTAACCACAGTGTTATATGGTTGTTTCTGTCTGAAATGGAAATGTTGGTGTTTAACTAGTTGTGAGGGGCATGCTTCAAATGACAATTCTTTGGAAAAAATGTTTTTCAGTGTAAAAAAATCTACGCTTCGCGAATAAAATATAATATTGATACCTCACCATATTAAATTTCGAGATATGTTCGATTTTCTAATTTTAATTCTTCTCTAAGCCAATGAGAGTGGCGATCTTCAATCAGCGAGCCAATTAGATTTCACTTGGGCATGGCTTAGCTGTTGGTCACGTGACCATTTGAAAGGAAGACTTTAAGGTCTTTTTGTACTTTTTTAAAATCAATGAGGAAAATAAAAATATTAATAATCTTTTTCCCGGTTCCAAGAGTTGGGTCGGGGGTGGCGAGGCCACCATTTACTAGGGCCCGGACTCCTAAGCTAGCTGGCCATGCTGGGCTCTTCCTCTTCGTTCTTCTTCTCTACCAGTTTTTTCCACTTCTTCCTGTCTTCCCACCACCTTCCTTCTTCCACTTCTTCCCACTTCTCCAGTCTCTCTTAAAATCATATCAAATATTTGTGTCATGTTACAACATTTGTTGTCTTCACACAATTTCCATCCTCCACTTGGCTGACCAACAACGATACTTGACACGACACATTCATACAATAATTTAAGTTAATTTTAATATCTTACTCCAAATTCAACTCCTAAATCAATAAATCGAATAATATGTCGATGAATAATTACAAAGCCTAACATTTCATTGGTCCTTTTCGGGATTTTATGGTCCTTTTTAAATAGTTTTAAAGTACTAATTGCCTGCCTTTTTGGATGTTTCATAGGTTCTAAACCTAGCCCTCCTGATCATATTATAGATATTTTGTTTTAAAAAAGAAAATTGATTGAATTTCCTAGAGGAAAAAAATAATTGCTAATTATTTCATCTTGTTTTTATATTGTTCTTGTAGAATTTCCTTATTTTCTTTTTGTGGTCAATGCAGGAATATAATAAAGTGGTGACTTTATACGTAGTAGTATAATCGTTTTCTTGGATGAAAAGCAAAACATAATATATAACTCTTCTATGAAATAATACTACATCAAATAGCTTAATGTGCAGGCATCAAATGAAATGGAATTCATGATTTTAACCCTTTAACGAGGGAGTTAATTTGTAGGTAGGTAGAGGTAAAAATTCTATATCCTTTTTTGGATGAGTTAGGAAGCAGATTTGGTATTATAAGAATATAGGACTATAAAGTATTAAGCAAATTTAAAAAAATTAAAAATTAAAAAATTAAAATTTTTGCTATTTTTGCTATTTTTTATTATGATGTAGAATGCCAAAACGTAAGATATACGGGCATACTCGTAACAGGGTTAAGCAATATTTAAACAGCGCATTTCCTCATTATTTTATTATTTTGTGTAGAAGCTTCATTTTGGCATGTTACTCTCATTTAATGGACCCTGTAATATAGTTCTTCAGGAAGCTCTGATTATTGCAGAACATTTTTGTCTCCGGTAACCGCATCTTTTGTTACTTGTCTTCTTCTTCTTCTTTTTATATTCGTTTGGCCAAAAAGCCGAAGCTAATTTCAGCCAGCACTCATTTTGTTACTCGTCAGTTTTTTATTAAATTCTATCAACGGAAGGCATTTCAGAGAGATTAATAAATTATTGTTGCTCGGTGTAAACTATGGAGATTGCAGATAAGTTGGCAGACTGCCAGCAGATTGAGAATGAAGTAAATGACGAGGTAGGGCAATGCTCGGGCATAGACTCTAGGGTTTATTTCTGTAGAATTTCTGGTTTATTGTTGTACACCAGTTCAAAATAAAAACATGATGCTCATTTAAGAGGCAAACGGAAGCGAACGGGAATCGCATGGTTCGTCAGAGAGGTTTTTTGAAATTGTGTCTTCCCACTTAATAATTTTAAAAAATCAGATAGTAACGACCCATAACAGCCTAATATACTAAATAATGACGCACACTGGAGCTCATTATGACCTCTGGTGCCACCTCAAAGTGTTAAATACGATTATTTTCGATTATTTTATTAAAAATGTTTTCGATTATTTTATTAAAAATATCGTATTTAACACTATGAGGTCGCACCAGAGGTCATAATGAACTCCAGTGTGCGGCATTATTCAGTCTATTAAGCTGTTATGGGTCGTTACTATCTGATTTTTTAAAATTATTAAGTGGGAAGACACAATTTCAAAAACGCTCTGACGAACCGTGCGATTCCCGCTCTCTTCCGTTTGCCTCTTAACTGGCAAGTCAATTAAAGCCTATCATGAAGTAAAAAATGGTTGAAAAATTTTCCTCTCATAAAAAAGTAGATTTTCTACTTCCACCACAAATCTGTCCTTAATTTACAAGCAAGTTTAGTACACATCAAGCAATGATATTCCGTCTTGCATTACCTATGTTTACAAACTGGTGAACTCACAATGTAACGAGTGACAAATGTTTGCGTCTTGACAGATCGAAGAGGAATGCATCGTTGAATGCCCGGAGCAGCCGGTACAGCCAACAGAAGGCCATGGAATTCTCACAAAACAGGTAACAAAGCGGATTTCTAAGTAACATTTCGCCTTCAAATAATACATATTCTCCACTTTTCAACGTTGACATTTGTTCTAGGTTGAGATCTGCTGGAATGTTTTTGCTGATGTTGAAGGCAGTAGTTTATAAAATATTCAGGCTTTATTCAGATAATTACATCTGTTTATAATCAGATCAGCAGTGTGATTGTGTAACTCTCATTGAGAGATGTACATGAACATCTTTCACTTCTAGCCAATAGCGGAAAGGGACTGACTTCTATTTGTTTCGCTTGGCTAGAAGTGAAAGATGTTCATGTACACTCGGCCAAACAAAACTTGAACGTTGACCAAATTTGAATGACTGCTGGTCATGTCCCATAACCAATCAAAGCTTGTTATTATCATTGAAATGTGAGGTCACCTACTAGAGTGAGACAATGAGATCGCTTAGACTGACTTTTGATAGTGCGATCTTACATTTATCAGCCTATCAGATTTATTGAACGCTCAAGTTTTGTTTGGCCAAGTGTACATCTCTCAATGAGAGTTATCTACATAATCGCACTGCAGGTAGGTACTACTACCTATTTAAAATACGACCACATGAGAAGGAAATTGATGTACTTTGTCAGGTTCCCTGCAATCTTGTAAAGCGTAAGACGATATTAGCTGTCGTACCATAAGAAAACATTGGGGAGAAAACTCAATTCATCTCAGAAACTTGAAACTGGCGCTCTACTCCGCTAGGTTCTGAGGAACTACTACCCCGCAGCGGAGCCGCCCGGCTTTCGCTTGCTGCCGCTTGCGAGCGGTGAGTTGGCGGCCCACTGCGAGGCCCGGCGACTGTCGCTGGTCGAGAACGAGGAGATGGCGGAGAAGTGGGGGAGGTTCGTCGCGGGGCGGACCTTGCCGGCGTTGCCCCGAGCCAGGGACTTCCACTTCCACAACAACATGGGTGAGAGAACGCAAACTCATCTTCGATAGAATTCGATATGACTCGGCATTTTTAAAGACAATTTTATTCTTCACCAGAATATCGCCAAAAAAACTAACATCGTAAACTAGTTTATGAGATACTTAAACCCATATTGCCACCCCGGCAGCCAAGAAAAATCATGTTATTTTTAGGCTAAAATGAAGATCTTATTTTTTGTGTCAATAGATTTCAACAAAAAACTAATTTTCTAGTACGTGATGATTAGAGCCAGTTTTAAATGGTGATGCGCGAATTCGCGAATTGTTCTGATTGCACTATTTTCTTCTACTAAAATCCATTTCATTGTGTATAGATCCCAAATCTACCATTTTTACATCGCGAAAAAAAACGAAATCCAACCCTGATCGCGATATTCAACATTTTCCGCGAAATGACCACGAAATAAAGGTTTTCTATTAAAATTACTGCTTTTATCCGCCTAACAGGTCACACACCACCAAAGGAAACCAGTTTCTTTCCATGTGCTACTCACTCAACCCCCTCCCCCTCGCCAGACACTTTGCTACCCACCCTCAAAGTGAACCAGACCAGTCTAACCAGTTGATGATGCCTCCAGGCTGCTTTGTTTTGCGCCCCCATCTGTTCAAGGTCGACCGGTTTTCCCAACCCCCCTTCCACCCTCAACCAGTCGCAACTATTCATCAATAGTCTACTTACACAGAAGGATATTTTGGAACAATTACTGCACTGAAAATTGTTGGATTGGGAAAGAAAATATCTTGTCAAAATATACATTTTGCGTGATGAAATTTTAAATATTATGTACCATCTATACAGAGAAAATGTGGGTTGGGGAAAAGACAGTACAGAGCATTAAAGACGCCATTCTAGACAAGCCTATTTCAGTGCTAATAGTGCATGACCCATCCATTCCAATCCCTCCTCCAAAGTGGCATAGGTACATGTTTTTCATCCAATTATGGTTTCTGGGGGCTATTACAATGTGTTTTATAACCAATTTAATATCACCACAAAATCGCGAAATCCCTCTTCCAGAAAAAAAACAAAAAACGAAATTGATGATTTTAAAAACGAATTTTAAGAAATAAAATCACCATTTAAAACTGGCTCTAGTGATGATATAATCAGTAAAAAATTTAATACATCACTAACGTGAGCTATTTTAAAAGTGAGACACTAAAAAGTAAAAACTAAATACTTTTCCTATAGGTACCAACTTCCCGCGTTAAATATTTCCTCTGAAATATTCCTCTATTTCTTCATGCTCTTAAGACATAACATTAAGCCGAAAGTTGTAGGTTACGTGGTGTACGTTACGTTTTTACATGAATGGCCAGGTTAATAAACAGGTTGTGAAACTTTTTTTAAGGCTTGAAAAAGGTTTGAAAATGGGTTCGGACAGGTGCCAACCGGATTTCGAACTGGTTAGCACAATCCTATGTACAACCCCAAGACTCCATCTCCGTTGCCCGCGTCTAACCACCTCCTACTGTCCGCACAGTCCGCTACCAGCCGCTGCAGACGCAGGCGTGCGGCATGCGGATGAAAGCGGGTCCGCTGCTCACCAGCGAGTCTCAGCTGCCAGTGCCAGCGGACTGCCACCGCACATACAGGGCCTACAGCGGCTACTGCCCGCACAAGTTCGAACCCAAGCCCTGTCCGCCCAAGGAGAAGTGTCTCAAACATCCCTGACTTCATGATCGTGGTCGATACACGTTGTATTTGTGTTTGTGGTGCCGTTTTGTGCTAAAAATGATCATTTAATGATTTTAAAACGCAATGAATAAAGTATTTTACTGGAAGCTACAGAAAGAAATCTGGTATGTTACAAATTATGAGAGCAATTTTGCATGTAAAAAATAAAATAAGCAGTTTTTTGAACTAAAAATATGTATTGTCAGTCAGGGAAGTTGTTAGTAAGAATGAAAATCTCCTCTTAGGACTTTCATTCTCCGTAAAAAGGGTTGACAATGAAACATAAAGTCAATCCACCCAGCAATCTATTAAAAAACTGTTAATTACCAATGTAAATACCTAATTTAAGTATCAATATGTACAGACATCAAGAACGTATTCAAAACTGAGCCAAATGATTATAGCTTGCTAGTACATTTCAAGGTCGTCAACGGTGAATGGATTTTATGTACGTACTCTCTTTAGGAAAATTAATTTCCGAAATATGTTCACAAAATATTCATGGTATGATTTGCAGAGACAATAACATTTATTACAGAACAGGTTAGCAGAGTGGTAACGCTCTGAACTTGTATTCCGGAGGCCCGGGTTCAATTCCCGCGGCCGTCCTTCCTGACTGGGGTTCTTTCGTGGTATTCCCTCAGTCGACAGGCAAATGCTGGGAAGGTACCCTACTAATAGGCCACGACCGCCTCCTTCCCACCTTCCATCCTTACCTACTCTTCACCATCATCTCCCAATCATCAACATAATCATTCATCCGTCGCCATTAGCCTCGCTGCAGAACAGTGCGACATTAAGCCCCAGACAAAAAAAAACATTTAAGATCAAGCCTGATATAGATTCCAGGATTGACAGCCGATATAGAAAACATCTATACAAGACTTATTACACGATGCATTTACAAGGAAATGAATGAACTGGAACTGAAAGGATCGTATCGACGACTGAACATGAATGACTGAGTTTCCTACCGTGGTGTGTCGGTCCTTGTAGAGATGAAGAGTCTGCGAATGGACCACGGCCCACACCTGTCTCCAAGACCTCTCCGTGGACCGCTGAAACAAACAGGATCAAACATTAGGATTAG
Organism: Leuctra nigra; assembly: GCA_934045905.1. Classification (NCBI taxonomy): domain Eukaryota; kingdom Metazoa; phylum Arthropoda; class Insecta; order Plecoptera; family Leuctridae; genus Leuctra; species Leuctra nigra. The sequence continues at coordinate 3,180,320 of OW203770.1, forward strand.
AGATGGGTCGATACCACTTTTTCACAGATACCGATACTCACTTTATGATTAGCGATACCGATAGTATCGCCGATACTTTTGTTTCTTTATATTTCTGTAGTTTCTGTCCACCAAAGTCTCAATTCAATCAAAATTCACAAAAATAGAGATTTTTTTGGAGATTATGTCACTTGCAACCTTGGCTCTGATTGGTTGAGGCATCTGCCAATAATGATAAAGCTCACTGCCGTGATGCCAATGAGCACCAATGGCGGGAAAACGGCAACAATTCAAAATTTCAAATCAAAAAGTAATAAGTATCGAAGTATCGAAAATATTGCATTAAAATTTACCGATACCGATACCACCGATACCATGGGTATCGGTGGTATCGCGAGCATCGGTATCGGTATCAGCCTATCTCTAATTAGGATCAAACATTCAGGCGGAATTTAACAGTTCTATTAGAGATGGTACTAAATGATTCTAGGATTAAAAACATGTAGGCCCAGTTGTAAAATATTCCATTAAAGTTAGCGGTAGGATATCTTGGTTGAAACCATGGCAACAGCCAATGAAACACAGCCATCTAGACCACTCAAGTCACTAAAATCATATTTTGTCTCAAAAATTCTCAACAATATCAGGATTAAGCTCCAACTCGATCTCATGTTCAAATTTCCACCTTGAATTTTCAAGTCTCGAGCATATCGCCATCGAGATTTCAAATGTTTTTGTAAATTTGACAGGACTACAGCACCTAGCTTTCTTTGTACCTATCTCCATGTAGCACAGTGGTACTCAACCTGCGGCCCGCGGGAATAATTTTTGTGGCCCCCCAGTTGATGTTTCAAATACCTATTCATTCACAAAATGTGACCACTGAAAAAATATTATTAAAAAAAACTCATCATCAGGCTGAAAATACGAGGAGTTACTTAAAAGAAACTTCATACTTGTTACAACGAAAATTAAGCTATTTACCAATTCCGAAAATTGTAAAAAGGTTTTGGTTTGGCGTGTGATTTAATATTGTTCGTTTCGTTTCATAATAAATAAAAGACACTGAATAAACCAGGCACGTAGAAAAGATCACTTATAAATTTGCTGAAATTCTAAAAAAATGCCCTGCGGGGCAACAATTGGAGGGTAGTTTAGCTTCAGTTCGTGCATTTTAGAGCCCCAGAATCACTTTTAAATGGTTAAAATTTCTAAAAAAAACTAAGGGCTTCGCTCCTCTCCCCCCTGATAAAAGTAGTTCCTACGCACCTGGAATGAACCTTCCTAATCACGTGAGCACTATTGTAATCAAAAAAAAAAAATGCGGCCCGCCAACAAAAGCAAATTCGTATTATTGGCCCGCAAGTCAAAAAGGTTGAGTACCACTGATGTAGCACTTCCATAAATATGATTTGTTGGATTGTATGTTGACTGTATGAAAAAGACAGCCCTAAAGACTTTAAACAAATTATATTTTTTTGTGTGGCTTGTAAATTTAGGTACACCCTTATTTCAGGATTCTGTGTTAGGCCGAGAAAGATGACATTTCGTTTTTCAATGATATTATGCACGTGGGACACTGTAATTTACATTTTTAAATGTATTTGAGAGTACAACAGACTACCAAAGGATATTAAAACTTAAATTGGTCATTTAAACTCATTAAAACTCATTTAAAGACTCAATTTCTATGTGACATGTCATCAATGTTTAAAACGCATAATAAGTGATGTATTTGTGAATATTGAAGGTGATGGAAGGTGTAATAATAACTGTAATGTAGAATAGCATACATTCTAACTAAAACATCATAAAAATCTAATTACAGTGTCCTAAGTACCTAATATTAGTGTAAAACGAAATGTCATCTTTCACGGCCCCACTTCACATTACTTTCATGACAAACATTTTTACAAAAAGATGTGAAATCGCTCGAGTATTCTCGATCACGCACAGCCCTAAAAATAATGGAGTGAAGTACTGACCTTGCCCTCTTGCAGCGTGACCTTGCAGTTGAGCCAGCCCTCCCGCACGACCGCGTTCTCCTTGTCGTCCAGCGCGACCTCCGCGCGACCCCTGAAACAGTCGCTTGCGTGAGACCGCGCGACTCACTGGGTCACACGACAGACTTATACACTCATTACAAACACTAAATCATTCAAGACTCCAGACAAAAAAGGTGTTTATTTCATGAAGATTTCTAGTTTAAGAAAAGGTAAAAGTTTAAAAGGTAAGGTAAGGTGTAGGTAAAAAAATATTAAATAAATACTATATTAAAGTGTCCAAAAGTGCCAAACCTACAGAGATGGTAAAATCATGGGAATACTTTTTTTTCTTAAGAAAATAGAAAATCCCTGCTAGAATCAGAAGATATCTGAGTGGTTAGTTTTAAAAAAAGAATCACACTCATTTGATTTTCAAAATATTTATGGACATGTATTACTTGTAATAGATTCATAGATATTCGGAAAATCAAACAGAGCCTAAGGTCGGTGCAAAGACCCACTTCGCAGGCAAAGATGAACCCACTATAGCATTGCCAGGTATTGTACCTGGCAGCTTTATTGTATTGTAGCTTTATTTTATTTATTGTAGCTTGCACGAACTTCTTTTGTTTTATTTCAGCAATGCTAAATTATTGAATTGTCCACCCATTACGTTGGCACATTGACGGGTCAGATTTATAACTTTATTGAGGCAAACCGATGTATTTTTGTAATGTGAGTGATTTCTCTTCTTACTAAAGTAATTTCCGGAGCCTATACAATTTCTCAGGTACTCATTAGTCATTATCTATAAAATATTGTCAAAAAAGCAGAGAATCACAGCTATTCGGCGTGCTATTAAGATGGCGACGGCAACAATGAGATGACATCACATGCAACCTATGAATAGGGCGGCCCATGCTAGAGCGGGTTCATCTTTGCCTGTCACCGACCGTAGGATATGGCGACATATCCTACGAAATTTACGAAATTCAGACGAAATTCTGAAATTTCTGTAATTTCTGAATTGATATTGCCAAGTCCAAGAATAAAAAAAAAATTGAGAAATCATGGGATATAATAATCAATTAACAAAATGTGCACATTCTAATTGATGCCAGGCATTAAGTAATGAGTATGCATTTTAGATTGTGGATTAATCAAAGTTAGCAAACAAGCAGCTTGCAAAACTCAACAAAAAATACAAGTCAGTGATTAAAAATTAGGATCGAGATAACTTACCATCGAGCAACCTTAAAATGCAAAAAACAAAATGCACGTAATTAAAAACATTCAGCGCAAAAGTAAAACATGTAAATGAGATGGTGTTAGAACGTTCGCTAGCTACAAGCTTGTTAGTGCTGTAATACAGTGATTGGTTAGGACGTGGTGAAGTCATGCGAAGATAGTCGCATTCCGAGCAGGACCTAGACAAAACCATCAGAAAACTGTGTTCAAATTGACCAATGTAGATCTCCTCCCCCCACTACGTCATAAAACAAAAGTCAATGTTTGGTCAGTGACAGCTGTCAGTGACCAAACAACTGTCAGTTAACAGCAAACAGCTGTTTCTTACAGAATGTAACAGTTTTATTATCTAAAAAATTGCCATTATTAATAGTAATGATTTAAACTATCTACTTGAATATTGTTCAGTCTCAATTAACCTATCATAAGAGAGGTAGTGCCTTTTTAAGTTGACGATACAATCCAGTGACAGAAGCCATTAAAAAGTAAAACTCTTTGGCAACATACCTGACAAAATATAATTTGCTTCGTTGTACCACTGTAATAATTGTCCAGCATATCATCAAACATGATTTATATGAGTTTAAATATATTGATAGTACTATTTCAAGTGGTAAATTAAACTATTAAACACGTGCGAGCTAAATTCTTTGAACTTTTTGAATTTCATTTGTCTGAATGCAAAATTGTTATTTTCTCTTAACCCTGGCATTACCATGGTAATACTTTTGTCTTTCATAAGGCAACGCCCACCTTCATTGGTCAATTATCAGCTTCCATTCCGTACCGAGGGCAACAAAATGTGATATGAGATCGTAGGGTTGTGCAAACTGGTTCAGTTGGGTTTGAAATGGTTCTCTTTTTCTAATTTTCATTCCAATTATGAGATTAGTAGGTACTAGTACTTTATTTACAGTACTAGTTCATTGGTCAAATTACATGACATCTGTAAACAGTGCATTTTCAATGATTCATTAACGGAACCCCCATTCTTGCTTAGTCTTCAATTCATATAATCTCCTTGAACAATAAGCATTCATTTGAATATAAATCTAAAGTAACTAGAGGTTCGGTTTGGGTTTGGTTCAACTACAAAATTGAATGAAAATTGTTTGCAAACCATCATTCAATTCCAGTTCATTAAAATCTGAAAATGCGACTTTTATTTCTGCCAAATTTCAATTGCGCACAAACTATAGAGAAGGTGAAAATAATCTACACAAACTGGCTCCATTTCCCAAAATTTTGTGCACTTAACAGCAACTAAACTGTCAAAAATGCACTCTCAAATGTGGTTAACGATTGTCAGATTTTTAGCTTCTGTGGACATTTGTTAAGAGGGCTGAGTAGTGAGCGTGGCCTTGAAGAGTTTTTTAATCGATTTTTATCAATATCTTTTACCAATGTAATTGTTAACGAAATAGGGCTTTGTACGAGTATTCAGAACAGTTCAATGAAAATAATTTCATAGTTTGGAATAAGTTAGGTATTAGTTTCATTTTGTCCAACAGATGTTTAGTGCCATAATTTTACTAATTTTCGGGCACTTAACGTCTGTAGGACAAAGTAAATCTAATAAACCATTACAAGCTATGGAATTATTTTCATTGAACTGTTCTGAAAACTCGTACAAAGCCTTATTTTGTTAACAATTATATTGGTAAAAGATATTGATAAAAATCGATTAAAAAACTCTTCAAGGTCAAACTCACTACCCAGTCTTAACTAAAAAGCTGATAAAAAGGAAGGAACTCCAAAAAATTGTACCCTTTTATGAAGATGCAACTCTCCTCATATTGCAAAATACCTAAGTTCAAATTGTTTTCTGATGATTTCGCCGAGGTTCATCGAATGCCAAACTCCGCCGCATGACTTCCGGTTAGTATCGTGAAACATCGAGCTATTAGTAATCGAGCTGGGTTAGTGTCGGCCAATGGGATGCGGGTGCATTATTACCGCTGCGCTGCGATTGGCTCCGATTCGAAGAACTCTCGCAGGGCGGCGACGTCGTCGGGGAACATCGGCGGGCGCCACTTCCTGTTGGCGCTAACGACCAAACAAACCACCTCAGTGCCGCCACCACGATAAAAACCACACTACGCTCTCTACGTGGAAACCTAGGCTCTCTAGATCTAACGAATCAGAGACCTGGCGATCTTACAATATACTTTTTGGATGATGAATGATTGTGACAATTGATGATGATGTGATAAAAAAAAATTGAATTAACATTTTTGAAAAATAAATTGAAAAAATGGCGTTAATAACTAAATTGTTAAGCACCAAAAAAAATATATATATATATTTTGAGTGGAAAATGCTATTTTTGTCTCTTCTTGAGATGAGAGGCCAATTCTTGAGAAATATGTTTGAAACAGTACACCTGATTTCTGAAAACTGAATGTGTTGAAGAGAATGTGGATGAGTATTGGGAAGCGCAACGGAAACGCACATGACAGGAAGTGGCCGAGTTTAGTGGATCAGTTTCGGTCACGTGTTTGCACAGTGCTATTCTCCTACCCTTTCTGCCAGGTTTACCTGTTATTCGGGGACGTTTAGTTACATATTTTTAGACGGAATTCAAAAACTTTTACGTCTAATTGATAGTTATCACGTGTACTATATGTGTGCACACATATTTCGGGTGTAATTGATGACATGGCACTTAAAAAATTGAATTATTATCGGATCTCTCAGACTGACTAAAATTATATTATAAATTATATTTTCCACATGTATTAACAAAACCACACATCATGAAAATTATTTATTGTATTATGGACCCACCTAGTTAATTTTTATTCAGTTCTTTATTTCAACAAACTATGATAGCCTGATCGGTATATAGGATCTATTGACAATATCTATGAGGGCTGTCAGTTGAATTATTCAAATCGAATTCACTTTTAAGTTTTAATAGATTAATTGTTTATTGCGTCTTACAGTATGAAGCTCCAAAATGTATATTTGTTTCTGAATAGATATTTATTTAATTATTTGTTTTCATCTGATCTGTGACTCGTTTCGCGGGCAAGGGAGATAGTTATTTAATTTATCCTCGGAGTGATTATCATGTTCTTGGTGCATCATTCAAACATAGTACCTACACATTTTTAAATATTTATTAATTTAAGCGAATATCAAAGATATTTAAGTAATAGCAAAATATGCTTGGAGTGGAGAACAATAGTAAATAGAAGTAACTATCTATGCATTTTATTGCTTTGCATGACTGTTTAATTCATCACTGGAATAAATCAGTAATGAAAGCAAAAATAAAAATTAAGTTCTGATGAATGGGTTTAAATTGAAGGTTTCTTAAATAATAGTTGTGGTGTAGTTCAATCAATAACGGCAATTGAGAATGTCAACACTCGAAGTGGTACGAAAATATGTCTTTGAATATTCCGTCCCGTTGTCAAATAGGAGCCGTCTTGTCACCCCATCGCATATTCTTGTACGGTCTACTATCGTTTTTATACGTCTTTGTATATCGCATAAATTTAGTTTTCAGCTCCAGTTGTATAGTACAGCACTTTTATACTCACAAAATACCTAAATAGGTGCGAAATTCACTGAAACTCGCAATGTATGGCAGCTAAGACTAGAAGATATGATCAGTAAAACACATGGAAATAACGCTATCATGTATTATATTTAAATCTAATTGAACTAAATAAATAGTATAATATGTCAAACATTTGTGTGGATGAAAGGTGCGAGCAAATCAAATCATCAAAAAACCGGAAGAAATACTAAAATAATCTCGGTTTAGTTGCACTTAGTTAGCCCGTGTAGGCGGCCCGAAGTGAATGCTGATCCACCAAAGTCAAGTTCAAAAATCTACCACCAGATAGCGTATTCGAGCGCTGCGCGTCCCAATAGAGATGGACACCTTTTCATGAAAAAAAGTGAGAGCAAGAGAAAAAAATTGTGAGAAAATCAGTACCCATCAATCTAAGACTGCTGAATTGGTTGGTACAAATCTTTATTTTTTTTTTCTCAACTCTCATTTATTTCAGGATAAGGGGTCCTGCCAATTTTAATCAAAAATCTGTTTTTAAATTCCAATGCAATACCAAAAAAATAAACAATACTAGATAGTTCATCTGTCGCCACTTTTCATCACCATCTTCTACCTGAATAGTAAAGCAGTTCACAAGATCATTGAAGTTTTGAACTTTGAACTGATTTTGGTGGAGAAATAGATGAAAAGTGGTGACAGGTAAACAGATCTAATGCCATTTGAAAATGGTTTGGTCAGCTAGATTTTGTATGCACATTGCACACAAGTTCTAAGTTAATTCAAAATAATACAGGGGCTGGATTCACAAAAAGTATTACATATGGTGTGATACGTATTATCTTTTGATTAAAGATCAAAAATTAAATATCAAAATGAAGGACAATACAAAAGATATAAGTATTAGGAGATAATACTTTGTGAATCCAGCCCCAGCATCTTTGGTTTAGAATTCCAGCGCTAACATTTTGACAATAATTCCTAATAAACATAACCTGTATCTAAGAGAGAGAGAGAGAGAGGGAAGATGTATCCGTCACTGAGAGCAAGCGAGATGGACTTACAGTCTATTCTGTTGCTCCGCGTCGCTGTCGTGGTCGCTGTCGACGTTCATCCGGTCGCTGTTGGTCGCCTTCAGGTACGAGGTGCGACGCAGACGGTCCTCGTCGCTCACTGAAACACGAGCTACGTTTCAACTGATCTCTAATCTCAATCTATTTACAGGCTGATGTAGTGTGTGGCCTACTCTCAACTCTAAAGCCTGAATTGCACGGTTCAAGTTTCCTTGAAGGGGTTGAATCAATCCTTGATTTCAAGGAAATATGAAAGAGATGATTTAATGTTCATTGTTGATTTAATGTTCATCAACCCATGTGAATTCAACCCATGTGGCATTTGACAAATAAATTGTGGGAGAATTACAAGAGTACCTACCTACAGCCTCATGCTCAAAAGAATTTTTAGATTTATAGACTCAAGTGCCCAGAGTCTACTGGATCCCGTCAATAAGATTACTAGCACACAGTCTTGTAGTGTTGAGGACTGACACCCGCAATTTCTCCTTGCAACTTCTTTTGAGCATGAGGCTGCTAGCCTACCTAGATATTTAATTTAAGTCTTACACCAAAAATCAATATTCAATATTTTTTATGAATTTTAATCTGTTGGTACACACACTATGCCAAATAAAACATGATCGATGAACAATTGAATGACTGGTCATGTTGCGTAACAATGCTTGTTACAATCATTGAAATGAGAGGTCACCTAAGAGTAGTGATGGCCCATTCATTTTCAAAATGGTTCATTCATTCATTTTCATTCATTTTCATTTTCAAAAAAAATGAAAATTTTCAGAAAATTTTCAATGACCATTGAAAAAATTGAAATTTTTTGAAAAAGTTTAAATCAATTATATTTGATTTAATAATGTGTGGGCATACTTGGGATGCATACTGAACTCTATTATGATGCGTGTTGTTGTCTGAGTGGTAAATGTGCAAAATGATCATTAATACAGCATTCAAATTTCCCGCCTATGTTGAAATTACAGTCGGGCCAAAATTACAATGAAGAAAAACTGAGATTTGGGCTTATATTTGGCTTTCATTTTGATTTTGATTTTACGCTTTTTTCAGATATATTATTAACAATTGTGTGCAATAAAGCAATAAATAAAGTAATTTAAAACATTTTCAACGCATTGAAAATTTTCATGAAAATTTTCAAAAAATATTTTTTTTCAGAAATTTGCTATCACTACCTAAGAGTGAGACAAGGCGATCGCTTGGACTCACATCTGTTCTAACATTCCGTCAATCAGAATTATTCAGCCATCATTGTACCTATACCAAGTGTACCTACTACCGAACCCATTGCACTAAAATGCTCACTTCTCTTAGAAATAAGTAAACAAATAATAACCCTTATTATCTGTACACGCATTTGTATTCGTGAACGTTCACTACGAACTGTCACTAAGTCTCGTTGCAATCCTCTTTTTCTGCAAGAGATTTTAAGAGGCAAACGAAAGCGAATGGGAATCACACGGTTCGTCAGAGCGGTTTTTTGAAATTTTGTATTCCCACTAAATAATTTTAATAAATCAGATAGTAACGACCCATTACAGCCTAATTGAGCGAGCGTAGCGAGCGTCACCACGGTACTCTTATGGCACTTTCTCTGTGTGTTTTTTTTTTGTTTGTTTGTTTTTTTTTTGCCTGCACTGCCCAGGTCAAACCGCACAACCAATCGATCTGAAATTTTGTACACATACTAACGTATTCTATGCGATCCCTGGGATCTTTTCTGAACGATATCCTATGATTGGTTTAAATTTTATAAAAATTATCTTTCGATTGGTTGGTTCGATCAATTTGAAATTTAGCAAAGTCATTGCAACCAACATTGTACCCAATCAAAAAAAATTTCAGCCAAATCCTCCAATTGGTTCAAATTTGAAATCATTTTTCCTGTGATTTTTGAAATTTAAACTGGAACCGATTGACCGACCAACTAAAAACTTCGCATGGTCATTGGTACCAACATTTAAGGTATTTTTGCCAATTTTCACTCTAATCTGTCGTTATTTTCAAAAGTTTTTGTCATTTTAGGGACTTTTTGCGTGTTGGCTGTCAAATTCACGGCGACTTCGAATCTACAAGGCAAGGTAGTTAGAGCAGAAAGTTTTAAACGATATGAAACTAACTAGGAAAACGCTCTCTGTAACGCGTTGATGAGCGAGCACGGATACACGCAACACCTCGAACCGAAATTATGTCTATCGAATGTCATTAAAAGCCATTAATTCTTTAGTTTCGTCACATACTTGTATAAAAATCTCCAAAATCTCCAAAAATATTGGTGCCAATCCTTGCTAAGTTTTAAGTTGATCGATTAAACCTTTATGATTGAACGGTTCCTTGTTAATTTTCAAAAATCACAGGATCTCGTTCAAAAAATATACCTGGGACCACCCATATGATATGATATGTAGTGTGTGTACACAATATCAGATCAATCTGTTGAACGGTCATTATTAGTTTCATATCGTTTACAACTTTCTGCTCTAACTACCTTGCCTTGAACTGTAGATTCGAAGTCGCCGTGAATTTGACAGCCAACACGCAAAATGTCCCTAAAATGACAAAAACTTTTGAAAATAACGACAGATTAGAGTGAAAATTGGCAAAAATACTTTAAATGTTGGTACCAATGACCATGCGAAGTTTTTAGCTGGTCGGTCAATCGGTTTCAGTTTAAATTTCAAAAATCACAGGATAAATGGTTTTAAATTTGAACCAATTAGAGGATTTGGCTGAAATTTTTTTTGATTGGGTACAATGTTGGTTGCAATGACTTTGCTAAATTTCAAATTGATCAAACCAACCAATCTAAAGATAATTTTTATAAAATTTGAACCAATCACAGGATACCGTTCAGAAAAGATCCCAGGGATCGCATAGATTACGTTAGTATGTGTACAAAATTTCAGATCGATTGGTTGTGCGGTTTGACCTGGGCAGTGCAGGCAAAAAAAAAAAAAAAAAAAACAAACAAAAAAAAAACAAAAAAAAAAAAAAAACACACAGAGAAAGTGCCATAAGAGTACCGTGGTGACGCTTGCTACGCTCGCTCAATAATGACCGTTCAACAGATTGATCTGATATTGTGTACACACACTACATATCATATCATATGGGTGGTCCCAGGTATATTTTTTGAACGAGATCCTGTGATTTTTGAAAATTAACAAGGAACCGTTCAATCATAAAGGTTTAATCGATCAACTTAAAACTTAGCAAGGATTGGCAACTTAAAACTTAGCAAGGATTGGCACCAATATTTTTCATTTGTATACTTAATTTAAAACGGCCTATAGCCACACCACCATTTGACCTATCAAATGGTCTTCGATTAATCTGATCAATCAAACTCATATTTTGCATGGTCGTTCAGACCAACATTGTCTCTTATTTTACAAATTTTCAGCCCTACTAGTCAAGAACATTGATGCACTTATTGACAGTTTTAATAACTGTCAGAAATGACATTTCAAAACAGAAATTCCACTGCATTCTGGGTTGCTCTATGTAGCAAAGCAAAGTTTATAGATGGCTATTCTCAATATCAAGTAAGACAGATTCTTTTCTTAGTTGATCATATTGCAATACATAATGTAGTCAAAATGTAATGTATGTATTTCATATACATAGGTATAGGTATACCTTATCTAAAATAATTTATTTTACGATATGGATTGTGTTTCACAGTTATGAAAACGACGTTTTGACTAGATAACATCATATTTTACACATTTCCAGCCCAATCGGTCAAGAATTTACAGACTTATTGCTGTTTTAAGTGTTTGAATATCTGTCCAAAGAGATTGATGGAAAAATATCAGTACAATAATATGTTATTTAATTGATCCAGAGTGTTTATGAAAAGTTGCAGGGAAAATTGGTAATAAATAATGTATAGTTAGTTATCTTTGATTGAATGGATCGTGCTATGATTGGCGATGTCGTGCGTGTCGGTGCTCGCTCATCACCGCGTTACACCGAGCGTTTTCCTAGTAGACTAAATAATGCCGCAAACTGGAGTTCATTATGACATCTGGTACGACCTCAAAGTGTTAAATACTGGGTCATTATCACATAAGTCTAATATTCATGTCCCTGTGCATTTAAATCTTAGCTTGCATGTATTTTATTACAAATAATTTTTATTATTTTTATATAGAACCTGTTTTACTAAATCAGTTTAGTATTATCTCTCCCAATGTAAATGTAGGGCTGGGGCAGACCAAAATACCCCCCAAATGTCATTCCCCTAGCCTGTCCCAAACCTGGCTGCCACCCGATAGAACTAGACATATGATGTTCCCTGGAGGTATAAAAATACACAAAAATTAATTTGGATAATCAATAATCAGAAAAGATAAAATATCAAAGAAAACTACTAAATATTATAATACAGTAAACCCTCATTATTTCGAACTTCAATAATTCGAATTTAGGGGTAAATTCGAACTAGGTGGATGGTCCCTGTGTTCAGTATAGGCTTTACAATGTTAAATAATTTTGATAAATTGAATTTTAGGTTATTTCGAAATTCAAACTGAATTTTGGTCCCAGCCCATGTTATAACTTGCATACAGTTGTTTTAATTCGAACTTTGCAAAAGGATTGACAAAATAATCGCAAACAAACTTCGAAAAAACAAACTCAAACTACACATTTCCAATGTTTCCAATGGCGTCACGTCACAAAGAGAGTAGTCAAACTGCTCTCTGTTGTGTTGGGGTGGGGGAAGAGTAGGTCTAGTCTCTATAGTATACAGGTTAGCCTACCCTGGAACACTTTAGGCGGGAATATTCAAACTTCATTCAACATTTTGAAAGCATTTGGCCGCGTATATAGTGCGAGTTACCTTTTGAAGGCAAAAAATAATGAATCAACATCGCGTTATATCAAATCAATAGGTATGTACTAATTTTTTATTTTTTTTTAAATATATTTCGAACTTTTTTAATTCGAATTGGGATTTTTTGGGTCCCCTTGAATTCGAATTAACGAGGGTTTACTGTAATATTATTGTGAGATACTCTTAAAGTTTGTCCCCAGGGTTCAGAGTCATTCCCCTAGCTCAACTTAGTTTTAATTTTTTGTTTGTTTGTGGTTGGTATTTCGTCCTGCACTGACGCTGAAGCTACCTTCAGTGTCTTGAAGTTGTGATGATTTGAATTGCAGCAATTTCCAGTGACATTCTTCCTGTTGGCGACTCATCTTGACCAAGATTTTGAGGAGTGTAATTTTTTTCGGTCATTACCCTAGCTAATGTAGAAATGGTTGATTAATAATTTCACAATTGTCTTTGGGGTATTCTCAGAGAATACAAAGTGTAAATTCTAACCTCAAAATTTTGTCCAAAAACATCAACCAACAAAGATTTGGTAGCATTAAAACTATGTGTTTGTCATTCCCCTAGCTATACAATTATGTCATTCCCCTAGTTATTATAATCATTATTATAACTTAATTATTATAATATATGAGTGAGATGATAACCTACAACCTTTTATGGTCTAAGATCATCCCTTCTTATTCCCATATTTTTTTGGAATTTTTTAAAATCACTTTAAATTTTTTTTTATATCTGAAATATTAGACTTATGTGATAATGACCCGACTCATATTTTTAGTAAAATAACCGTATTTAACACTTTGAGGTCGCATCAGAGGTCATAAAGTACTCCAGTGTGTGGCAGTCTTTTAGGCTGTAATGGGCCGTTACTATCTGATTTTTCAAAATTACCTATTTAGTGGGAAGACAAAATTTCAAAAAACCGCTCTGACGAACCGTGTGATTCCCGTTCGCTTCCGTTTGCCTCTTAAAACAAAAGATAATGGCTCTAATATCACGAACTAAATCACAAGTGACTCACTTTGGGTCTGTCGTGGGGTCTTCTGTCTTCTCACAACGGTGGTGGTTTCATTGTTGTCTGGCGTGCTCGCTGGAAACATACGTACACATTAGCATCGAGTGTTATCTCATCTTAACACGGCTGAGTAGTGAGTTCGACCTTGAAGAGTTTTTTCATCGATTTTTATCAATATCTTTTACCAATGTAATTTGTAATAAAATAAGGCTTTGTACGAGTATTCAGAACAGTTCAATGAAAATAATTTCATAGCTTGGAGTGGTTTATTATTTTTATTTTGTTTTACAGAAGTTTAGTGCCTGAAAATTAGTAAAAATGTGGCACTAAACATCTGTAGGACAAAATAAACTAATTACCTATTCCAAACTATCAAATTAATTTTATTTATCTGTTCTGAAAACTCGTACAAAGCCTTATTTCATTAACAATTACATTGGTACCTAAAAGATATTGATAAAAATCGATAAAATTCTCTTCAAGCCCACGCTCACTACCTAGCACTGTTTCACAAGAGAAGGGGAATAGAATCTCCATTTCATGGGGTATTTTATGTTGAACAGCTTGTTGACAAAAGTTCAATATGAGATCCAGTAAACCTGGTTCAACTTTTGACCATTTCGAAGCTAACAAAACATAGCCACAAATATAGCTGACATATGGGTTTTCAATAGATCTTATTCTCTTTCTCTCATCATACTGAACAAATGGAAGTAAATGTCAACATTTTTTAGCATAGATCTAAAGAAATAAAACACAAGTAATACTTTTGATTAATGGATACTGGAAGAATTATGTCAAAAACAGTACTGTCATTGAAGCAATTTCATAAATATAAATTATGATAAACCAATGTAAAAATAAGTAAATCATAAATAATGTGTGTTGTAAAAGCATGAGGAGTAAGTGAGTGCAGTTACCTGGTGTGGGTGGGTCTGGCAGACTGTCGGGGGTGGAGGGAGGGGTGGCGGGGAGCAGAGGGTGGGGGATGTCCAGGTGGGTGGGCCGAGTGAGGGGGGGCTCTTCTCTGCACGACGACAGACCGCTGCCTAGCAACCAAACATAACACAAACCATAACAAAACACAAATCATAGCAGGACAACTTTCATCACTTGCCACACCAACGGCTCGGAGAAAATTTCAAATTTAATATTCTTCGTGAAGAGATCCTTTTACAGATCTTTTTAGTGATGTTTAATGTCATTAACTAGCTAATGGTGACGGATGAATGATTATGATGCTGATGATGAAGAATAGGAAAAAGTAGGGAACCTTCCCATCATTTGCCGTCGACTGAAGGTCACAGCGAAAAAACCTCCGGAAAAAACAATTGTTGGATTTTGTTTATTTGCCTTTTTGGTGGACGAAGTGATGAAATTTGCAAAAAAAAAACAGCTTAGTAGGTGTAGCATGTAGGAATTTTAGAAAACATAAAAAAATTAACATGGTGAAGGCAGTATAAAAAACCAAAAATAAATAACATACAAGTGAATAAAAGCGTTGTGCTTTTACAGTGGGGTTTACAGTGAGAGTGCAGCAAAATAACAAACTATGTGTCTAAATTAAAAATACCTATTATTAAATAACAAATCAAAGTAAACAGCTCTTCTAAAAAAAATTGCAAGAATTATGGAACTAATGTTGAATCCATTTGAGAACTTCAAATTAAAACTGTGCATGAAAGCAACAATGAGAGTCAAATATAAACAAACAAAGTGAGTGGCCCAATGCAAAGTACAATCTGTTCCCAATTAAAATAGAGTTTTGAAACGAGGAATGGACAAGAACTGTTCAAGAATACGAAGAAGCTCCTGCATTTTAACGCAAATGAAAAGCCAACTACCAGCTTGAGGCATGAAACTGTTTAGATCTTCATAATTTTTTGTCTACTTATTATTTCAAATACCATATATGTACAATCCCTTAAAAAATTAACCACATTTGTTGTCTAGTTTCTGAGATAAATTGAGTATTCTCCCCCATGTTATCTTCTTGCAGCCAAGTAAAATCCTGTCACATTTAGGCTAATAAAAAAAATTGAAAAAAATACCAACGCGTCCTATTTTAAAAGTTATTAACCAAAAACGAAATGTTTTCCATCTGCCTCCTGTGCAAGTTTTGTTCATTCTGGGAAGACTATAAATTGAAACCTCTTTATAAGACAGGAGTTGCAAGTTAAATGATATTAAATGATTCTTTTATACTTAAATATAGTTGAAATGTTGGTAGGGTTGGGCGAACCTCATATTTTTTAACCGAACCAAACCTTGAACCGAACTTCAAATATTTGACCCAACCGAACCTCTAGTTCTGCAGTGGCTTACTAACAAAAAAATAACATCAAACATTGTTTGTCATAGTTTGCGCTTACAATTTTGCTTCACGAGATAGGCAAAATTAACTCATTTAGTTATGCCAATATTTTTAGGACATTTTATTTTTGATAATATTAATTCACATAATTGAATTTATGCAGGAAGTAAGGTAGGGAGTAAAATTAAATTAAAATTGTTAATGAACTGTTACAATTTGCATTATTTCTTCTTGGCTTCTTTGTCACACAGATGTAGGTTATCTAAAACATGACACTGGAACGAAATGTTGGCGGGAAATGTCACATTTGCGCAGCGAGGGAGGTTCGGTTCGGATATTTAATTTTAAGGTTCGGTTCGCGAACATCTAAAGCCGGTTTGGTTTGGTTTTCGAACTGGTTCGCCCAACCCTAAATTTTAGAAAAAGTAATTCATGTTGGTAATTTCAGAAAATAAATACTTGGGGGGTTTTTGATCGGTCGAGACACATTAAACCTCGTCTCCTAGTGTTACTAGGGTGTCCATTCGTCCCGATTTTACCGGGACAGTCCCGTTTTCTAGCAACCCGTCCTGCTGTCCCCACGACCATCAAGCGGGACGCCTTTTGTCCCGATTTTTGACATGTTAAACCGTGTTTTCGTAAATTCATAATTTGCCGCACGGCGAATAGTCTGAAGTGCCTCTGTGAATGAACAGTTTGTTCACAGCCTTCTCGAGTCTCGACAGCCACTGTCCACTTGACTGACAGTCAGCTGACTTTGTCCAATTTGCTTTGACTCTTATGGACATCAGGGTTGCCAGATTGGGCCACTTGACCCTACCATATCGCGAACAAATTTTTGTTGTTGTCGCCGATCGCTGATTTGGGCGACTTTGCAATATCCTTCCATAAAGCAAATTTTTGATACACAGAAACTAATACTTTGAAACATAATTTCTATAATTGTGAACTAGCCATTTTAGATGATCGAAATCGCTGAAAATTCAAGTCCAAAACGCATAGAAATGGCTCTATTTCATTCTTGAATTTCAAAATTTTCCCGGGCCTGCGCGTTGCTGGGGGTCCCCCCCCCCAGACCCCCATTGTAACCAAAAACTGTCCCGATTTTCCCAGTTCTAAATATGTACACTCTAAGGGTTACCTATGACGGGAGTGTTGAGGGCCTGACTGCGCACGGCCGTAAGATACGAGTCTTGTCGGACCGCCTTGTGTCGGGCCGACTCCGTCATCGGTCGGAGCAGGTCGCAGCTCTCTCTCATTGGTCCGTCCTGCTCGCTGCATTCTGCAACCAATCACGCGCGATCAATACGAGCGCAGACTTTCAATGACAGCTCATGAAGGATTTAACAATTCTTCATTGTTGTTAACAAAGCCAGTGTAATATTATTTCGATTTCAGAGTAACTTATTACTTTTTTTAAATGAACGTTCACAAAAAACAGCACATTAAGTAGAACTCCACTATTTTGTCAAGTTCAGAACAGTAAAGCTGCGTTCCCATACTTCGCTTTCGCTTCGCATTCGGTTCGCTTTCGCAAAATGGCTACCTTTTAACACAGAAAATCGTCCATGTTTAATTTCGTCTCCGAAATGCAAAAATGTTGGATTAACTTCAACTTCGACGAAACCGAAACGCGCGAAATCCGGAATTGATGCGATATATCGAATCTCCATTTCCGGTCGACCTCGAGCTTATATTCGATATTCGATTAATGAACATATGTTTTGACGTTTCAACTTTCAAGATTCACTTTTTCCGCATTTTCTTGCCGTTCTTGCTTATTATCTGATTATTATCCGTCATTTTGTTTTTAACTATTGGCAGAATACTATTTATGTTTCGCGTATCCATGGATACGCAAAACGCGCGAAACAGAACTTATGGAAACGACTACAAACTTCGCGACGCGAAAGCGAACCGAATGCGAAACAAAAGAGAAGTATGGGAACCCAGCTTTAGTTTTTTTTTTTTTTTGGTTACGTTTAGTCAAATATTTGGCTGAAATGTGTCCAGAAAATTATGAAAATACTAAGGATAATAGGTATTTCCTATTTTTATCTTGCGCCTACACTTTAATAAGATGGCCAATCCCCACAATATTTCTACATACAAAAATACAGCCATCATTGACACAAGATAAAAACTATAATTAAATGGGTCAAGTGGTTTGGTCCTAGTCCTAGCAATTAATAATATAAAAATTAAAGGGCGTAGGTACCTTGAATAAAACAGATCATAACATTTTAAAACATTTTCAACACTAACATTCTTGCGACATACCTATCATTATGTTTCAAACTGAAATGCAATTATTTATGCCTACAGTCTTGATTGTTGAAATTTCTTCAGGACAAAAAATTCTATTTATTTTCATTTCAATTCTATTAACGAGGAGCGATCACTCGATATAGCACCTTTTTATTTACTTTTGAATTACCATTTCAAAAAACTTTTTACAACCTAGTTCATCTAAATTTAAGCATAAACGACGCAATTTAATGTCCTGTAGTTTGCAACTCCCGCCCAAAATAAGTATTCAATTTTATGTCTTTTGAGATGAACAAAACTTTAACATGGGAGGTATAGGAAAATCATTTCGAATTTGGTGTATTTTAAAACAGCACAAAATTTTATATGTATAACTTAAATTTTTTTTCCTGATAGTGTGGTCTACTAGAAAAAAAGTTTTTTTGTTAAAATCTAACTGTAGAAAAAAAATTACACGATTTTACTTGGCTGCCATAAGATAACATGGGGGAGAAAACTCAAATTATCTCAGAAACTAAACACAAGAAGTGTTTAATTTTTTCAGGGATTGTGTATTGCGTGATTATCAATAAGTACACGAAAAATTATGAAGATCTGAGACCATGCCTCCAGTGATCAAGGCAGATCGAGGCATAATACAGACCGTACGGAATGCAAGATGATGCAAGGGGTGGGTGTGTTACCTGGAGGGGGCTGACAGTGTATCGACGTGGTGCCGATGAGCGTGGTCTGGTTGGTTAAGAAACTGCCGCTCTTACTGCTGGAGTCACTGTTACAATACATCTCCATCGCTGCAACAGACATCAGTCAAGCAGTCAGAAACAACTTCGGATCATTTCTTTATCACTCGAGATACCGTCATGAAAGAGATGATACTATTAGAGTGCCAAGGCGGGTGTTTGAAGCGGCTACAGTGGGAACACGGAGAGTGGGGCGACCAAGAGACCGGTGGATTGTACTGATAAAGGAGGATGTGTTGGAGAGAAGAGGAAGGTGGAGTGAGTTGGAGGCTGAGAGACAGTGGGAGGACAGAACACGGTGGAAGCAATTTGTGGAATTAGAAGTGGAAGAAGAAGAGGAGGAAGACGAGGAGGAGACGCCAGGCGTGGCCAGCCGGTTTCCAGGAGTCCTGCGGCCCTAGTGTTGGTGGGACACCCCCTGACCCATTCAATTGGAAACAGGGTTAGATTATTATTATATGGTTCTAGTCATTTATGATGACTTAACCAAATTAAAACCGGTATTTGAACGAAACTGTTTACTGGTAGTCAGGTTCCTTGACAATCAATCCTTGTTATTATCAATGAAATCACAGCTTACCTACTAGAGTTAGATGACAAGTTAGCACCTAGACTTCATGGGATGTCATCAACTTTATCAGCTAATTTGTTTTTATTCCAATACCGTTTTATCTTTTATTGGATGCACAATAATTAGAGACACATGAAAATGGTGTTTTGAAAATCAGAATGTCGGTGTTTACGGGGTGCTAATATTGGGTTTAAAAGC
The DNA here is from genome assembly GCA_934045905.1 of Leuctra nigra. Classification (NCBI taxonomy): domain Eukaryota; kingdom Metazoa; phylum Arthropoda; class Insecta; order Plecoptera; family Leuctridae; genus Leuctra; species Leuctra nigra. Next base: position 3,200,089 of record OW203770.1, read on the forward strand.
GGTGCAAAAAGTGAAATTTCGGTGCTAATTTTTTATTATTTTTTCGATATACACAACAATTCAGCGTGAATTTCGACATGAAAATCAGCATATTTTCTGCATATGAATGCCCCTTACGTGTTTACGGTTTACATGTATTATGTTTAATTTCTTACTGTTTACAGCATTCCAACTTCCAAGCTTCTCTATAACTTAAATTACAGATAGACTTGCTGAAGTTGGCTTCTAACATGTAGGAGCCAATACTACAATTCTCACAGGTCCACGACACCACTAAATGACCATTGATCAAGCAGTGTTCTTTTTCAAATTATAATAATAATCCATCCCTGGTTCCAATTCAATGGGTCAGGGGGTGGGTGTTCCCACCAACACTAGGGCCGCAGGACTCCTGGAAACCGGCTGGCCACGCCTGGCGGTTCCTCCTCTTCTTCCTCCTCTTCTTCTTCCACTTCTAATTGTTCCACAAATTCCTTCCACCGTGTTCTGTCCTCCCACTGTCTCTCAGCCTCCAACTCACTCCACCTTCCTCCTCTCTCCAACACATCGTCCTTGATCAGTCCAATCCACCTGTCTCTTGGTCGCCCCACTCTCCGAGTTCCCCCTGTAGCCGCTTCAAACACCCGCCTTGGCACTCTATCGGTTCCCATCCTCTTCATGTGGCCGAACCACCTAAGCCTCTCTCTTCCCAGGTTGAACACCAATCTTTCAACCCCAAGCTCTTCTTATCCTCACACTTCGAATCCTATCAATTCTTGTCACCCCCTTCACACTCCTCAAAAACTTCATCTCAGCTGCCTGTAGCTGATTCATTTCCTTTCCACCTGCTGACCACGTCACTGCCCCGTATGTTAGAATTGGCAGGAAATACATCTTGTACATAATGATCTTGCAGACTTGTGGAAACTTCTCATTCCACAGCAACTTCCTCACTACTTGATAAAATGCCTCTGCTTTCTTTGCTTTCAAATTATGTAAAAATATTAGTTTTTCTTATTTTTATTTATTTAAAGCACTGGATTTCGGTGCCAATTTCGCGTTTTTAACCAATTTCTTCAAATAGCGGTGCATTGAAAAAAAATCGTGTTATTTCGCGATTTAATTTTTGCATATTTGCTATCAGCATGCAAAATATTGTCCAGAAAAAAGGGAAAAACCACTTTTAAAATTTTCGCAATTTCGCGCCTCACGAAATTAATAGGTCTCTAACAATAATAAATCACCAATTCAAATACTAATCGGAACATAACCATGAACTAAACTAACCTTCCGTTCCCTCCTGCATGCGAGTGCTCCTCGACATCTGCTCCTGGCGCGCCTCGATCTCCCTTCGCCTCAGCGCCACGTTGGGCACGCCGCTCTTGGTCCCGAGGCGCGCCAGCTCGCTCCGGTACAGCGCCGTGCGATCCTCGTCCGCGCGGCCAGACTCGAACTGCCGCGCGCGACGCGCAACCAGCTGGATCAGCGGCTGGGCAACGAACCTGCAAACATCAAGTGTTAATGACGATGATGAGTATTAGGAAACCTACCCGACATTTGCTTCTAGGCTAAGGAGGAGGTAAAGTTCAGATCAGCTATGTTTTCTTGAAGATGTTGCGTAACATGTCATTTTCTTTATAATTTTCTGATTATATATAAAAAAAACTAATAAATGAATTACCTACCTACTACTTGTAATTGCAAGAAAAGGCATATAAACCAGCTTTTGACAAAGTGATTGTTAAAATATAAAGTAATGGCTAAACTTATCACCCATTTAACATTAACTTAACTATTTAGAAAAAATATGGTGGGTGGTTACCTGCGACGTTTTTAATAGGTAAAACACAAACTATGAACAAACTATGAAGGGCTGACAGATCAGCACCAGGGGCTGGATTCAAGAAAAGTATTATAGTCCTAATAAAATCAATTGTATTACCTTAACATTATGTTTTTGGTATTAAATAAAAAGATAATATCATAATTCGTATTGCAGATACAGTAAAACCTCCTTAAATCGAACAACCATTAGCCGAAATCCATCATAAATTGAAGTAAACTCAAGTCCCGTCCACAGTATAATCTGTTACATGTTAAAATAAATTATAAACCGAAATTTGCGTAAGTCGTAATTCGAAGTAATATTTGGCCCCAAGTTGAAATATAACATGTGATTTCAGTTTATAAATCGAAGTATTTATTTTGTATAATACAATTTTCGGAGAATACAGGATTATTTCTATCAAAAATGTCCTCTATTTTTGGAGCAGAGTGTCCGCCTGACTTCCCTCCCTTTTCCGCGGCACCCCAGCTGGCACTACCTGCTCTATCTCAAAGACAAGTGGGTCTCTCAACAAAAAAACAGACACGGGTGGAGGGTTGAATCGCTGTTTCTAAGAATTAGAGCAAAAAGTCACTCTGAAAAGGGCTGTAAATAGTCAACAACTGACTGCCGGCATAAACATTGGTCATTGAATTATTATTCTGCGTAATATTTAATCTTACCTATGTTTACTTTTAATATGGATGTCCACATAAAATAAATATTCTGTCGACTGAAAAACAAACTGAAATCAGTGACTTTTTCAAGAAATCTTCCACCTATTTAATTTTTTTCTCAATCTTTTGATGATTCATAAATGACAGCAAACAATTATCTTTCCGTTTCTGTTCCATTTTTTTTTTTTTTTTAATAACACCACACCTGTTGATGAATAAATAATAATTGTGAAATCGATTTATTGTCAAAAATTAAGTGTGTGATTAATTTGTTTAGTATCCAGTCTGCAGATTATATATAATTGCGTAAATAATAAGAGTCCTTTAAACTAGGGCTGTGCGAGTTTGATATTTTAAGGTCGAGTCGAGTTCGAGTCGAGTCAGTGAGATGAATCGAGTTTTTCGAGTCGAGTTCGAGTCATGTTCAGCAAATGTTCAACTACGTACTATTAGGTCATAAAATTATTATTCGACCATCACAAAATGAATTGAAATATTTACATTAATCATACATCATCTATACATTGTAGGGCTGCTAATTCATGTCATTTCTTATTATAAGATAAGATGTGTATTAGGTAAATCATTTTGATTCTCATACTACAGGGGTTTGAAGTGTGCTACTAGAAATTTATAGCTTGGAATGACAAGTAAAGATCTAACTTCCTAGGATCTAAGCTTTAACAGCTGCTGTATCTTGGGGGAAAAAAATTCATTCAATCTGCTACTAGAAATACTACTAGGTAGGTACCAGGGAGGGCCATTGCGCATGCAGCGGCTCGACTCCGCTCACGCTGTGACGTCAGCAAGAGACAAGAATGCTGCCGGCTGGCTGGTATAACACGTGCTTGTGCATGTTCGCGCGCTAGATCACACTGCAGTCTTTCAACGCATTGCTATTACTTGTTGTTGCGAATATGTAATGAGCTTTTATTGATACGTAATGTAAGTGTATTTATTTATCTATGGTTATCAGCGCGGTTTTTGTTTGCCCGAAAAGGTAGTATTGTATAGGTACTAAAATAATGGTGCCGATGAGGAAAATAATGTCATGCTTAGCTCATTTTCAACCGAGTGACTTTCATCTATACCTAAACCAGGGGTCGGCAACCTGCGGCTCCTTGGTGCCTTTATATATTGGCTCGCTTTATAATTTACATAAACATCTGGAATCGAACATTCTGAAAATCCGAAACAAATACGCCCTGCGGGGTAACAATTGAAATGTTGTTTGATTCAGTTTGTTCATTTTAGAATGCCAGGATCACTTTTAAATTGTTGAAATTCAAAACAAAGACGCCCTGGGGGGAGCCAACAACTTGGGGGCTTCGTCAAAATATCAACAACAAAAAACTAGTAATTCAAATTATTATTTTCGGTGCATTTATATTTGATTGTCTCTACTGCGGCTCCCAGTATTAGGTATCCCAGAAAAAACACTCCGTGTAAAAATACCAGCCAAGTCTCTTTAACTATAAAAAAAAATAGAAGAAATCTAAAAATTCAGCACTGAAAAGGAGTGATATCAAAAAAGGAGCCAAGTCAACGAATTTTCCAAATTTTAATCGTACCATTGAAATAAAAATATCAACCCCCGAGAAATACTTAAAAAAAGGACTTGGCGCATCGTTTTTTTAAAGACACTTTTCTATCCTAAAAGTATAGGAAGAACTCTACAAGTATATTTTCCTGAGTATATCACATTCATTATCGACGAATCATACTACGTTTTAATATAACTAGTACTCTTACCTACTGGCAGTTTTGGTATTTTGTCAATATTCAGAGGAAATAAACGGATAAACGAATAACGAATAAACGGAAGCGGCCTAGTCTATTCGTTATTGCCACTATTTCTAGGGTCATATTAATCAATCATACTTCTCAATATCGTGACTGAGGGAAATAGCGAAAGCGCTCATTACAAGAAGGCCGTCAATGAGATTTGTATAAGTGACTAGTGCACTGAGCCATGCTGCTCAAATAATTACTGACTAGATTTTTATCTAAAGTAATACGTTATGTAATTTATGAATTTTTTTGGTATAAAATGTTAATTAATAGCAATTAATTACACGGCGAGAAGGTTCAAAGTATAATGCTGTAGTAGGTATGTTGATGTACCCACAAAACTATAGGTACCTACCAATCACAAACACAACTGTTCTGTATTTATTGCTTGTAAGACAATGCTATGTTTCTTTGCGTACTTATATTTAAATTTAAAATATTTTACAGAATGTTCAATATTTAATTTGAAAGTTTTGTCCCAATTTTTCTAGGCATTTCTGAACTACGTAGTATGTGAGTGGCATAAGCTTAAGAATAGAAAAATGTCTTTAAAAAAACGATGCGCCAAGTCCTTTTTTTAAGTATTTCTCGGGGGTTGATATTTTTATTTCAATGGTACGATTAAAATTTGGAAAATTCGTTGACTTGGCTCCTTTTTTGATATCACTCCTTTTCAGTGCTGAATTTTTAGATTTCTTCTATTTTTTTTTATAGTTAAAGAGACTTGGCTGGTATTTTTACACGGAGTGTTTTTTCTGGGATATCACTTCTTTTGTTAGTTTATTCATACAGCTTGTAGCACATGTCCGAGCAGGGACTAATTTCTTTAAAAAAATACGCCTCAACCGATTTGGTTACTATGAAAAGTTGCGTTTGGTATAAGATGAAAATGATTATCCAAGAAGAATAGCTTAAGTTTCGTTATAATCGATCCAGCCGTTTTCGATACATGACGTCACTTCCGGTTTTGAAATAGCGGCCGAATTCCGGTATAGGTAATAAGAAAACAATCTAGTTTTATCTAGTTGATACCTTCATGAACGACCATCTGAATTCCTAATCCCTATATTTCCGTAAAATCGGTCATGCCGTTTGTAATATATGACGTCACTTCCGGTTTCATTTAGTGGTTCCTGCCGCCATTTCCGGTACCATTAATTTATTTATTCATTTTTCACAATTGATTTTTCAAATAAATAGCAGAATGAATACGCAGGAGCTAGTTCAGTTGCAATCGGTACAGGCGTTTTAGATATATGACGTCACTTCCGGTTTCAGGAATGGCGGCCGAGAACACTGCTACCTTGAATATATAAATTGTATTGTCTATGTTACAATGTAAGTTAATTATGTACGTATTTTAAGTATAATTTGTTGAAATAAGTTAAATATTGCGTATTTATGACGTCACTTCCGGTTTAGAAAATAAGAAAATAATATTTTTTTTATTGATACTTCATATAGATGACCATCTAAATCGAATGGCGCTAATTTCGTTCTAATCGGTCCAGACGTTTTTGAGTTATGACGTCACTTCCGGTTTCAAAATGGCGGCTTCCGGTTGGTTTTATAAAAAGGCACATCAGACGCCAAAAGTGCACATGTGGTAAAAATTTCAGGTCGATCGGTTCAGCCGTTTAGGCTGTGGCGGTGATAGCGACGTTTCGTGATATCATCAGAATCATCATCATCTTCAGAATCAGAAAGTGGTGTAATTTCACTGTTTTCTCGGTCCTCTAGCGCGCAAATGGCATAACCTATTGTTCCCAAATTTGGTATATGTAGTGGGGTGGGCCATAGCTCGAAATTAAGATATTTCGCAACAATGTGAGATTTACCAATTTTGAGATCCAGTAGGCCGAAAATGCCATGTTGTTGCTTACAGTAAAAGTGTTTGGTCTGCTCCTCAGTTTATTAGGCATTTACGGTATGTTGAGTGACTGTGAGTGTATAGTACGACTTGGCTGGGTGGAGCGACCGCTCCACTAGATCTAATTTATTACATTTTGGGAAATTGGCTCCTTCACCAAAAAGGGTTGCCAACCCCTGACCTAAACCCTAATTTAGGCGGTAGGTACTATTTATTGTTCAACTTCTTTACAAATATTGCCATTATTATACAATGTTGCGTATTTACATGTATCAATTCCTTTTCACAGACCATATCAGCGTTTATATCAATAATCATTTAGACTGATTTCTATCGAAGAGTTTGACACAGAACATAAGTGATGTACGAACGAAAATAATATTACAGTGATGACAATTTTATTTCCATTCATCACATTTCCGGTGTTTGTAGTGTCCTCTTGGTATAAATAGCTACCACGTCAAGATATTCATACTAAATGCTTGTGTCATAAATGTATCATTAATTTGATAGATCAACCAATAAGCAAGGCAAAACGTGACTAAAATTTCAATTGACGAAGAAAGAACGCCTCTAAAAATGTTGGTAAAGTTGCAACAATCAGGATTACCGATTAAATCTCAAAAATTGTTTGAGGTAAGGAACTTGATATCCACGCGAAACTAAATTGACGGGCATTGACATTTTCTTCGGGGTTGACTCTCTTCCATATCAGAAAAAAAAATGATGCAATTGTGCTAAGACTTGGTAGATAGGCTAATGAAAGGTCACATAATCGAAATATGTGCACTAGAACTCCCACGCCCCAGACAAACATTCCACTTCTCGATCTTTTTGATCTCCCCTCCTATGAGTAAGCCGCCGCGCGTATAGCGAGCGTGTCTCTAGCTGACGTCACTTTGGCAGGTGCGCATTAGATTCTCAAACGCGTCGAGCGGAGTGACTAACCTGGTTGACGAGAAGAATATCATTGAACCATGGGTAGGTACTACATAGAATGTAAAGGCCAAAGACCCTAGAACTTCCTTAGGCCAAGAATTCTGGGTTATTGCATTCCTAGAAGTATTGTCAGAAGCACTTAGACCTGCAGTTGAGTTATGTCACTTTATCAGCAGGAATATCATATTTCCCAAATCTCAACAATTTCGTCCAACAATACTTTGTTATTATTTCATTGTGTCATTTAAACAGAAATGCATGTGTTCTTGTGAGTTGAGGAGTGGATTATTGATAGGAAGAGGTAGGTAGGGGACTGTTAAGGATGTAAGCAGTATAAATATTGTCAATCAAAAAAAAAAAAAAAGTCGAGTTTAACCCTTTTTGACTCGATTCACCCCCCAAACTCGACTCGAACTCGAAATTTCGAGTACTCGCACACCCCTACTTTAAACCATTGGAGGCATTGACCCTTCACTAAACAGCTGTCTTCAAGTGGTTATAGACCCTTGCGCAGTGGGAGGGGGTAGGTTTACGAGGCTTATCTTTACTACACGTCTGGAAAACATCATTCTATGAAAATACTTATAAATCGAAAAATCATGAGTCGAAGTGCTTTTTTTTGGGTCCCTTCAATTTCGACTTAACGAGGTTTTACTGTACTACATACAACTTTTTGTGAATCCAGCCCCTGATTGCCAGACTTGACTATCCAAATCTCATCAGTTTTCTAATTCCCATCCTCTCTCTGTTTCAATCCAATAAGAAGCCACAATAACCAGAGCTGGGTAAGTTACCAAAAAAATAGGAACGCGTTAAAGTTACGTTGCTTTCCGAAAAAAAGGAACTAGTTAAAGTTAAAGTTCCTCGACTAATCAGAGGAACTGGAAGTTCCTTTTCAGTGAAAAGTTCCTTTAAAAGTTACTCGACTATTTTATTTCTGGAATGCAGCCAATTTGTTAAAACATAAATTCTGGCTGTAATTTTTCTCTGTTGAAAACAACATTTTCTACGAATTTTCTCCCAGTAAGAATGGCTTGCACCAAATTCTACCCCCTCCCCATGCCACGGCAGGGTTGGTCAAGTGCAAGTGAGAGGGCGAACTGATGATGCACTTGTTTTGACTGTCACCAAGATGAATGGCGTTATTGGAATGCGGTTTTGTGCAGGTGGCCTAAAATTCCTTATCAGAGAAAATCAGGTACAGATTTGAGGGCGGAAATTGTGTAGTTTTGAATGTTGAGGGAAGGTACATTCAGTTCTAAAAGTAAATGCAAAAGGAACTTTTATAAATGTGAAAGTTCCACAATAAAAAGGAACTTTCCATGTTATTAAGTTACTTCTATCATAGCAGGAACGCGTTACTGTAAAAGTTACAAAATTGTAACGCGTTACTTTCGTTAAGTTACTACCCAGCTCTGACAATAACAAACTATGACAGGTTTCACAACGCCGCTGACAATTGACGTCAACGCATCGAGTCGTGCTCACCGGTTGGCCTCCTCGCTACAGCTCGGCTGCTGGGGCGGGAATCCGTTGACCAGTGAGAGCGCCCCGTCCTGGGACTCCTGTATCCGGGACAGGATGCGGTGCCGGTCCTGCGATCCCGGATCAGAGAGGCTCTCTTCGGTCCTGTGGAGCAACGTACCACCGTTAATGATACTCGTTTAGTGCTTGACCCACTTCGATGAAAATGTGTAAAATTAACAGAATATTGGTCCCTCCCGATTATGCAAAATTTTGTCTAGATGCCCAACAAATCACGAGTTCAAACCGGAGAATTATTCTCAAAAAACTATGTAGGAACCTAGTACACAGGACCCTTACCTAATATAGCCAAATTTCAGTAGCACCGTGTTACTGTAGCACAACTTTTGTTTTAAAAGTTTTAGCCATAAGAGCTAACATTGTCGCCATGGCAACTAGCCGATCGTGCTACAGTAACACGGTGCTACTGAAATTTGGCGATATTGGGTAAGGGTCCAGCGTTCTTCAGACGTGCAAAATTTTGGATTTGAGACAATAATTTACTGGAAAAAAATTAATTTGTAAATTTTCAGTTTTTTTGTTTGTACGGCAGCATACAAATACTGCCCTGCCACTACGAAATATTTGATAATTTTGTGTCATACATTTAATAATTGCTATGGTTATAAAACAGTAGTTAATAATAACTGCACATCACAACTTGCTCTTGAAGATTGGCGAGAAAACTTCATTATTTTGAATATTTAATATAATTCCGCTATTTTATGCACATTTTTGTTGAGCTAAGCACTAAGTCAGACCTGCATTTTACATTCCCGCAACATTTATTACAAAAATAAATAAAAAATGGCGGGAATCTTACCCTTCACAATCGAATAGACATTGGAATGACAAGGAGTGTACCTGGGTTGCTCGGGCGGCCACACTGGCCTGAGCCTCTGCTGCGGCCGAGCGTAGAACTCCCGAGCGTGGGCCGAGCTGTCCGCCGGCCGACTCAGGAACGCCTCCTTCTGCTGGAAGCTGCGCCGCAGTCGGCTCAAGATCATGGCGTCGTCGGCGTCCCGGAGAGTGGCGCTAGAGTCCGCGGAGCTCACGGAGTCCTTCGACGAGGTCAGCTGGACAGACAGTAGGGACGGTATTGTTGCTGTTTAAGGTGATGCAAGCGCGAGCGATTTTGCCGCTTGTTGCAGGCACTTTTTTGGATACGATATGGATGTAAACTTAATTTAATATTTATTCATATTTCCCAAATCTCAACAATCACAACTAATGGGGTTGTTCACGCAAAACTATTGTAGATGGCGCTGCTGTTCTAATCGTCCGGGAGAGAGCCAATCAAAATGCATCTAGAGGAATGGAAGGTTTTTAAACCTTGGCGGGAGTTTGATTCAGAGATCTTGGATTCAGAAACCAACCAATCAGAGAGAGGCACCTCCAATGCCGCTAGCGCTGCGAGTGAGAGCAAATGGCAGTGAACAACCCCATTGGTTTGTCATTCATTGTTAGTAATTTCATCAGAATGCTTGGTGAGTTGACTTGATTGTTAAAGGGGATGCAGGCAAGATATACCTTGTTTTCAGACACCAATAGAGTAGCAGGCTCAGTGCAAAAAATTTCAACCATTTTCAAAAAAAAAATATATAGGTACATATATATTTTCTTAGTTATTTATTACCGGGGTAATTAAAGTGGGTACCCGGGTACAAAACATTACCCGAATCCGACCTCTAGTGGATTTAGTATTTTGAACTATTGTTTGTTCTCACCACATGGTTATCAAGAGCGGCAATGTTGGGCAGTCGGCCCCAGCTCGAGTGGAATCCCTCGCTGCTTTCCCTCGTCCTGTCACCCGATTGGCTGCCCTCCCTCGTCCTGCCGCCCGATTGGCTGTTGTCCAGGGATCGGTCTCGGGACTTGCTCGAGGAGCGGACCGAGGACCGCGAGTCCGTGAAGGAGTCTGAAGAATCTTCGCTCTGTTCGGATTAAATACAACACGATATTAGAAGAAAAAAATCTGACGACAATCTCATTAACTTTCAACATTTTCACAGTTCAGTTTTTTTTTTGCCAAATTACTCTGTCTAAGTGGTTTTGTTATTCATTTTCAAAATACCTTTTATATTTATTAACCCTTTAACTGGTGAATAAATAAGGTAGGTACAGGTAAAGAGGTGCAAATTCTATTTCCTTTTTGGAATGAGTTAGGAAGCAGATTTTTGTATGATAAGAATACAGGGCTATCAAATATTGTGCAAGTTATTGAGATTTCAAAAAAAAACATAAAAATTATTTTAGTGTTGTTGCACTGTCCGGTCTGTTCTACAAGTAGGCTGATAGGTACGGATGAATGATTTTGATGATGATGATGATTGGGAGATGATGATGAAGAGTAAATGATGGATGGTGGAATGGAGGAACCTTCCCAGAATTTGCCTCTTGACTGAGGGAAACCACATAAAAACTCAGTCACGAAGTACGACAATGGGAATCGAACCCGGAACCTTTGTAGTACAAATCAAGATTGTTACTGCTTCTTTTTAAGTAGGTGTAGATTTATTAGTTATTTACATTTCTTAAAAATTAATTTTTAATTTTTGTCAGATAATTAAATAGATAGAATAACCATTAGATTTGTAATAAATTTTTTGCAATTATAATCTAAAAAACAACAAATTTGTTGGTAAATCACACGAATTATCACACAAAAAAGTGTACATTTTCAATTATATATTTATATTAAATTTTATGAAAATGAAAATCAGTGTAAATTTTGGCGGGAAAGCGCCATCCCGGTCACTTTTGAGTGTGCAAAAAGTTTGATTTAGGTACCAATAAATATGTTGTTATTTTGAAATATTGGATTTTAGCCGCATTAAAAATCATTTGCAATTTTGAATATATTCCCTATTGGCAACCAAATAAAATCATTGACAATGTTCCAGTGCAGCATCTTCCGAGCCTATCGCAGCTGCTCACCCATTGGCTGTAGTTATCGCAGACTCTGGCGGCGGCGTACGATTGGCTGTTGTCCAGCGACTGCCACGGTCGCTCCAGCGAGTGCCGAGTGTTGTCCAGGACTTGTCGGGACTGAGTCGACGCGTTGTCAAGCGACTGACGATGCTTCACAGCCTGGCGACAGATCAATGCATCGTGGCAGGTGTTAACTAGATCAGGGGTCGGCAACCTGCGGCTCCTTAGTGGCTCATGAATGGCTCTTTATCCGATTTGACCCCAAAAAAATCAGAATCATCTGATTTTATTAGATTGAATCGGAAAATTTGAGAGAAAAAACAACCAGCAATAGGGAAGTTTCGTGAAATTTTATTGCAGTAAATTTGTAAATATCAACATAAGTAACAATGATTAACACACATAGCCCTCGAGAAATGTAAAATTTTCATTCGTAAAAATCAATTTGAAATGGCACGTGATTTTTTGGTGGGATGAACAGCATGTTAGCCTACTAGAATCGGGAAAGTGATGTCATTTCGCAGTCCACAACAATGTGTTAGCATGGTGATACACTTTGTTACCATGGCCATTGAAAGATTGTGATGTCATGTCAATTTATTCGATTTTAAATTTAGAAGAAATTTATCAAACTTTGTAACTTAATTTCTCGAAAACTATTCATACCACAACAAAAACAATATATCTGTGTTCAAGCAACATCTCAACTTTAATAAAATAACTATTATTCTGAAATCTAATTTACACGAAACTTCTCTATTGGAAGGTTGTATGATTCAGTTTGTTCATTTTAGAGCCCCTGAATTACGTACTTTTATATTGTCAGCCAGGGGAACGAAGCCACCCAGGCTTCGTCAAAATATCAAAATAAACAGGATAACGAAAAGAACTAGTCATGCACTAGTTATCATTAATTAATTAGTTAAGTATTTATTAATTAAATGTATTATTAATTTATTTCAGTGTATTAAATTTGATTGCCTCTACTGCGGCCGCCAATATTATCCAATTTATTCATTTGGGACATTGGCTCCTTGAACAAAAAGGGTTGCCGACCCCTATTCTAAATGAAATTCAGGCCGTTACATTTACTTTTAGATTACCAAATTGGATTAAAAAAGTATTGGAATTGAAGACTGGTAGAAGAGTGCCCTTTCTTTGGTATGCCTTTAATACAGTACAATTAATATTTTCTACAAAATACAATAATAAACACTAAATTCCACAACAATTTAAAAATAAAATTCAATAAAAATAACCCCATTAATTCCTTCCAAACTGATTTTAAATCTGTATGTACTATTTAGACTGACTGAGTAGGTAATACAATTTGTATGTAAGATTGCTCCCTGGAACATATGAATGTAGTCACCTTGGTTCTGGGCTGACTGGGGTTGTGATGTGCCGTGTCGGGGGAACGTAGTCGAGTGGCGCGCTGGTTGGTCTCGGGGTTGTGCGCCGTCGCACCGAAGTACTGGAACACAACCATCACATTGTAGCAGACAGTCGCAAGGGTCACAATTCACACTATAATCATGAACTAATACACCTATACAGGGATAGATAACTTCGCGTTTCATTTGAACTACTTGGTTCACCTTAGCCTTCTAAACATTTCTACTTTCGTTTTCATGCAGTTTTCATGCATGCAGTAAAAGTAATACAAACCACAGCCTTCTGAAAGTCACTTCATTGAAACAGCTGATACAAAAATGTTTTGACATATTTTACGTGCTTTTGTCGTATTTATTGTGATTTTCTTTAATTGTTTCTTCATCCTTAAAATAACTGACAATACTGTGAATACTCCCACGCCAAAGAAGAAGAATCATTGTTTATTTAATTGCCCATGAAGCAGAGAGTAAATATGTAAATTAGCAAGACATCAGAATGAAACTATTCAATTTTTCCGTTCATATTTAAGAATCTGAAAACCCGCCTTCGTGTTGACATGTCCTTCTCTGTAAATAAGCTGTTTATTAAGGTTTGTCTGGTTTAATTAAGTCGATATGATATTGTATTGGGGCTCCTATATTCATCATGTTTTGGTAATATATTTGTAGGCATTGTGTCAGCTTGACAAGAAAACTCATAATATTTGGCTTTTAGTGGTCGGCCATGTTTTATTTCTGTGAATTTTATTTGAAAACAGGACACGGATAGGGACTGTCGTTTAGCATGTAATTGATACGGCATTATCTATCCCTGTATAGGTGTATTAGTTCATGCTATAATTTACAATAGGTGGGGCTTCACAGTCAACAGAAAATACTCTTGGATAATTGATTAAAATGATTAATATGATCAAGACTAATTGTATTGTACCGACTAAACAGTAACAGTAATCTAGTTACTATACAGTAACCTGTAGTAACCTGATAATACAGTAACCTGAGCTTGTACAATTCATATGGATTATAAAAGCTGCAAATTTGAAGGATTCTCCGTAGCTCAGTTGGTAGAGCATTAGACCGGCAATCTAAAGGAGGTCGTGGGCTCAAATCCCACCGGAGGTCAAATCTTTTAAATTTGTAGTTCATATACTAAACATCATCCCATCTGAGATAGTCAATTTATTTTTTCATTTCAATCTAGTTTAAGGTGGCGCAACCACTCGAGGCATAGTCTCAGAACTTATTATTTTGGTGTTGTTGATAATCATGCCATACACAATCCCTGAAAAAGTTAAACACTTCAAGTGTCTAGTTTCTCAGATAATTTGAGTTTTCTCCACCATGTTATCATATGGCAGCCAAGAGAAATCGTCTACTTTTTTAGCTTAAAATGAAGTTCTATTTTTTTGTAACTTTAGATTTTAACATTAAATACTTTTTTTCTGGTAGACATGACCTACATCAGTGATACTCAACCTTTTTGACTTACGGGCCAATAATACGAATTTGCTTGTGTCGGCGGGCCGCATTTTTTTTTTAAAGAACAATAATGCTCAGGTAGGTTTATTCCAGGCGCGTAGGAACTACTTTTATCATGGGGGGATTGCGACACTTGGAAGGGGGGTCTGGAAGGGGCGATGCCCCTCAGCTCAGCATGGCGTTTTGTTTTAGAATTTAACAATTTCAAAGTAATTCTGGGACTCTAAAATACACAAACTGAAGCAAACTACCCTCCAATTGTTGCCCTGCAGGGCGTTTTTTTTTAATGTTAGCAATTTATAAGTGATTCTGGGATAGGTACCTACTATACTTAATTTCGTGGAGAATGGGGGGCCAGTCGGCTCGAACCCAGCCCCCCCCCCCCCCCCCCTTCATGCCTTGTTAATTCAATGTCTTTTGTTTATTAGGAAACGAATCGAACAATGTTTCACACGCCAAACCAATAGTACACTCTTTTACAATTTTCGGAATTGGTAAATTGACTTCATGAATGAAGTTCTTTCATCGTATTTTCAGCCTGATGCGTCGGTCCTAACATGACAACTCTCAAAATCCTCTCAAAACTCTCAAAATGTGTTTCAGAGACGACGAGAAATTATTATTTTCACAGGGGACAAATTTTGTGAATACGTAGGTTTTTTTAAAACATCAACTGGGGGGGCCACAAAAATTAGTCCACAAAATGCGTCCACAAAATGCGGCCCGCGGGTCGCATGTTGAGTACCACTGACCTACATACGAAAAAAAAAACAATACCAAGGTTTAACTAATTTGTGTGTAAAATATGTTTCTACATATTTGTTATGACTTCTCCTTGGATACTTCCAATAACATTACCATTATCTCCATTTGACATTTATGGACTTGCTCAGTTTCTCCTCCAAGCCCCCGATATGTTTAAGACAGGGGTCGGCAACCTGCGGCTCCTGGGTGGTTCTTGAATGGCTCTTTATAATTTAGGAGATCATAATCGAAAATGTAGAAAATTTCAAGAAAAAAAACGCCCTGCGGAGCAGCATGCATTTGGAAGTTTATTTGATTCAGTTTGTTCATTTTCGAGTCCCTGAATCACTTTTAAATCGTTGAAATTCTAAAGAACGCCCTGTGGGGCAACAATTGAAAGGTTTTTTTATTCAGTTTGTTTATTTTAGAGTCCCAGAATCAGTTTTAAATTGTTGAAATTCTGAAAACCGCCCTGCGGGGAAACAACTTCGTAAAAAAATCAAAATAAATATAGTAATTCAATTGATTATTTTCGGTGTATTATATTTGATTGCCTCTACTGCGGCTCCCATTATAATCCAATTTAATAATTTTTGGGAAATTGGCTCCTTCACCAAAAAAGTTTGCCGACCCCTGGTTTAAGAGGTTCATTACCAGAAGGCGTATCAATGTGAATGAATCCACCCCCAAATGTCATACACTCACAAGTTGCAGGATGTCAGCTTGTCTGGGGACCACCGTGAGCTGCAGGTAGTTGCCCGCCTGTTGGATAACCTGGACCACTCTGGCGTACGTCACGCCGGATATGTTCTCTCCGTTGACCATCACCAGACGGTCCCCGGTGGCGAGCCCGGCCTCGTGCGCCGGCCCCCCGGGCTGCACATGCTTCACGAAGATGGTGTCCATCGCGCCGCCCCCTTCACACAGCTGCAACAATACATAGGTTCGTTCACTGTTAGAATGTGTCTGACGTTTTGGTCGATCACGTCGTTCATTGGTCGTTCACGTGAACACTGCCCTGTCAATGGCAAGACTTTCTTCTTTGTATTATTGAAATTGCATAAATTTTATGAAATATAGGTAGGTACAATGATTTTCAATGAAATATACAACCTTCCCAGCCTGCTGGAAAGAACCTGCTGGAAAGGTTTTTTAACTCTAATAGACCATGACCACCCCCTTCCCACCTTCCTTCCTTACCTATTCTTCGTAACCATCTTAATCATCTCGGTCACAATTAGAAACACAGAACAATATCCACCAATAAAATATAGTAACAAACTAGATATACCATTAATTTAATTTAGTAAAAACTATTCAACTAAAGCTGGGTTCCCATACTTCACATCGAATTCGCTTTCACAAAATAGCTACCTTTTAACAAAGGAAATCGTCCATGTTTACATTCGCATGTTCCCGTGTTTCGGTTTCGTTAAAGTTGAGCCAATTTTAACTTTGACGAAACCGAAACGAAACCGAAACAAGTGAACATGCGAATGTAAACATGGACGATTTCCAGGTCCGTGAAGTTAGCACCGCCCATTAACGCACTAATTATCTCATGTGTGGGATGTATTAGTGCACAATTAGTGCGTTCGATCGGCACTAATTTTATAATTAGTGCGTCATCCGTTTCCGAGAAAAACGCACTTTACTATGGGCGGTGCCAACTTCACGCAGCACCGCCCATTGACGCACTAATTTTAAAACCCACGCGGCGGTGCAGCACCGCCCATTGAAAATTTCAATGTTTTCAGTACGCCATGTTTTAGTGCACAATTAGTGCGTTCGATCCCCCCCATTCCCATAATTAGTGCGACCTTACTTTTCGAGTAATTCGTAAATAACCGTGGGCAGTGCAGCACCGCCCATTGAAAATTTCAAGGTTTTAGGTACGCCATGTTTTAGTGCACAATTAGTGCGTTCGATTCCCCCCATTCCCATAATTAGTGCGCACTTACTTTTCGAGTTATTCGTGAAAAACCGTGGGCGGTGCAGCACCGCCCATTGAAAATTTCAATGTTTTCAGTACGCCATGTTTTAGTGCACAATTAGTGCGTTCGATCCCCCCCATTCCCATAATTAGTGCGCACTTACTTTTCGAGTTATTCGTGAAAAACCGTGGGCGGTGCAGCACCGCCCATTGAAAATTTCAATGTTTTCAGTACGCCATGTTTTAGTGCACAATTAGTGCGTTCGATCCCCCCCATTCCCATAATTAGTGCGACCTTACTTTTCGAGTAATTCGTAAATAACCGTGGGCGGTGCAGCACCGCCCATTGAAAATTTCAAGGTTTTAGGTACGCCATGTTTTAGTGCACAATTAGTGCGTGCGATTCCCCCCATTCCCATAATTAGTGCGCACTTACTTTTCGAGTTATTCGTGAAAAACCGTGGGCGGTGCAGCACCGCCCATTGAAAATTTCAATGTTTTCAGTACGCCATGTTTTAGTGCACAATTAGTGCGTTCGATCCCCCCCATTCCCATAATTAGTGCGCACTTACTTTTCGAGTAATTCGTAAATAACCGAGGGCGGTGCAGCACCGCCCATTGAAAATTTTAAGGTTTTCAGCATGCCATGTTTTAGTGCACAATTAGTGCGTTCGATCCCCCCCCCCCCATTCCCATAATTAGTGCGCACTTACTTTTCGAGTTATTCGTGAATAACCGTGGGCGGTGCAGCACCGCCCATTGAAAATTCAAGGTTTTCAGCATGCCATGTTTTAGTGCACAATTAGTGCGTTCGATCCCCCCCATTCCCATAATTAGTGCGCACTTACTTTTCGAGTTATTCGTGAAAAACCGTGAGCGGTGCAGCCCTCGAAAAGTAAGCACTCGAACTCGAAAAGTAAGTGCGCACTTATTATGGGAATAGGGGGGATCGAACGCACTAATTGTGCACTAAAACATGGCGTGCTGAAAACCTTGAAATTTTCAATGGGCGGTGCTGCACCGCCCACGGTTATTCCCGAATAACTCGAAGAGTAAGTGCGCACTAATTATGGGAATAGTGGGGATCGAACGCACTAATTGTGCACTAAAACATGGCATGCTGAAATACTTGAAATTTTCAATGGGCGGTGCTGCACCGCCCACGGTTATTCGCGAATAACTCGACAAGTTAGTGCGCACTAATTATGGGAATGGGGGGGATCGAACGCACTAATTGTGCACTAAAACATGGCGTACTGAAAACATTGAAATTTTCAATGGGCGGTGCTGCACCGCCCACGGTTTTTCACGAATAACTCGAAAAGTAAGTGTGCACTAATTATGGGAATGGGGGGAATCGAACGCACTAATTGTGCACTAAAACATGGCATGCTGAAAATCTTAAATTTTCAATGGGCGGTGCTGCACCGCCCACGGTTATTCGCGAATAACTCGAAAAGTTAGTGCGCACTAATTATGGGAATGGGGGGGATCGAACGCACTAATTGTGCACTAAAACATGGCGTACTGAAAACATTGAAATTTTCAATGGGCGGTGCTGCACCGCCCACGGTTTTTCACGAATAACTCGAAAAGTAAGTGCGCACTAATTATGGGAATGGGGGGGATCGAACGCACTAATTGTGCACTAATTGCCTGTGTGGGTTTGAAAATTAGTGCGTCAATGGGCGGTGCTGCGTGAAGTTGGCACCGCCCATAGTAAAGTGCGTTTTTCTCGGAAACGGATGACGCACTAATTATAAAATTAGTGCCGATCGAACGCACTAATTGTGCACTAATTCATCCCACACATGAGATAATTAGTGCGTTAATGGGCGGTGCTAACTATACGGACCTACGATTTCCTTTGTTAAAAGGTAGCCATTTTGCGAAAGCGAAGCGAACCGGAAGCGAATTCGAAGCGAAGTATGGGAACCCAGCTTTACACCTTCTTGAAGAGATATTATTGACACTAGGCTCAGTCTGGAAAGTGTATCTTGGCCCAGCCTATGAACTAGAAATAACTACTGTTATTCTGTTATCAAGTGTGCAGGTATTCCTCTAACAGTTCTTGCAGAGAGAGTGAAAGTATCATCGTTGGCCTCGAAATGCCTAGGTAGGTACAAAGAAGTCCTCAATAATAACAACCTCCATTCATGACAAACTTCATTGCCTGCAATAAACAACAACTACATAATGTGCATTGAATAAAAACTATGAAAAACAATGAACTAGAAATTATTTTTAAAAATAATAATAATTAATTGACATTCCTTCAAAACGTTTTAAATAAAAATCCTCCTTCGGTATTGATGACTGGGGGGACAAGAAGAACTTTTTCAGAAAAAAAATTTATTGAAGGCTAACATAAGGAAAATGACCACATTTCTTACATTACCTAGCCACAAGTCTAATCAGTCACAATTGCTACATCCGCAGTCACATAAATTGCTTGCAAAATTTTTAGTCCTTTCTCAAAACTTGAAAACAAGGCAAAAACACGTCAAGTAATGCAGATTTTGCGCATGTGGGGTTGGAGGGTTTGAGCCAACCAACCACCTCATACCCAATAATTATTTCTCCCATTGAACAAATATTGATGCAGTACCTAATTAGCTACAGCTTAGCTGTTCACCGTCAATTTTTCTGACCGCAGTATGTAAATCTCACAAATTTAAATTTATAGGCTACCTACCAAACAAAACTTTGAGCCAAGCCCAAAAGCATTTAAGAAATAATCAAAATGTTTCATGATGCCCTGCCCATGGGCGCCCGCAGGATTTCTTCCAGGTGGGGGCAGGTCAAGGAAAACAATATTTCACGGGTTTAAGGGGGGTGTGGGGGGCGCGCCCCCCACCCTGCCCCGCAGGGCGTTTTTGGTTTTTGGACACTTTGAAATCAATTTTGAGACGTTTTGAGGTGTATTTTGTTGAAATATTCAATATTTTTTAATTATTGCACTTTGGGGTGGTGGGGGACATGTTCAAAACTGCCCCGCAGGGCATGTTTTTGATTTATTACACTGTGAAATCAATTTTATTTTAGTTCTTTTGGTTACAAAATGATACTATACGTTAAACCCCATACAATTTTTATGATTTCCTGACATCCAGGGGGGGGCAAGCGCCCCCCCTTGCCCCCCCCTGCGGGCGCCCATGGCCCTGCCTAGTGATGGCACCATTGAAAATTGAAAATTTTCAGAAAATTTTCAGAGACCCTTGAAAATTTGAAATTTTCTTAAAAATGCTTAAATTCAATTATATTTTATTAAATACATTTATTTGTAATTATGTGCCTAGTTGGGATGCATACTGATCTCTTGTATGATGTGTGATTGATGCGTGTTGTTGTCTGAGTGGTAAATGTGCAAAATGATCATTAATACAGCATTCAAATTTCCCGCCTATGTAGAAATTACAGTCTGGCCAAAATTACAATGAAGAAAAACTGAGATTTGGGCTTATATTTGGCTTTCATTTTGATTTTGATTTTACGCTTTTTTCAGATATATTATTAACAATTGTGTGCAATAAAGCAATAAAAAAAGTAAATAAATAATAATCTTCTTCTAAAAAAAGTAATTTAAAAAATTTTCAAAAAATTTTTTTTTCAGAAAATTGCCATCACTAGCCCTGCCTAGCCTTAGGTAGGTACTTACTGAACTGTACTGAAGGTAGGTACCTACTCAATTTCTTCGAAAACACTTGAGCAATCAGTACGTATATTTCGCGAGGCGTGATTGATATCGCGATAATAATCAAAGTTGTTCAGATACCTAACCCTCTTTTTGCTCAATGTGTACGAGTCATGTCATTTGAAGTTCAAATGTAAGAATTTATCTGCGAAATAAAACGAAATTGAAGCAAAATCAACAATAAAAACAAAATAACGTAGGTAGGTCGTTTTACTGCAAAATAAGCACGAAATCGCGCCATATTTTCCAAAACTTACCTCATTTAAATGCAACAAGAAAAAATATAAAAAAGAGTCCTGACCATTATCTTTTATTTACTTGGGCCTATCATTCCTTAAAGACCGAAGTGACATAAATGTATCTATAGGCCTAATTCCTACACTATTTTAATTTTTCAGGGCTCAAAATTGAGGGTTAAATTGGAATAACACTGCCAAAACGCGAAATTTCTTATTTTTTAAACGAAATTTGTTAAAAAATAAAACCATTTTACGGGGCTCTAGCAATCAGCACCAAGCTACTTGACAGCTCGCCGCAAGAACTTGACAAAATCGCAAGTAAGTTCCACTCACCGAATACGACTCCGGTGGATAGATGATGAAGTGTCTCAGCGTGAAGCCGTAGCCCGCTTCGCACCGCTTCAACAGCAGGGTCCTGGGTCCTCCGCGTCGCCAGCTCTCCGCTCCGTCCACCTGACACAAAGCCATGTCACAATACGCTCCTGTCGTGGGTTCACAAGGTGGGTGCTCCACCGTTGAATATGGGGATGGATGACTAATGTTGGGATTTTTCATGAAATTTCTTTTTGGTGAAAATTTTCATGAAAATTTTCAATGTTTTAAATCCCGAGGAAGGTAAATATATTTTTTTATTTTTTTTATTTTTCTGGTAGGTGCAACGACATTTTTAAACGTATTTCTATCACGCATAATAATGTAACACACCTCCATTAATAGGTACTTTACAAAATAAAAAAATTGAAAATATGCTGAAAGGTACTTGTAAATGAATATTTTTATGAAAATTTTCATGAAAATTTCCTCTTGAAAATTTTCATTGGAAAATTTTCAAGTCCCAACACTACGGATGACTAATACGCCCTACGAACCATAAAGCACCCAAGTGACACAAACCTTGTTCCGAGAAAATTGACAGCGTGTTTCAACCTCTGCCATGCCTTAAAATTAACTTTTAATATTTTTTTAAAGTGCTAGGGGACATGAAATTTTGTGCTTTATCTGAATAGGTATGACGAAAAAATAGGGCATTTTCATCCCTTAACCCTTTTTTGGCACTTAGGGCTTTTAACTGGAGTATTGTTATCGACTGTTTCAACATTAGATGGTCAAAATGCATCGACCTGATTTTTCTGGTGTCAGTAGTCGTTTAAAAAGACCCATCTACCCATGTTAGTAATTCTATAGTATTAGTCACTTGGGTGCTTGTACCTGTGTAGGGTCATGGAAAAATGTGTCGATCATCCCTACGCTTATACCATCCCGCCATACAACGGAGCACTGGTATACCACTGTACGATCTCCGTTGTATGGCAGGAGGGTATAAGCGTAGGGATGATCGAGATATTATTCCAAAGCTGTATCTTACTGACTGACGGCATTTTTCGATAACACCCACAACTTCAAACCATGTTTTGACCCATTGAAAGTTGACTTGGGCTTTCTTAACGAGCACAACAGATAGGAAATGATCTGCTGATTCCAACGATACCAATAACTCCATATTTCCAAAAATATCACTTGGGTGCTTTATGGTTGGTATGGTAGAATAGCACTCACTAAATAACTTACGTAGGTACTTATCTCTTGATTTCAATTTACTACCTGTCCTATTTTTTATCAAATGAGGATTTTATTAAAACTTAACAGGGGTTGGTCTTGGTCTAGATAGAATTACTAGTGTTGGGGATTTTTCATGAAAATTTTCAAGGCTTACATACCTACTCGTAGGTACCTACTACACCTATGTAGGATGTCAAATTTCAAAAAAAACAAAAATGCAAATTATCATGTAAAAATTGTGGAAAAAAATGTTGTGTTACATTTAACGTGTAAAAATAATGTGTAAAGTTTATTATTGATTGCCATTTACAATACTTGCATTGTGCTCATTTGACACTAACATGCAGGGTGTTCTTGTTTGCAGATTTTTATACCAACAACATGGACCATGGCAAACAAATAAAAAGAGGTTGATTCCAAAAGAGTAAAAAAGGGAAAAAAGAGTCAAAAGGAGAGTACCCACGCTCTCTTCACTCTCTTTCTAGTGTTTTCATAGGTAAACTCGAACTAATAACAGGAAGTAGGTATCTCGAACAAAAAGTATTATCTGATCATGTTGGTCTGGTACCTAAAGGTTTGATGGCATCATCCCATGTAAAGTCTGAGCTAATGCATTATCTATTTCCACATTTCCATATGGAAATTTATTTTTACATATTTCCATATTTTCAATTGTTAACTTTTTATATAGGTAGGTACCTACAGCTCATTAGCAAGGTCATTACCTACTTGACTATTTGTCAACTCTAAATATTTTTTAAATAGTTAGGTACACTGTTACTGTATAATATTCCTATTTAGGTATTTTAGATTTATATTTTGTTTAAATCTAGAACTAAATGGATCACTAGAACTAAATGGATCAACGGAATAGAGGCAGCTGCAGAAGAAAGAGGAGAGTGTTGGGGAGTAATTACAACAGAGAAGTGGTGGGAAGACAGAGAGAGATGGAGGGAGCTGGTGGAAAGAGAGGAGGCTGAAGAACTGGAAGAAGAGATTGATGAAGTGTGGAGTGTCGGACTTGGCAAGTCGGCTCTGAGAACACAAGTGCCCTAGAACATTGGTGGGATCATCCCACCCCCTGACCCGACAATAGTTGGAAGCAGGGTCACGATATTTATTTATTTATTTTGTTTAGTCTAGTAGTTTATTCTCATGTTTTAACATACTGTTTCAACTAAACATTTGTACACTGTACACTTCAGGTCAGCACATATCTCCCTGACACACTAATAGGGGAGAGAAATTTACTTATTTTACTGTATTTACCTAATTTCAATGTTGTAGACCTATAAGGCTATACTACAAATAAATAATAATCAAAAAACTTTAGTAGGTGAGCTCTGATTTTATTGATAAGAACAAGGATTGATTGTCAAGGAACCTGACCAGCAGCCTACCTATAGATCCCTGTTCAAAGTACTACTAGGTACCGTTTTTAATTGGTTCGAGTGTAGGTAGGTACACTCGACAATTCATAAAACGGTATTTGAACGAAACAGATTGGCTGCTGGTCAGGTTCATTGACAATCAATCCTTGTTATTATCAATGAAATCAGAGCTCACCTACTAGAGGTACATGACGAGAAAGTATAGATTTCATCTGATGATGCCATCACATTTTTTTCAGACAATCCATTTCTTTCAAATACCGTTTTATGAATTGTCGAGTGTACATTAAATTCTTTTAGACATTCACGGGCACAATATCTGCGCATGTGAATTTCGCTAAAGATTACCTACCTAGAGCATAACAATGTGATTTTTGAATGAGATTAGATAATTATTGATTGGACATGATTGATTAGATTTTTCCACTTTATATTAGTGACACTTTTAAGTGGATAGAGCATTTTTACCCCAAAGTAGGTAGGTACTAGGTAATGGACTGTCACTCAACTAAAAACTCACTAAAAAACGTATTGCTGCTAGAACAGGTCAAAGATACCTACACCTACCGAAGACTTGCTACTTAGGACCTAGGTACCTAGTAGGTAGGTAGGTAGGTTGTAGGTTACAGGTCCTAGGTAGGTAGGTAGTGAACAAAAAAACTGCATGAATAATTACAAAAAGTGGATGACATTTTTACCTTGGCCGCAGCCGCCGTTTGGTTCACAGCATTTTCAGCCATTCTTCACGCCAAATCTTTCCTTTCTGCAACAAAACAACGGACATTTCACTTCACAAATCCCTTTGGGACTGTTCCTTCCCCTTTGCATTCTGAATGTCAAACATCGTCAGACTTGACTGAGCAGACAGGTCATTCCTTGGATCGATAAACACGAAACAACAAAAAAGACTGTAAGCTAGGTGGTTGACATAAACAGTGCAACGACATTTCAATGTCAGATAATACTGTGCTTATCAGATCAAGTTCAATTTTCATTTGGTGAAAATGCTGAGTAGGAAAGAAGGTAGGCCAGTGAAGTGTCTCGTCCCCTCCCCTTTCACTATTATCCCATGACTCACCTCAATTATCACAGTTAGCAGTCAATTTAAGAAGCGATTATTAAGTACACTCATTTTAAATATCATTTTTTACATGATAACACTAATTACGTGATTGCTTTACTACAAATACTTGAGATAAGGACAACTTTTACTTCTGGCGATAAAGAAGTGTTAAAACAGACGCCATTTTCTACTTGCCCACTAATTTCTGCGTTGACCGCATACAGCGTAGAAAACGAGCGCCTATTTTAGTTCCCACTTCTCCGCAATGGCGCTGCTGCATGGCGATAGATATTGGCACGAAAATTCAAACAGAAAATTTCAAACTTCTGAAATGGAAATGAAATCTCAGGATTTATAAATTAATATTTTCAAATAAGTATAGTACCTAAATAATGTCCTATTTACCAGAATAAAGGACTCCGTTAACGGTACGAAAACCGAAAACGGCGCTTTATACAAAATCTTCTTTGACAGCTATGCAGCTTGATCGCCATGCAAAAAAACTTTTTTTTTCATTACAGGATTGGGCTGTCATTTTGTATAATATTGTAATATGCTATTATACGGAATAGATGTACGTGCTAAAAGACAGAAAAAGAAAAAGGGACACTTGTTTCATTTTATACCCAAAATCATAAAATAATAGGTAAGGAAAACTGTGATGTCTCAGGAAAAAAATTATCTAAAGTTCTCACTGTTCACACTATGACTTTCAACTGCAGTTGAGATCTCGACTGCCTTTCCAGAACTAAATTGAGATTTAACTGCAGTTGAAAGTCATAGTGGGAAAAAGTGGTATTAAGTAAGGTTTCCAAGGGCGGAATTTCGCCGCGTTGCGGGAGAAATTCCGCAAAATGGCCGACTTTGACCAATCACAAGCCAGAAACCCAGCGGCGAAGTCGTCGCCGAGAAAGTTGAATCTACTCCTACTTTAGCGGGACGAAATTCGTTCCGCGCACCGGAAGCGGGTAGTTTTCTCACGATTACCGCCAGGTTCGTGGTGTTATAGTGTAGCGGCGCAAGTGGGAGGGAGTTTTGAACTTGCGGTAAGCCACCAACCTTGCCGTGGAAGACGGCAAGGGTTTAGATGAAGATAGTAGATAATAAAAGATAAGAATTGTTGGAGGTGTGGGAGGCGATCTAATGCCGCCTAGTCGAGAAGGAAGAATGGTAACGAGTCGGCGTTGGTATTGGTTTGAACAGGTTTATTGTGACATATGAATATGATAAAACTTACAGTTGGTGTTGCTTATTCTGATGTAGACGGAGGTTCGTCTTTACAGTTGTTGAAGTTGAGTAGATTGTATTAAGAAACCACAGACACTTGAATTTAGGTAAAAGATATAATGTGAAGTTAGACTATTTAATGATGGTTATTTACCAAGGTAAATATCTAGAGTTCCAAGTTGTTGGAACCAGGCTAGGTGTTTAGACTTGGTAATGCAAGAGAGATATAATGATCAGAGTTCCAAGTTGTTGGAACCAGGCTGAAGATTATTGTCTCGAGAATTATAACAATCTTTTGGAAACGGAATTTAATGAGAATGAATTTTAAATCCGCCTTGGTTTCAGAAGGACTTACCAATCTAAATATCTAGAGTTCCAAGTTGTTGGAACCAGGCTAGGTGTTTAGAATTGGTAATGCAAGAAAGATAATAATCAGAGTTCCAAGTTGTTGGAACCAGGCTGAATGTTATCTCCCTAGGTGGTGAGCCAAGCTAGATGTCAACTGATTTGTCTAGTTGAGGACAGCTCTTTATATAGTCAGTTCTTAACAGTAAATAGAAAGTGTGTTACTTTGTAGAAAAGGCGGAAAGATTCGAAGGAAGTGAAGTTGTTGTCTTGACTTAAGTTAAGGTGATGTTGTTGACTGAATATTACAATAAAAGTGTGAAGTTACATGAGAGAAGTTATATAATAATATTTCCTTCCATTCCTTTCCTTATGTTGATGTTTGTGTGCATTGAAGATGTTAAAAGAGGTAAGATTGAAGAGCTGTCATTATGACGTTGATTTGACACATGAACATAGACTTGATTTGACTTAGGTTTATAAACAATATGGCGTCTTGCCGTGACACGATTAGCAGGTTCTCTAGATCAGACATTGTACATTGACATTTGGCGTTTGATAATTAATACTGTGTTGATTAGGTGAAGCCTCAATTATACAAGAGTTTATATAGTTTATAATTATTAACTAGTGAAGGGTAATTCCTTTACAGTCTCGCCTGCTTCGGGGATTTTCGTGCTACTCCTGACGGAGAAGCCGAAAATAAACAATGAAATTAAGATTTGATGGGTGTTCATCAGGTCCACACACAACACTGTCACTGAGTCAGTCTTGAGTCACGACACACGAGATGGGCGACGGCACGATGGGAGTGCTTGAATCTTTTTGTATTTGTATTTGCACGGAGACGTTTGAGTTGGTTTCAGGTCTCGAGTTGCTGTTGGAAGTATGGTAACAGCTGATTCGCACGTGTCTCGTCACCGCCTCCTTCTCTCGTGGCCGCAACTTCGAGCTGTCAGGAGCAGGTGTTGGCGCGGTGGGCCTTCTGAAATTTGAAATTGGCTGAGAGTAGATTGATGTTTGGCGAGATTGTAAAGTGAAGAGGATTTTAATGAATTTAATTATTTGCAAAAGAACAGTATTAATTAACAAGTTGATGAATTGAATTGTGGCTGTGGTTGAGTTGAACTGATATCGTTAATTATAATTGGTGTGATGTCGTATTTACAATAATTTGTTCGGATTGTCACAATAAAAGTTGGTTTTTGTTTACGATATTGTAACCTTTTTCCCAGATATAAAGTTAAGATGTTGATGATAACAATGATGTCCATAATGATGGTTTTATTCTGTACAATTTGCACCTGTACAGGTGACAGAGAGTTTTAAAAATAATACTATAATTATATAATAAGTAGTTGATGATATTGATGATAGACAGAGTTTAAAGACTTTATTGGCATGGAAGTTAAATTTTGAATGGAATTTAAGTTTGAATGTTAAATGTTGTTCGAAATAAATGATTGTAACGTCGTACTCGACGTTTATATGTGTCTTTTCGAAAGTGGTGATTGATGAGGTTGATCGCAGAAATTTTGTGGCCAGTTTTAATCTTGAAATTCTGGTCTTTAATCATTTTGGCCATGTTATTTAAGTCGTCATTGATTCCTTCCCTTGTTGTCATAATATCTGACTGGGGAATTTTGGGAGGGACAACGTAGTAGGGAGGGAGGGTCATTATGTCTGCTTCTTTGTCCGAAGTAGGGTAGAAATCTTCAGGAATTTCATCAAAGTCTTTTAACCTGCCGGTAGGCGGGAAGTATAGGGGGGAATACGGAAAGAAAATCTCTTCCACTGGGGGAGGACAACTGATTTTAGGGGATTTAGGTGATTTTTTTGAAGAAGGATTTTGGATAGGTTGTGTAGGTTTGATTGTTAAAGGGGCTGGCTGAAGTTGTGGAGTGAGAGAAGTTGGAGAATTGGGAATTTCTGACAACAAGGGAGGGATGGCGTAATATTCTCGGATTTCTTCCATTGTTGGTTGTTGTTCCTTGTTTCCCGAACAGGGAGTATTGGGATGGCGTGGTTGACGACAGTTATTACATTTTTGACGTTTGTGTATTCCTCGTTTGGTATCCATTTTAAATTGAATGTTGGTAGAATTTGGTAGGATAAATTGTTGGACTTTTAATTTGAGATTGAATGGAATTGTAAAGATGATTTGACTTGGATTTGGAAGATTAATTGTTTGGACTTACTCAGGTGATGTGTTGGCGTCTGTGGATGTATCTTGACTAAATTTCACTGAGTGAAATTTTATTTAAAATTGGAATAAGTATGTTAATAACGGAATTTGAGTTATTTTGGAGTTTGAGGATGTGGATAGTTAATGGAATTGGACACTTAGCGCTAGTTGTTAGTGAATTAGTTCTGCTGGGTTGCAGATTGACGCGCCACTGTCCAAGGAATGAAAAGTGAAAGGGGTTTATGAGGTTGTTGGAACTTTGCTCGGTCACTTACTTTCTGGACGTGTTCAGTGACTGAGCTTATAAACTATAATTTGAAAGAAATGGAGCGATATTGTGCCAGGTGCTACGGGGAGTGCGTGATGGGACGATTTTGTTTTCCCAGGAGGAGTTACCTCCCTGCCACAGTGCCTGTTGTCGCCACCACTATTGGTAAGTTGAAAAAATATTTTTTTATTTATTTAAAATGTTTGGTTTATTGAAGTTTTAATTTTTGGTTTGGACGAAGTTGTACACGTGTGTGCTTCGGACGAGGAGTTTTTGTTGTTACCTCTGTGGAATTTTGCAAGTCCCATTTTGAGACCGTTTTCTACAGATTGTAGTATTTAATTGTAAAGTTTTTCAATTACTGAATTATTTAATATTTTGTTAAGAATGAAAAAAATTGATATTGTGTCAGTGTGTATACGTGTAATGATGCGCTTTTGGGGCATTTTATTGATTTTGATTGAGTATTTTCATTAATGGGGTATGTCTATTTGATTTATGATTTATAGTTGGCATCATATGGCAGGCTCTGCTACGAGTGGTAGGGGGGTTGGAGGAAGAGGAAGATCGGGAGTGGACGGCTGCCGAACTGAAGTGGCACGACCAATGGACGGACCGTCTGTTGGTCCTGTATTCACGGGCGGACGTGAAGCGACGGCGTGAGGAGAACCAAGCCCGTGCGGAGGAAGAGATCCAGAGGGCGGGTGGGTGGTTCGAGGGCTGTGGCCACCTTTATCCCTTAGAGCGGCTAAGGGCCAGCCGCCGGGGGGACGGACATTCCCGCCAATGGCAACTTTTGGCCAACTGTGCTAGTTGTCCACATAAAATTAACTATTGTCGGCGTTGTCGAGGCCTGCCACTGAAGTTTTGAGTTTTTTTTTTTTTTTTTGTAAGTTTTTGTTTTTTTTAAATAAAAATTTTATTGAAGGTGAGTGACGTCTGTTGTTTTTGAAATCAACCTGAAAACTTCCTATCCTTATTCCTTGTCGTTTTTCTGGAAGAAGGGAATTGTAACAATGTGATATGATGACGTGCTAAGATTATAGGATAATATGTTTCCATTTCCCAGTATAAAATTTTATGATTGAAATCAATTAAGATATAATTAGTTTGGAATTTCTGGGGTAATCTCAAGAAAGTGGTAATAACGGATAAACCGAACTTGGCCCAGGATTCATTTCGATAGCTAATTGTCTTCTATTTTTGACTTGGTTGACTTGAATTGAAGTTTGTGGGAAGTTGTAAGTTACGGGATTTTCCAAGTTTGACATCTCGCGGGAAGATAGTGGTGTGAAGGCAGCGCTATAGCTGGGAGGAGTTTCATGATCAACTTTAACAATTGGTGGGTTGGTAGTATGGCGACGTCTGTTTCTAGCGATGCTAGCTTGACAACAGTTGGCAATTATTTTGTAAACAAAATGTCTCTGCCAAAACAATAAAATTATTATGACAGCCAAGATGAGGATGTAAGTTCCGTGAAAGATTTTGGATTCTGTTAGTTGATGCCATGGTGGGTTTTGAATATTCTGAAGTTGTTCATGCCATGAAGCTAGAGGAATAGATTGAATTGGTGTTTTAGACGTCTTTAGCCTTGAAATAATTTCTGTAATTTCGTCTGGCTTTCCAAGGATAGGCTTTAAATGAGTGAGGTTAGTTTTGACATGAACGACGTTTGCAATTTTAGGAACTGTATATTGAAATTCTTTTGTCGCTGAAATTGTTTTAGAAGAATGAGACATGAGAATGAAATCGTCTGACAGCGCACGGCAACTGCTGGGGATGCTGAGACTACCGATTCCGTGCAGAGTTTGTCGCTGTGACTTCCCGTACCCAAGATCTGTCATCTCAGGACAATGAATAGTTAAATCTATTGTTTTACTCACGCTGTAAGACCAAGTATCAGAAGTAGCTTGTCTGAAAAATACTGAATCATGATTTAAGAGAACTCTTTGCTTGCATAGTGTTTGCGTAGTGGCGTCTGATTGAATAAAAATGGAATGCAGGCATGAGGTGCTTTTGTCTTTTGAAATTTTCTTTAGTGGAGGGCAGATCGTGATGTATTGCCTTCTACACTTAGCTAAATCTGCTTCTGACATCTCTACATGAAAATTATTGTCACTGGTAATGGCAAGGTATTTGTTTTCAAATTCGTATTGTAATGCAGCACTTAGATTTCCGAAAGGTTGGGGCAATGAAACAGCTTCGTATAATCTGAAATATCTATTGTCAGTCTTCATTGGAATTGAGACATACATTCTGAGCCTGTCAGACAGAGATGCAATAGACACCTCACTTATGCTGTAATAAATAAAAACATTATGGATCTCTGTAGTTGTAAGTAGACTCTGACCGTTGCCTAATGATGGTTCTATGTTAGTAAGTATTTTAACTAGGGCTTCGGGTGTTATGAAGTAAGGATGGAGTCTACCTTCAGCTACAGTTTGCAGTGCGGTTTCTAAATTAGTAAGTTCATTGTTAATTTTGAGTAGAGACTCATGGAATGTTCTGAGTATCATTTGTGTTTGAAAAATATACATCATTAGATAGTAAGTTTCTTGGCGGTCTAGACGTAATTGTGTTTGAATGTTATCTATTTTAGCTGAGAGTTTGTGATCTTTTTGTGCAAGTGTCATTATATCGTTTGTATTTGCTGATGAAGTTTCAGCTGCTGATTTGATGTATGAAATTTGTTCTGTAAGTAAATGGACAATAGAATCGTCTTTTTGTTGCAATGCATTTATTTGTTTGTTTGTATGTGCTAAATCCTTGCTATCACTAACTCCAAAAAGTAGTTTAAGAATAGTACCGCCTAAATTAATTAGTGCACGGCGTTTCCTGGTTTTAAGAGGGGACTTGTTCCATGGCGCCAAGGTGTGGACAATATTTTCAAGTCTACTTCTTGTTAGATGTGCTTGTCTAATCATTTCATGGAGTTCTGTTTTTATGTCTTTGTTTAACTTGTCACCGTATATTGTCAGATCAATTGTGAGAATGGGTTCATCAGGTGTGAGTGCTAAGAGTGGAATTGTTTCAACTGCTGAAATGAAATTTGAAATGATCGTGAAATAGTGAGTCATGTTTAAATCGAGGGCAATCATCCAGTGATTAGCATTTATAAGAACGTTGTCTTGGTGCGAAAAGATTACTCCCTTTGTTAAATCAGGAGCTGATGGTTGTGTTGAAATCAAAACGGGTAGTAGTAGTAGTAGGAATGTGAATAACATCGTGCTGGAAGAATTCTGTAAAATTAGAACATTTATATGATTATTTTCTGCCATCATTATTTCTGCTATTTTATTTTTTTAAGGGGGGGGGGGGGGGGGGGGTTGCTTTGTTGTAAATGAATAGATGTTCCACAACTGACTAGTTGTACTGGTATAATGTAGATGAATGTGATAAAGATTATTATTAAACTTAAACTTAAGCTTGTCAATGTTGTTCATACAACTAGATTAGTTGACAGCTGGTATTTTGAAAATTTTTAACATAAGGTGACAGGAGATTTGTCATAATTCTTCCACCATTGGTATGATATATTGATAGTGTAATTGTGGAATATAATAGCTAGATATATCCTTTTATTTATAGGATATTTATTTACACGGTCTCTGTCTAGTTTGAACTAGAGCTAGAGCTGTTGGGAGGGGGCTCTTTAGCTTTCGAAGTCAGAGGGATTTTATCTCGTAGAAAGTAACGAGTAAATATTGATCTCTTGGGTGGTGTTGTAGGTTGTGAGGGTGGTTGTCTACCAACTCCGGAGGTAGATGCGACTGGAGGTACTTGTCTGAAGTCCAAGGGTGCTGATGAAACTACAGCCTTGGGTGTTGGTGGTGTTCCTACTTGTGGAGGAGGTGAGTTTGACGGAGATACTCTGGGTGTGATTGGTGAAAACGACGGCGTGGTCGGTGTGTGAGTATTAGATGAGTATTGTGAATGTGGCGCTGTGTGTGATAATGATTCTAGGGAAGATGTTCTTGCACTAGGGAGAGAGATTGATGATGTTCTAGAGTTTAGTGATGGGGAGGCAGTGTGAACGCTATGTTCCTCCATTCTATTATCTGGTGGGTGGTAGATTTTATCATCTTCAATGATGTCTGGCAGTTGAGGCTGTAGAGGAATAATGATATCTGTTTCATCCTCTTCATTGAAATCTTCCATTTCTTCATGTTGAAGTTGAAGATTGTCATCCACTATGTTGGGATCAAACTCTTTTAATTTCTTGATTCTGTTGCTATGGACTTTGATTAATTTGTTATTAGTGATATGCTGAATTGTGAAGTTGACTGGTCCATGCTGTTCTAGAACGCGATACGGTCCTTGGAATCTACGCCAATGTTTTGGAGTGATGTGCTTCGGTACTACAGTGGTATGTAATAGTACTAGATCACCAATTTGTATTTCAACTGTTTTACTGTCCTTGTTGTAATTTTTCTCCCGTTGTTCTACGTGTCGCTTGATGTTTGCTTTGGCAATCTGGTAGGCTCTTCGGAGCGTATTTTTAAGCTTTGTAGGATAGTGGGTTTCATCTGCCTGTGTATTTACTGGTTTTGATAAGAGAAGATGTGGTAATTGCATGTCGTATCCATAAAGGATAAAGAACGGTGATAGATGTGTGACACTTGAGATGTGGGAACGTAAACTGATGAGTACCTGGGGGATTACAGTGTCCCATTGAATGTTTTCATCGATCAGGTGTGATGTTATGTCGCTTATTACACGGTGTAAACGTTCAATTTTGCCTTGCGATTGTGGGTGGTAGCTTGTGCTGTGCAATTGTTTGATGTTAAATAGTTTACAGGTCTCCTGGAAGAGCTTTGAGGTGAATTGGCTACCGAGGTCCGAAAGTACGGTGGTTGGCGTGCCGTATGGTGTGATTACGTGTTCTACGAAGGCGTCTGCGACAGTCTGCGCTGTGATGTTTTGAAGAGGAACGATGATTGGGAAGCCGGAGAGATAGTCGATGGCTGTTAGGAGATATCGATTTTGGCGTCGGGTGGTCTTAAGAGGTCCGACCAAGTCTATCTCGATGAGTTCCCATGGTCTGTCAGGTAATGTGAATCTTTGAAGAGGAGCTCGATGGGGTCTGACAGGATTTTTCCTCATTTGGCACGAAAGGCAGTTAGCAATGTAGGTTGCAATGTCACGGTGCATGTTATTCCAATAGAACTTTGATGTTATTAGTGCAATACTTCTGTTTTTACCACTATGACCGGCGAATGGTAGATTATGATACCTAGACAAGATGGTGTGTATCATTGATTTTGGCACCACTAGTCTATCCTCGTGATCTGGATCGTGATTACACTTGTATAGAATGTTTTCTTCATCCAAGTAAAATACTGAGTCTAGTGACCTGTCCTTTTTGAGTTTTGCTAGTATTTTGTTGACACCAATGTCTGTTTGTTGTGCTTGGCGTATTTGTAGCTTATCCCAAATAGGTTCTGGGGGTCTTTCTGTGGCTGCATTTACTTGTATTCTAGAGAGACAGTCTGCATGTGCAATTGCGGTTCCTGGTCTGTGTTCCACGATATAGTTGTAAGAACTGAGTGTCAATAACCATCGAATGTGTTTACTGTTTGGAGTTTTTAAGGAGAGAATCCACTTGACTGCTGTATTATCTGTTATAATCTTGAAGGCTCTGCCATATAAGTAGCAATTGAAATAGTTTACTCCAAACAATACTCCAAGTATTTCTCTTTCGCAGGCTGACAGTCTTGTTTCGCTATCCGATAGTTGCCGAGAAGCGTAACCGATGGCTCGCTCGTGTCCGTCTACAACTTGTGACAACACGGCACCGAGGGCGTGCTCTGATGCATCTGTTGTGAGAGTGAAGTCCTTTTGAAAATCTGGGTAGATTAGCACTGGGTAGGTACATAGTGCATTTTGGAGTATTTCAAAAGCGTGTTGATGTCGCGATAGCCATGAGAACGTGTTCTCCTTTTTGAGTAGCTCTGTTAGAGGTCGTGCAATGTGAGCATAGTTTGGGATGAATCTACGATAGTATCCTGTTAAGCCTAGATACCTTCGCACTGTAGTTTGATCGACGGGTGTTGGAAACGTAGCGATTGCGGAGATTATTCGAGATATTGGTTTTAAACCCCTGGGAGTGATTTGATGACCCAAGTAGTCCACGGTGTCTTGAATGAAATGACATTTGTCTGGTCTAAGCTTGAGGTTAGCTTCTGATAGTCTTTCTAAGACAGCTTTTAACCGTACCAGGTGTTCTTCGAATGATTCGGAAAAGATGATTACATCGTCTAGGTAAATTAGTGCTGTTATGTTTGATATTCCGCTAAGTACGGTGTCCATGAGCCGTTGCCAGGTAGACGGAGAGTTACTTAAACCAAACGGCATCCTAGAAAATTCGAATAGTCCGGTTGGAACAATTATGGCCGTTTTCTGGATGTGTTCTGGAGCAACGCAGACATGGTGATAAGAGGACTGAAGGTCGAGGGTGCTAAAGTACTTTGATTTGTTGAGTAAGTCGAGTGTCTCTGTGATTAATGGAAGCGGGTACGAATCACGCATGGTTACAGCGTTCAATGGTCGGTAATCACAGACCATCCTGTATTCCTGTTTTCCGGAGATTTTCCGTTTTTCGATTATTCGTACTGGTGTTGCCCAGGGCGATGTACTGGGTCTGAGGATACCATCTGCCAAATGTTTCTGAATGATTGAATCTAGTTCTGCACGAAGAGCTTGTGCTGGTCGGTATGGCTTCCGACGGATAGGTGGAGCATCACCTGTTTCGATACGATGTTCGATAGTGGGATGACGGCCGATTTCGTCTCCCGTCAAAAAAAATAAGTGAGAAAACTGATGAAGCAGTTCGCGAATTGATTCTGCTTCGGATGAGGATAGATGACTTAAATTAACTAAACTATTGATAGCTTCTTCTCTGTCTTCTTTGCTGGTGAGGACTTCTGGTTCATCCCAATCATTGTCTAGATCATTGATTGTAGCGATGACAGGAGAAGGAGTTTGTTTGTCAGTAGGTGTGGTTGTGGAGTCGAACCTTTGAGCACAACCTATGACTGTGTTGATAGGAATTTTAACTGTATTGCTTGAGGCATTCAGAAGCCTGATTTGAATTTGTAGGTCTGTTCTCTCATTAGTTAAAATCCTGGAGCAGTGTACTCCTGGAAATTTAATTTCTCGTGGTTCAAGTAGAATTGTTAAATGTTCGTCAGAAGGAACTGTTTTTAAC